>CM072711.1:4450583-4886109 GCA_036884735.1 Huso huso
GTGGTGACCTCACCTGAGTCTTGGTTTTTGTGGTCGCCCGTCTGCACCAAAGCTGCGTTTTGGTTCTAGCGGGTTTCACCCTTCCATTCCCAATTAAAATCCCAAATGTTGAGTTTTCTGATTTGACAAGCGCGCATTTCACAAGTTAGCTGTCCAGCCAAACTACCTTAAGACGCTGAAGGGCGGCTGTAAACCTAGTCAAATCTCTTGCCAGGTGGACCTGTAATAACCATCATCAATACTCACGGCTGCACTGTATATTCGCGATATTAGGCGACTTTATGGTCCATCGGTCTCGAGGCAGCGGGCTTCATGCCTTAAACGGCATGGACTTCAGAGGTATGAACAACCCTTCTGCAGTGTTGAAAATGCAGTTTCTTTTCGAACTGCAGGTTAAAGGGGATCTGCCAATATCTGTTGTGAAGTCCGGTAGAAATTAATTTAACCAGTCTATCAGAAGTTACCGTCGACCCGAGGGCGCCAAAGTGCGCGCCGAACTTGGCAATGCTGGTTATCTTTACCACTATGACAATAAGACTGCTGCTCACTCCTGGAAGCCTCAATCTGCCCAAGCTCCGAGCATGTCCCATACACTCTTTGTGTGAATGCCACTTTGTGGCCAGGCTTCCTATGGGATCGATAAGTTCTCTCATACTGTAACATGTTTGAACTCCTGAAAACTTACGCAGCTTCCATTGCTGATCTGGAACCAACTTTGTTCCCCATGAAATGATTTTTAGTGCTAAGGAGTCTCTCTCTGGACGGTGGGGCTACATCATCCTCTATATTGCCTGATTTATAAATAAGACCTTCCTTACACCCCATACCGGGCTTTAATAAATTTACATGATAAATTGCTCATTTCATTGGCGATCATGCTGTTCTAATTTCATAATTCACCTTTCCTGGCAGCGGAGATCCCCACTTCATATGGCCCTGCCATTTTGCTTTATAATTCGATTCTGGGAGGAAGCTGCAGCAGTTACCTTGTCTCCTGGTTGAAGGTTTGAATTAATGCATTTTTATTGTAATGCTGCTTTGTTGCCAGTGCTGAGCAGATGAGGTTGTCCTGGGCCAAGCGACCGACCAAATCTAGACTATTTCTCAGTAGGGATAACATGCTTCCTACGTTTTGGATGAACCTTTGTGTGCTCCTCCACCCCTCAACACATCGAGGATACAAGCGAGGCTGTTGGCGTACAAAGAGCCGAAGGGAGGGCTTTCAAACTCTCACCTGCAAAGGGTAGGGGAAGAAGCAATGCCCAATGTTTTTGCTGCCGACATCTCAGCATCTGCTTCCAAAGAGATACAGTTAATCGTTCCCACACCAAACCCGTCCGTCTGTGGATGATACCGGAATGGGGCGTATTTTTTTATATTTTATATACCTGCTGTAACGTGTTAGACAGACGGTGGTCCCATGATCAGTCAAATTCTCCTTGGGGGATCCCTATAACCATAATCTGTACTAACTTCGGTGGCTATTGCAGCAGCACTAGTGGACCTCAATGGAACTGCCTCTGGGTATCCGTTGCACCAAGCTACCACTTACTAATATATGTGTATACCAGAGTCAGAAGGTAGCAAAGGGCCTAATAACATTGCAATGTGTGTGTTCAAGAGGCGAAATGTCGACAGTGGAAGGAACCAAAGGGGCGGGGCACATTAGGCCGGCTACTAGCTGGCAATCTGGGCATGTGGCTACATGATTTGCGACACATCAGTATGAAGACCCTGCCCAATAGAATGCGAACTAATATCACTCCTTGTCTTGTCAGCTCGAGGTGCCTACGAAAGGAATATCATGCACCAGCCTCGCATGACCTTTCGATTTGCGACAAGGCGGGGAGCAATAATTGTGTTACAGACTGTCACATTGTAGCTGGCTAGATTTACCCTACAGTAGTGCCCTTGATACTGAAGTGTGGATGTACTAGCGCCCCAGCGCCATCAACATCCTTATCTTCAATAAGGCGGACCTGCCCCAAAGCGTGCACCAGTGTGGGTCATTATGTTCAACCACACATGTCGGCGCGAGTTCCACATGTCCGGTATATATTGAGAGAAGCCCGAGGTAGCATCAGCCCTGGATGGCCAGTAACCTAGCCCTCTCGGTTACACTGCATTCCAACTCTCTTTGACTGGCGTTTGTTGTTACCATCAAGGCACTCTCAAGACCCCAGTCTTGTCTTTTAGTGGTACTCCACTCATTCCCTGCAGTCCTTCTCTCTTTTTTTGTTGTTTTCTAGGGGCCGAGGAAGATAGGAGAAAACATTTGGCCGAAGAAAAGGAAACACATCAAATTTGTTCACTTTTTCTTTTTTTCGATTTACATGTGTGGTTGAGACTATGCATTAATTTAAATTCTCTATAATTTGGCCAGTCTCGACCCAGAGTATGGTAGCCTTTCTGCACCCCAACTACTAGGTGGTGTTTTATCAGTCCCACTACCGATATAAATATACTTTTAGGGTGGGTATATTAGCATCTCCATGGGCTGGAGATAATACCCTGTGCCGTGGCTGCCACGACACACCGCCTAGAGAGCTGTGTTAATTAAGGTCTGCTCACACTGGTGTCCACTATGCGTGGAGTTTGTCACCTTTGTGCGTGTTAACAATACAAGGCCCACTCCGACCACTGCAAACACCCGTTCCAGGTGCCCAATTTCCGCGCTGCCACGTCACCTCCATTGCTGATGGGCGCGTTTGGCTTCGGTGCCCCTGTTGGTTGCTTTCCTAAAACAGATAGGGGAGAAGGAGGGAACACTGGTTGTTAGTATTGTACTATTATTATTATTATTATTATTATTATTATTTGTTTCTTAGCAGGCATGTATCCCGGGGTGACACAGTATTACAAGGCCATATTGATACACATGAAATTACCCATTTATACAGTTGGGTTTTACTGGAGCAATCCCCAGGTGAAATTACCTTGCTCCTTGGGAGTGCAGGAGCAGTGTCCTCACTGGGTTTGAACCCGACCCTCGGTCAAGGTCAGAGCCTAACCACTACTCCACACTGCTGCTGATTATACAAAGGCAGGGGTGGCAGCTTTACCCAGCTGAGGATCAACCTTGTTCTCCATGGAGAGGGAGGCAAGGTTGCCCATTGGGAGCTGGAGATCTGGGAGGTCATTCGGTGCTGTAGGTGGAGCAAGAGAGAGAGGAGGTGGTGTGCAGCTGCTCCAGTGAGCTGTGGACAGGAGTTGATGTGTGGACGGCTACAGGGCCAGGGGAGTCCTCAAAATCCTCCGCCGGATTTTATTGCTGCCTCCAGGGTGCGGGGCTGGGTTTGGCTACGACCACATAGCATGCTCCTGCTATGGCTCGTTTGCAGGCCAATTTTCTGAGCAGACTTATCCAGTATGCCATGTTGGTACGCACAGCTGCTGCGCAAACCACCTGAGGTATCTGGGGATGTGCTCCTGCGTTGTGCCTGTGCATTTCCCCGTGATGTTTGGTTGGGTAGAATAGCTTCGCTTTACCGGGACTTGGTTGGCATGGGGTTAACCATGCATGAATACACTGCCTGACACTCCCCTGATCAGGCAGGATCAGCTCCCCAGTACATTCTGGGCCATAGCGCGGTGAAACGCCCAGCTGCTGGCGACCAGGTGAGCCTCGGGTTTTTTTTCACTCTGCATTTTATGCAGCCACATCCAAACTACAGCGTTGGAGACCAATGCGGTTCTGGGCTGGCCCACGGGAAGCCTGCAGGTGCCGGCTGGCAGGGGTGGCCCCGGTATGCTGTGAACCGAGGAATGCTCTACAGCACGACTAAGCCCTCCCCACCCGAACGCTTTTCGTCCAATTGTGCACTGCCGCCAGGAGCTCTCATCCCGCGTTGGGCAGTGAAATAACTCGGACTCGAACCAGTGACCTCCAGGAAGGCTACGTGTGTACATCCACGCTCCGCAGCGGAGTGCCACCCTTTACTGAATCTTGGCGACCCAATAACCAACTAAAACAATATTTTGATAATATTTGAAAATAATACAGTCGCCAGGTCTGCTAAATCAGGTAATGGTCTGCTCCTGTTGTAGTGCAATTACATTATCAAGCTACAGTATTTGCTCGTTTATTTTGTCTTCCGGTCATTAGAGGCGAGAACTGTTTAATAACAAATCCAACATTATTAAAGCAAACTTTTAGCGGGCCAGAGCAGCACTACAGCAGATTGCTACTACTGCTTTTACATTTAAATTGTTGCTCAATTTAACTGAAAGCTAAATGCCTGGAAAGGATCAAATGTTAAAAAAACATTACAAAAAATCAGAGCGCTATTAAATTGAACACATGCAACGGTACATTCTTGCATTCATAAATATATCATGTGTTTTAACACCCCGTCCTACTTCGTTAACTGAAAAATAAATCCAAACATCTGCTTGAAAATAATTCCTGTTGAGCTGTGTTTCTCTGTGATCCTGCATGCTGTTGTCTGCAGAATGAATCTTCATCGACAGGTGAACTGGTTATTGATCATTTCCATGTGTATAAGAAAATATCACAATCACATTTACTGTGTGTTTTAGATTTATTTGTTTGGTGTTATTGGGATGTTTACATAAGAGAGGCACATCACTCCAACTTGCTAAAGTACATTGATAACTCGTTCAGGGGCGGCTATCGCCTTATGTGGGACAAAACCAGCCTAGGTCTGTGTTCAGAAGAAGTGTAGCGGGGGTCAGATGATAGGGTATCATTGAAGCTTGATTGAACCTAATCCAGTTCAGGTCTGAGTTGTAACAAGATATGAATCATAATACTTCATTTTGTTTTCAGGACTATCCAATGATGGGTCACCATTTACAGCTAAAACAGGAGGAGGATGGAGATTGGTACCTATACCGTAAACTGGGAGATGCCTGAACTGGAGACCTTTCCACATGAAAGAAGAAGAGACTGAACTGCTGTCTGTCCACATTAAAGAGACTGAGATGGAGCTTGTCCATATTATTAAAAGAGCTGAACTGGAACATGTCCACGTGGAGGAAGAGACTGAACTGCTTTGTCTGTCCACATTAAAAGGAGGAGACTAAGCTGGAACCTGTCCACATTAAAGAGGAAGAACTGAACTGTTGTCTAATCCCCATTAAAAGAAGAGACTGAGCTGGAACCTGTCCATATTAAAGAAGAAAGGACTGGAGCCTGTCACGACTAAAGAGAAGAAGGAGGACTGAACTGGAGCTTGTCACGTGAAGAAGAGACCCAAACTGGGAACGGTCCATTGAAGAAAGGGAGCTGAACTGGAACCTATAATCCACATTGAAGAAGAGACTGAACTGGAGCCTGTCTACATTGAAGGAAGGGACTAATTGGAACCTGTTACATGAAGAAGAGACTGAACTGGAGAACCTGTCTACGTTGAAGAAGAGTCTACTGGCTTGTTTAAGGATTCAAGAAAACATATCCCAACCAAAGATCACATCAATGTACTGAATGTGGGAAGGAAGAGCTTCAGTGGGTCAGCAAACCTAAGATCACACCGTGAATTCACACTGGAGAGAAGCGATGGTGTTGTACTGAATGTGGGAGAGCTTCCTCAGTTAGTACACCTCACAAAAGCTGGCAATTCACACACCGGGAGAAAACACCATATTGTTGTACTGAATGTGGAAAACTTCAGTCAGTTAGGAAACCCTAAAACACCAGCGAATTCACACTGGAAGAAGCCTTACCACTGTGTACTGATTATTGGGAAGCTTCGTAGTCAAAGAAACTAAACACCAGCAGAATTCTGCAGGAGAGAAGCGTGTCACTGTTCTGAAGATGTGGGAGGTGCTTCATTGAATCAGGAAACCTAAAGACACCCAGAGAATTCACGGGAAGCGTATTACTGTACTGGAATGTGGGAAGCTTCATTCCATAGGTAGCCCTAAAGAAATTACACCAGCAGAGATCACACTGGAAAGCCGTATCACTGTACTGAATGTGTGAGGGACCGAAGTTTAGTCCAGTTAGGACACCTAAAGAATTCTGAAGAGATTCACACTGGAGAGAAGCCATATCACTGCTGCACTTTGAATGTGGGAGAGCTTCACTGAGTCAGGAAACCTAAAAGAGAAACTTCAGCGAATTCACACTGGAGCCAGGTCCCTCCTCCCAGTCCCTCACTTCTCCACCTGCCAGTCTGAGTGTGTGCAGAGCTGACTGATTCCTTGTGTCTCTCTCACTACCTGCACGAGGAAGTAAATAGAGAATTTGCAGGTGAGAGCCAGTCTACAATCCAGAGACACTGAAAGGGGCCGTGTCAAACTGAGGAGACAGACCCATTCTTTCCAGAATGAACTGGAGAGCCCTGGGATTCAGCTCACTCCCTGCCCCTGGTGGAAATGAATCCTCACTCATCATACTGTGAGGATTTAGACAGAGTTACTGGGTCATTCAGAAGGGACACATTGGAAATATATGTACCAATCTTTTCTCTGAACACTTACTGTATATGTGTGATCTGAGACCCAACTTTACATTAAACAAAGCTGCCAATGACATATATATTATTTTTAATGTAATTTGAGCTATAAATGACATTACTGTACAATGTCGGTGATTACAGTATCTGATCTAGAAATTAATTGAAATGAGTTTGAGTTCCTGTGGGACTTTCCGATATCTTGCTGTAAAGGGTGTGTGAAAATTTGTAGTGGTAATTGAGTGTACTTTGTGAAAATGACACTTCTCTTAACATTAACCTTAACATTCTCTGATCATGTGGTTCTCAAACTAAGGAGGCGAGAGCTGTGTGTCCTTTTTGCCAAGGAGAGGGTTGGATGATTTGAAAAAAAATAACAAATTATGATATATTATTTTAAATGTATATTTAAAAATAACTAAAATTAAAATAACGCATAAAAAGCTTCGTTTAACATGCTAATGTTCGCGCGTCGCATGGCGATGCGTGGATTCCCCTCACACACACACCCTCGTAAAGTTAAAAACAGTATCAGCAGCGAGCTTCCAGTGGCTGCTTTAATATTGAAATGGTCGTTTTGTGACGAGGAGAGAAAAGCGTGCAAACACAAACTATTGAAGTGGGAAACGGAGGTTCCAACAAAGCATGAGAAAAATATGAGGCTTGCTCTTTAAAACTGGGCTTTGTGGAGTGGGTCCAGCGGTGCACCGAAGGCCTCAATGTGTTTTGCTCACAGCCGAAATGCATCAACCCTGACATACAGCCCTACCTTCTACAGCCGGTATCAAACAAATAACCCTACCTTAGTATCTAAACACAGCAACGTGTTTTCAGAAGAATCTCAATGAGTTTATTTCTTTGTTATTTACTGCGTTTATATATTGCTTTCTATACAAAAGTATGTCATAGAAACAATGTACAATTATAACAGAAAAAAGAAACAACCCACAATACATTTGGCCTTAAGCATGTCACACATACAACTTACCACAGTCAGACCATTTAAATAATGGTTTAAACAACAGTATACACAAAATACAAAAGCAGCAATTTTAAAGTTACATTAAAACCAGAATTAAGAAGTTAACAGGACAAAAAAAGATTTTTACGGCTGTACTTCCATTTGTACTGTTTTGAATTAATACTTCTGAAACTCACTTACTGAAGTCAAATCCCTTATACTTTTTTATTCTTTTTTTCCACCAACATATGGGGTTTCAGTTTGTTATATTGACTTTGATATAGGAGAGCACAGTTATTTATTTTCACTTAGCTCAGAGGCTCACTATGATATAAATCACTGCTCTAGATCTACTTCAAGGACTAGACATTAGTAACAGAGGATAAATAAAGATAACACATTGAAGAATAGGTTAAGATGCCTGATCTGGTATAAAATAAACAGCTGATACTTGATCTTTTAATTAAGAATATCTGTCTGAAATCAATATACAACTTCCTTCATATAAAAGGGTTACAAAGTGTGACACCTGGTGGATACAAGATTACTTGACTTTCTCCCACAGAAATTTATTGTTACCATGAAACACTGAACATTTAAGTCAGGTGTGAAACTCCAGTCCTCGAGGGTCTGGGGTCTTCTGGTTTCGGCCAACTTAAGCTCTCAATTAACATAGTGATCTAATTATTTGTACAATTGGACATATTTCATGTTTTTCAAGGTTTTACCAGTTGATGATTTTAAAAATAAACGATTCAAGGTACACAACCAGGAAACATTTTGGAGACCTGGAAGTGTTACATTTGTCCAGAGAATATCAATTATCAATCATTAGTGAATTAGTAATTGAGTTTGACACCCTGATTTAAAAATGAATTGAGAGAGTTCCTGTTTCCTGATTCTAAAAGTTAACTGAAAAACAACCACGAGGGGTGCCGTATCTCAGGGGTTTTACTAAAACTAGGGAGACTGAAGCATGTATAGTTAAACCAACTTGATAAATTGGTTTAGAATCATTTGAATTATGTCTTTATGATGCACCATTTTAAGAGTTGTTTAAGTATGTTTCCCAATAAAATGGAAATACTTGTTTGTGTTTTAATTAAGTTTAAAAATTGTGAGGTAATTCTTAAATGATTTTACTTTAATTGTTGTATAATGTGTTTAAATTGCTCAGAATTATATGTAATTTAGTTTGGGAGAATGAAGCGCAAATGTATCTACTGTATCAAAATGAAGTTTTTCTGTAAATGTTTCCAAAATCCTGTTGTTCTATCTCTCTGCATGGAGGAGGAACTACCTGTGTTAATGACACACATTGCCGTAATAAAGTAAATGTCATTTCAAACTGTAAGCCGTGAGGATTTGCTTTCTGTTTGAAGGGACTTGATCGCCAAACTCTCTTTGAACTATATTTAAATAAAAACAAGCATGAGCTCATTCTCTTCATCTTGGATTATTGAAATGCTCGTGAGCCGTTGTTTGAATGGGGCTCCGACCGAAGCACTATGCACAAACATCCTTGAAGGCATTAGAGCTCCACATCCCAGCTTCCAGCTCTCTGAGGGTATAAAGACCAACACACATTAGCTGTGTTTTCAACAAGGACCATCTCCAGAATAAGTATTGCCTTTCAAACTTTTAGAAGACTCAAGTAAAATACTATGTTTTGTTGTATAGGAAATACCTACATGCAAATGAAGGAAAAATAACAATACAGCGTAACACCTTGCGAGATATGAACAATACAAACAATTCTACTTTTGATGAACAATTGAAACAAGATAAGACTTTAACTGAACTGATGATATTGCTTGTTGCATTTGAAAAGCAACTTCTGAGAACATCAGAACCATTTTAAACATTGATTGAATTGATCTAAAGTTCTGAAGTAACTCGAGTTACAACTGAATACTAAAGAGCAGTGAAACTGCTTCTGAACTGAACTTGTTGAAACAAAATGCTGTCTTCATTCCAACCAACACAACAGCTGCTTAACACAGTCACTATTATTATTGTACTGTATTAATGGATCCCCTGCGTGCAGCCAACCATCACGAGGAGCCTGCCTGCTTATGAAAATGTGTGTTTAAATGTATTTGCTCCTGCTTATTGTCTCTACTTCTAATTCTGTTTGCAGTGATTTCTAACTTATATTCTTCTTACGTTTATGAGCTATAATAAACTTAATAATGTTTATGTGTTGGGTTTTGCCTGTTATGAGGTACTAAGTAACCAGTTATGATTAATTAGAATCCAGATAAATGTATAAAACTTTTAATGTTGGTTTATTGATTTAGTTATTTGACTGGTTAATCTTTCTTGATATTGAAACTGGAAAGCATGTTTCATAACTTAGCCTCATATTTAATTTCTATTTTGTTATAGTTATTTTTATTATATTTAGAAAAATGTAATGTGAATTGTAAATATAAATTTTATAAGAAATATGAAATTTGTGAAGGACTAAAACCTAGTTTTATATTTAGATATGAGCTCACTAATGGAGGTGTCATCCTGTGTATTAAGAAATTCATTTATACTAATATTAAATGTATATTACCAACATGGAGGGTGTCCTAGGATATTGAGGGTATTCATATTAAATATGATATCTTCATAGGTAGCACAGTACTGCAGGCACATTATTATGTTTCCATTACCTCTGCATGTTAAAGGTTTGTCATTTTTAAACTGTCGTGAATCACAGATACATATCTGCAGTGGAACTGAATTAAACCCAAGACATTGAACAATACAAACTTGCCAAAGGGGAGATGCTGCTGCAGGTTTGATAATATTATATTCCATGAAATGAGAAATGGAATTCCCTCTGTGTCGCTTGGAATTCTTTGCTGGTGTGTCATGATGTAAGCCCTGGAGTGTGGGCTCAGTCTTCTCCTGCTGCCTGCTTGTTCTACTCAGTGTGTGAGTTCAGCTGCATTTCCACTGCCCTAGAGCTGGAGGCTGAACCCACTGGAGGCAGCAGCTGAGCAAGCCGGTCCCGACTCAGGGATTTGGTTTTAGATCAAATAATAAATAAAGAAACCTTATACGCAACTCTGATTTATTGTTTTTTGATGATTTTTTTTTTTTTCTATGAATTTATTAAGACTCAGAATCTCTTTGCATAGGTGTAGCAATTTAGACATTTTCAATTTGTATTTAAAAATCCACAGCTAAGTCTGGCAGAAGCCAGACACAAGCTCTACAATGAAAGGTTTTTTACCTCACTCTATAGAATGAACTAATTTTGCTTCATAAAATTCGAATGAAATCTGCTGAATAATGTTACATTAACGCGTGAATGACATGTGCTTACTTCTTTTTACATATACTTAACGAAAAACAACAACAGCATTTGAAAATGTACATTTTAGAATCTAAATTGAAATATTATACTAGTATTATGACTATTGGTCAAACTTTTACAATATCATTTTACTTAGTTTCTTTGATAAGATGATGGTAAATAAAAGAAGACTTAAATTATGTTGATTTTTAAATGATGTCTCGGTCCTAAATATATAAAACAAGAGCTGCTCTCGTGCTGCTGTTTTTAATTGGTGTTAATTAAATACCACTACAGGGTGCTTCATGTGGACAGCCTTGGAAACACATTTTAGAAGCATACTGCAGGTTTAAACTCACTAAAAATATGTATTTTTTAGATTGTAGAATGGAATGAGGGTCAATGATGCAAAAAGTATGTAACAATAATAATAATTATTTTGTTAAAGTCTAGTTTGTAGTTGTATTGGAACCCAAGGGCTGAAGCTGAAATGTAGGGTTCAGACTGATACAAATGAACAAAGAATGTCACTTTATGCTGGACCATATTGCAAATGGAAACATAATTACGGCTACAGAAATCTAATAGCGGTGTTATTAATGTCCAGAATAAAACTGGATTGCTGGACTGCTTTTGAAAAAATAAAAAGTAATTTCTGCCATCTACTGGTCACTTTTGGCCAACAGTGATCAGCCATAAGATCCAGAATGTTTTACAAAAAAAGCCACATCTTTATACAATTGTTCTGTTGTCGCCTCCTTAATATGGGCTTTGAAATAATTGTTTAATATACTTTCCATGAGAGTATCTTTGTTGCCTTTATTAGTTTTTGTTCTGTGGTATCATTTAAAACACTGAGACCTCAGTTCCAAACTCATGCAAGGTTTTAGTAGCCTTGTTTTCAGATCATATTGCACTTCCTTGCTCACCTGGGGATTAAATTGTCCCCTTTAGCTTGAATGGCTTCTTCACAGTAACTTAAGCCTGTATTCTTGTGGCATCTCACACACTGCCACGAAAAATATGGATTACCAATTGTGTAAACATATTGTAAAAATATTATCAAACTACAAAGTTTGGAAATTTTTGCACAAGGTTGCAACCCTTTTTGTAAACTATAATTTTACTAAGTTTTAAGATCCTACAGAATAGGAACCTAATGGAGGTCTTCAAGGTTTCGCATCAGTATAATAATTGTTTATGTATACGGCAGATGCTCTTGTTCAAAGGTTTATATGAATTGAGGCATGAACGATGATACCCAACGGGTTTTCAAGAGCAGGTAAACTTCCTCATCATGTCGGGCTGCACATTAAAAGTTTACAAGTTTTTAAACTTGTCTTTGTGAATCTGGTTACACATAGCATTGAACCTGTTATTTGTGAATGGTTTACCTTAGCATTTGAACCTCTTATTTGTGAATGGTTTTACAGCATTAGGAACCTGTTATTTGCATTACCTCTGCACATCATGTTCATACAGACATAGCATTTTCCAAAGTAAACCCCATTGTTGTGTATGTATGTATATTGCATAGTAATTTTACAACATGTTTAATTTAAGCTAGATGAGAGGTTCAACCAGGGTGGTCTGTTTAATTGTAATGACCCATGACGCCCGGTTACGCCTACTGCGGTTACATACCAGTCTACTGCAACACTGCTGTGTAAAAATAACACCATAGATTTTACCTGTAGCTGTAACAGTTCAGCAATGTCTGGCAATTTTATGTAAAACCAACCAACGAACACAATTTTTAAAATATACTTTATTTGTTACACTGTGTTGAATATTCAATGAACTCACACAAAACTGTTTGCCTCCTTGACTTCAGTTGAGTTCCCTTTCTTCTCCGCATTCTCATTGTTTAGTTCGGTTCCTCGCCCATTCTCATTGTTTGGTTCGGTTTCTCCTGCATTCTCATTGTTTGGATTCGGTTTATTATAATACAACACAGAAAAATTGAACGGCTTTAGGCAGCGAGGCACCACAAAGTAGCTGGCAGACTTGTTAGCAACACACACATAATATAGCGAATATTACAAATAAATAGCTGACTCAAAAAGTTCAAGAAAAAATTCAACATTTGGAAACTTAATTTCGCCCATCTGTAATACTGGTAGTCATTTCTATCTTCATTCATCCCACGATTCACCAACCAAGAGAAAATTCAGCGGAAAAGCAAATCTGCCTGTACAATTTGAAAAATACCTGTTTTGTGAGAATTTTCCAGAATACAAATGATGCATGTATTTTGTGACTAACATTTCCATGTGGTTGAACAGCCTTCTACAGAGATGTGTGTCCTGGTTAAATGGTTGTCCCTACCAGACTTCACAGAGATGTGTCCTCTCCTGGTTAAAGGAATTGTCTTCCACAGAGATGTGTCCTTGCTGGTTAAAGAGTTGTCCACATTCTTCACAGAATATGTCCTCCCTGGATAAAGGAATTGTCTTCACAGAGAATGTCATCCCTGGTTAGGGATTATATCTTCTGAGATGTGTCCTTGCTGGTTAAAGGGTTGTCTTCACAGAATGTGTCATCCCTGGGTTAAAGGGATTGTCTTCACAGAGATGTGTCCTTGCTGGTTAAAAGGGATTGTCCACAGACTTCTGAGATGTGTCCTCCCTAAGTTGTTAAAGGAATTGTCTTCCACAGAGATATTGTCCTTGCTGGTTAAAGGGATTCACATTCTTACGGGAATTCCCTGGTTAAAGGACATTTGTCCTGATCTTCTTGGAATGTGTCCTCCCTGGATTTAAAGGGATTGTCTTCATGAGAGATATTGTCCTCGCCTGTGTAAGGGGGTTGTCCCACAGTCTTCACAGAGATATGTCATCCCTGGTTAAGGGACTTTCAGTCTTCACTTGGGGATGTGTCGTGTCCCTGGTTAGGGGTTGTCTTCTGCAAGGATGTGTCCTCATGGTTAAAGGTGTCTTCTGAGATGTGTCTGGATTAGGGACAGTCTTCCACAGAGATGTGTCCTCCTCTAGTTAAGGGTGTCTTCACGAGGATGTGTCCTTGCTGGTTAGGGGACTGTCACGGTCTTCCACGGAGGATATTATCTCATCCCTGGTTAAAGGGGATTGTCTTCACAGGATTTCTTTACCCTGTAGAGTTCTCTTCACTGGGAAGTGTCTCCTGGTTAGGGAGTTTGTCCACAGTCTTCATGGGATGTGTCCACTCCTGGTTCTGCGGGTGTGTCTTCATGGGATGTGTCCCTCCTGTTTAAAGGTTGTCCACAGTCTTCACAGGATGTGTCCTCCTGGTTTAAGGGATTATCAATATCTTCATAGTGATGTCCTGTATATTTAAGGGGTTGTCACAGTGCTTCACAGAGATGTGTCCCTCACTGGTTAAAGGGATTGGCTCCACACAGTCTTCCTTGTGGAATGTCTCCTAGTTAAAGGTATTGTCTTCCATAGAGATGTCTCCTGGTTAAAGGGGATTTGTCCACAGTCTTCCACTTGGGATGTAATGCCTCCTGGTTAAGGGGATTATGTATAGAGATGTGACCTTGCTGGTTTAAGATTGTCCACAATCTTCACAGAGATGTGTCTCCTGGTTAAAGGTTGTCTTCACAGAGAGATGTATGTCACCGCTGGTTAAGGATTGTCCACAGTCTTGCGAGGAGATGTGGCACTCCCTGGTTAAAGGGACTGTCTTCACAGAGATGTGTCCTCCTGGATTTAAAAGGGGTGTCTTCACAGAGATGTATCCTTGCTGGATTTAAAGGGACTGTCCCACGGATCTTCACAGAGATGTGTCATCCTAGTTAAAGGAGATTGTCTTCTGAGATGTATGCTTACAGGTTAAAGGGACCATCACAGTCCTTCACAGAGATGTAATGCATCCCTGGATTCAAGGAATTGTCTTCACAGGAGATGTTCTTGTCCTTGCTAGTTAAAAGGACTGTCCACAGTCTTCACAGAAATGAGAGTCTTCACAGAGATGTGTCATCCCTGGTTAAAGGGATTGTCTTCACAGAGATGTGTCTCACTGGTTAAAGGGATCACCACAGAGATGTGTCTTCCCTGCTTAAAGGGATTTCTCACTGAGAAGTGTCTCCCTGGTTAAAGGTATTGTTCTCATAGAGATGTGTCCTCACTGTTTAAAGGGATTGTCCACAGTCTTCACAGAGATGTGGCCCCTGGTTAAAGGATTATCTCTATAGAGATGTGTCCTCATTGTTAAAGGGTTGTCCACAGTCTCACAGAGATGTGTCCTCACTTAAAGTGGGATTGTCCACAGTCTTCATGGAGATGTGTCCTCCCCTGGTTAAAGGTAATAATTCTACAGAGATGTATCCTCCTGGTTAAAGGATTGTCCACAGCCTCGCCAGAGATGTGTCCCCACAGTGGTATTGTCTTCATAGAGACGTGTCCTCCCTGGTTAAAGGGACTGTCCACAGCCCCACGGAGATGTGTCCCTGGTTAAAGGATTGTCTCTACAGAGATGTGGCCCCGCTGTTAAAGGGGTTGTCCACAGTCTTCACAGAGATGTGTCATCCCTGGTTAAAGGGACTTCACAGTCTTCATAGAGATGTGTCATCCCTGGTTAAAGGAGATTGCTCCTCACAGAGATGTGTGTCCTACTGGCTAAAGGAATTGTCTTCACAGAGATGTGTCTTCCTGGTTAAAGGGACAGTCTTCACAGAGATGTCCTCCCTGGTTAAAGGAATTGTCTTCACAGAGAGATGTGTCCTTGCTGGTTAAAGGACTGTCCACAGCCTCACAGAGATGTGTCATCCTGGTTAAAGGGATTGTCTCACAGAGATTTGTCTTCCCTAAGCCAGTGGGAGATTCTCTCACTGAGAAGTGTCCTCCTGTTAAAGGGATTGTCCACAGTCTCATGGAGATGTGTCCTCCCTGGTTAAAGGTATTGTCTTCTACAGAGATGTGTGTCCTCACTGTTTAAAGGGATCCACAGTCTTCGCCAGAGATGTCCTCCTGGTTAAAAGGATTATCTTCATAGATGTCCGCCTGTTAAAGGGGTTGTCCACAGTCTCTTCACAGAGATGTGTCCTCACTGTTAAAGGATTGTCCACAGTCTTCGGAGATGGTCCTCCCTCGGTTAAAGGTATTGTCTTCATAGAGATGTGTCCTCCTTGGTTAAAGGGATTGTCCACAGTCTCACGGAGATGTGTCCTCCCTGGTTGGGGCGATTATCTTCAGAGATGTGACCTGTTGGTTAAAGGGATTGGTCCACAATCACAGAGATGTGTCCTCCCTGGTTAAAGGGACTGGTTCACAGAGATGTGTCCGGCTGGTTAAAAGGGATTGTCCACAGTCTTCGCTGGAGATGTGTGTCCTCCCTGGTTAAAGGGACTGTCTTCATAGAGATGTCCTCCCCTGGTTAAAAGAAATTGTCTTCACAGATGTGTCCTTGTTGGCTAAAGGACTGTCCACAGTCACAGAGATGTGTCATCCCTGGTTGTAAAGGAATCTGGCCTCACAGAGATGTCTCATATTAAAGGGACTGTCCACAGTCTTCACAGATGTGTCATCCTGGTTAAAGGAACTGTTCACAGAGATGTGTCCTTGCTGGTTAAAGGGACTGTCCACAGTCTTCACAGAGATGTGTCATCCCTGGTTAAAGGGATTGTCTTCACAGAGATGTGTCCTCACTGGTTAAAGGATTGTCTTCACAGAGATGTGTTTTCCCTGCTTGGGGATCTCTCTCACTGAGAAGTGTCCTGGTTAAAGGCATTGTCTTCACAGATGTGTGTCCTCACTTAAAGGGATTGTCCACAGTCTTCACAGAGATGTGTCCTCCTGGTTAAAGGATTATCTTCATAGAGATGTGTCTCGTTAAAAGGTTGTCCACAGTCTTCACAGATGTGTCCTCACTTGTTAAAGGGATTGTCCAGTCTCTTTGGCGGAGATGTGTCCTCCCTGGTTAAAGGTATTAGTTCATAGAGATGTGTCCTCCTGTTAAAGGGATTGGCGTCTTCAGGAGATGTGTCCTCCCTGGTTAAAGGATTATCTTCTACAGAGATGGGTCCTCGCCTGTTAAAGGGGTTGTCCACAGTCTCAAGAGATGTGTCCTCACTGTTAAAGGATTGTCCACAGTCTTCACAGAGATGTGTCCTCCCTGGTTAAAGGGATTGTCTTCACAGAGATGTGTCTCTCGCTTGCTGCTGGGATTACAGTCTTCACAGAGATGTGTCATTCCTGGTTGGGTGCTGGACTACGAGAGATGTGTCCTCACCTGTTAAAGGGATTGTCCACAGTCTTCACTGAGTAGTGTTCTCCTGGTTAAAGGGATTGTCCAAGGCCTCACAGAGATGTGTCCTCCTGGTTAAAGGTATTGTCTTCATAGAGATGTCCTCCTGGTTAAAGGGATTGTCCATAGTTCACAGAGATAAACCTCCCTGGTTAAAGGGTTATCTCATAGAGATGTGTCCTCCTGGTTAAAGGGATTGTCTTACAGAGATGGCCATCCCTGGTTAAAGGGATTGTCTTCACAGAGATGTGTCCTCCCTGGTTAAAGGGTTTGTCTTCACAGAGATGTGTCATCCTGGTTAAAAGGTTTGTCTTACAGAGATGTGTCATCCCTGGTTAAAGGGATTGTTCACAGAGATCTGTCCTCACTGGTTAAAGGAATTGTCTTCACAGAGATGTGTCTTCCTGGTTGGGGCGGGACTGTCCACAATCTTCACAGAGATGTGTCCTCCTGCTTAAAGGGATTGTCTTCACTGAGAAGTGTCCTCACCCAGTTAAAGGGAATGTCCACAGTCTTCACTGAGATGTGTCCTCACTGTTAAAGGAATTGTTCAGACATGTCCTCCTTGTTAAAGGGATTGTCCACAGTCTTCACAGAGACGTGTCCTCGCCTGTTAAAGGGTTGTCCACAGTCTTCACAGAGATGTGTCCTCACTGGTTAAAGGTATTGTCTTCATAGAGATGTGTCCTCCCTGGTTAAAGTTAAAGGGACTGGTTAAAGAGTTGTCCAGTCTTCACAGAGATGTGTCATCCTAGTTAAAGGACATCTTCCTGGGAATGTCCTCACCTGAGTCCCACAGTCTTCACTGAAGTGTTCTCACAAAGTTGAGGATTGTCCACACGAATCTTCACAGGGTGTCCTCTAGTTAAAGTATTATTCATAGAGATGTCTCCTCCTTGTTAAAGGGATTGTCCATAGTCTTCCACAGAGATGTGTCATCCCCGGTTAAAGGTTTTGTCTTCGACCTCCCTGGTTAAAGATTGTCTTCACAGATGTGTCATCCCTGGTCTTAAAGGTTAAATTGTCTTCACAGAGATATGTCATCCCTGGTTAAAGGGATTGTCCACAGTCATCCCAGAGTCTTCACGTCTGTCCTCACTGGTTAAAGGATTGTCTTCACAGAGATGTGTCTTCCTGGTTAAAGGACATACAGTCTTCCACAGAATGTGTCCTCCCCTTAAAGGATTGTCTTCACTGAAAGTGTCCCCCAGGTAAATGTCCACAGTCTTCACTGAATGTGTCCTCACACTGGTTAAAGATTCTTCACTGCTGCAGAGATATGTCCTCCTTGTTAAAGGATTGTCCACAGTCTTCACAGAGACGTGTGTCCTCCTAGTTAAAGGTTGGGATGTGTCTGGTCTTCACAGAGATGTCATCCCTGGTTAAAGGGACTTTCCACAGTTCACAGAGATGTGTCATCCCTGTTAAAGGATTGTCTTCAGAGATGTGTCCTCACTGGTTAAAGGAATTGTCTTCACAGAGATGTGTCTTCCTGGTTAAAGGGACAGTCACAGATGTCCTCCTGGTTAAAGGAATTGTCTCTCACAGAGAGATGTGTCCTTGTTGTTGGGAAGGACTGTCCACAGTCTTCACAGAGATGTGTCATCCCTGGTTAAAGGGATTGGTCTTCGGCAGAGATGTGTCCTCACTGGTTAAAGGGATTTTCCACAGTCTCACAGATGTGTGTCCTCCTGGTTAAAGGGATTATCTCAGAGATGTGTCCTCGCTTGCTGAAGGGGTTGTCCATAGTCTTCGCCAGAGATGTGTCCCACTGGAAAGTGATTGTCCAGTCTTCACAGAGATGTGTCCTCCTGGTTAATGGTATTGTCTTCATAGAGATGTGTCCTCCCTGTTAAAGGATTGTCCTGATCTTCACAGAAGATATGTCCTCCTGGTTAAAGTTATCTTCATAGAGATGTCCTCATATATTAAGGGTTGTCCACAGTCTCTGAGATGTGTGTCTCACTGGTTAAAGGATTGTCCACAGTCTTCACAGAGATGTGTCCTCATGGTTAAAGGTTATACAGAGATGTCCTCGCTGGTTAAAGGGATTGTCCACGTATACAGATGTGTCCTCTCTGGTTAAAGGTTTCAGTCTTCCTGATGTGTCCTCTCTGGTTAAAGGTTGTCCACAGTCTTCACAGAGATGTGTCCTCAGTGGTTAAAGGGATTGTCAACAGTCACAGAGATGTGTCCTTGTTGGTTAAAGGGATTGTCCACAGTCTTTACACTAGTTAGAGGATTGAGATGTGTCCTCCTGTTGTCATCTTGCTGGTTAAAGGGATTGTTGTCTTCACAGAGATGTGTCCTTGCTTGGCTGGATTAAAGGATTCTCTCACAGTGATGTGTCCTCCTGGTTAAAGGATTGTCCACAGTCTTCACAGAGATGTGTCCTAACTGGTTAAAGGGATTCTCCACACAGAGATGTGTGTCCTTGCTGGTTAAAGGAATTGTCTACAGTCTTCACAGAGTTGTGGTTTACCCACATGCTGTTTACAGTCAGGGCGTTTGCTCTGTATAATATATAGCATTGACACAGGAGATACTTGTTTTTATACTGTGCAGCTGATGCCAAAGGTTTAGCATCACCTAAATTTTAGGTTAAGACATATAACAAAAAAAACACTGTATGAACTGTGGCAAAGTACCTGGAGGGAAGTATGTTAGTTTTACTCCACAGTAAAGCACTATTCCCATATACAGAACTTGTATAAAAGAAGTGGGTAAATAGACTGCAGTACCAGTATGCTGACCACTCAGAGGTCATTCAAAATGATCTAGACAGCATTCAGAACTGGGCACACATGGCAAGTCACATACAATAAAGAAAAAGTGTGTAATTACTGCATGCAGGCAATAAAATGTACATTATAAATATCATATGGGAGATACTGAAATTGAAGAAGGAATCTATGAAAAAGACCTAGGAGTTTTGCAAGACTCAGAAATGTCTTCATGTGGGAAGCTAAAAAAAAGGCTAACAAGATGCCGGATATATTGTGAAAAGTGTTCAATTTAAATCAAGGGAAGTAATGTTAAAACTTTCCAATGCATTAGTAAGACTCATGTAGAATATTGTTGATTTGGTCCTTCGTTACAAAAGGATATTGCTGCTCTAGAAAGAGTGCAAAAGAAGAGCAAACCAGAATTATCCCGGGTTTAAAAGGCATGTCGTATGCAGACAGGCTAAAAATTGAATCTATTCAGTCTTGAACAAAAGAAGACTACAACGACGATCTGATTCAAACATTCAAAATCCTAAAAAGGTATAGACAATGTCGACACAGGGTCTTTTCAACCTGAAAAAAAACAAGGACCAGGGTCACAAATGGAGATTAGATAAGGGGGCATTCAGAACAGGGAGGCACTTTTTACACAGAGAATTGTGAGGGTCTGGAACCAACTCCCAGTAATGCTGTTGAAGCTGACACCCCTGGGATCCTTCAAGAAGCTGCTTGATAAGATTCTGGGATCAATAAGCTACTAACAACCAACGAGCAAGATGGGCTGACTGGCCCATAGGATTTATTTGGTTTTGTTTTTGTAAATATTCTAACTAAACAATTGAAACATATTGGATGAATCAGTTCTACAAACACATATTTTCAATGTAAAAACATGATATCTGCTCCTACACAAGGTTAAAGATTTCTGCTTCCATAAGCCACGCTTCTCGACTGTCTTGCACTTCCTGGGTCATTTCATCTGGAGAGTGAAACTGTCCCCACCCCTTCACTGGCCTCTTTCCTGTCAATAACCAATCAGCTGCTTCCCCTATTGAGTGACATACTTTGACCCAGAAATGACCCAGTGGTATAAATACAAACAGATAACCTGAGTAAAAAGGTTAACATGAAGAAGCACCAGATATCATGTTACAATTAAACATGTGTGCTCTACAGGAACACATTGCTCATGCATGTAGTGAATGAAAGTGCAACACGGCAAAGAAGTGTGGAATTATTGTGTCAGCTACAATTACTTTAACATGGTCTATATTCATTGTATGTAAAAAAAAAGAAAAGCTTTGGCACAGAGCTGAGGCAGACCCATCAAACAGGAATATATCCCTTTAATACGATGTCCAGAATGTCCTTGTCTTACTCTAGAAGTTAGCAGGCTAAGTGCACTTGGTGTATTTTGATGTATGTTTTGAATTTCAGTCTGCCGTCCATATAGTTCAAAGGAGTCTTTCATCTTTCTTCTTCTTCTTCTTCTTCTTCATTTCTTAGCAGAGGCCCTTATCCAGGGCAACTTACAGTGGCAAGGGTGGAAGGAGCAGGCTCTGGAGGCAAAGGGGACGGAGGGTGAGAGGGTGTGGGGAGAAATAAGTATGCAGGTAAGAGGGGCAGAAAAGGATTTGAGACAGCATAGGCAAGTACAATATTTTGAATTGGATGAAGTGGAGGGCGTAGCAGCGGAGTAGAGTGTGGAATGAGGAAGGGAAAAGACTAGGTGAGCAGCAGAGTTTGAATGAGGTGGAGCAGGCGGACAGGGAGTGTTCGAGGGTCAGGTGCAGTATGACTCCATGCATTTGAATGAGGTGGAGCGATCTGGACAGGGAGTGTTCGAGGGTAGTGCAGTATGACTCCATGTGCATTTGAATGAGGTGAAGCGGACGGACGGAGTATTCGAGGGTAGTGCGGTATGACTCCATGTGCATTTGAATGAGGTGAAGCGGACGGACAGAGTATTCGAGGGGTCAGGTGCAGTATGACATGTACACTGGGACAGTTTAGGCTTTTCAATTCACACCCCAATGCATTAAAAATCTTTCATCTATCTATAGATAGATAGATAGATAGATAGATAATCACTAAAGCTAAATCCTGCATTTCAAATATAAATAGAAAAAATGCTTTATATAATAACAATATACAACACACAGATGATAGAATCCCTCTGGATTCTACCACCCTACCCTACCAACAGAAAAGATATAGAAACTTTACAATTTTACAACAAGACCCATCTACAGCGCCTATTGATGTCATATATAAAGACAAGAATATAAGAGAATATGTGGTACACAGTGCTATTCGTCCTTCTGGGGAACCTTTGAAAGGCACATATCCATGTAATAGACCACGATGTAATATTTGAAATACATTCATTCTGAAATGGAGATTAGAGCATTAAATCTTCATTCAACATTCATGAACATTTTACATGTACATCTAAAGGAATAATCTACAGCATTATCTGCAAGAAAATGCAACAAATTGTATATTGGGGAAACTAAAAGGCGTTTAGCAACCCGGGTTTGTAGAACACTCAGAAGCATTACATTAACACCACTGCATTTTCAGTAGCCCATCACTTAACAGTGATGATCACACTGTTGAAGACATCACAGTCTGTGTGATCAATCAGTGCTATGGAACAAATGTTGCTCGGAGACAAAAGGAACAAGAGTTTATCTTCAAACTGGGATCTTTGGAACCTCTGGGAATGAACATTCTATTCTAATAATCATGACATCATCCACAAAATTTTTTGTATAATTACAATTCTTGAATAAAACAAGTTTACTGCGGTTTACTTTTCTTTTGAACAGCTGAAGAAGGGCTTTTTACCGAAATGTCCTGAAAATAAGATTTTTTTAATCTTTAAACTTTTTTTCATATGCTTCAATTTTGTACACTGCAGTTGTATATATATATATATATATATATATATATATATATATATATATATAGGTTTAAGGGATCCCAAATCAATCATAAAAGCTTACTTTAGTACACAAAAGGAGCAAAAAAGAAACTCAACACATACAACTAAATAAGTTTATTATGGTTCTCAAAAGTAAGAAGAATATGTTAGAAATCATGTATCAGAATTAGGAAGTACAGACACAAGCAGGAGTAAAACATTTTTAAACACACATTTTCATAACATGAGGTTCCCGATATGGTTAGTGCACACAGGACTTTGCATACAGTACACACAGTGACTGTGTTAAGCAGCGTCTGTTGTGTTGGTTGGAATGAAGACGGCATCTTTGTTTCAAGTTCAGTTCAGAAGCAGTTTCAATTGCCTTTATTATTCAGTTGTAATCTGAGTTACTTCACAACTTGTAGAGTCATTCAATCCAATGTTTAAATGGTTCTGATGTTCAGTTGTTGTTTTCAAATGCACACAATATCAGAGATCACAAAAGTCTTATCTCGTTCATCAAAAGTAGAATTGTTTGTATTTTCATCTCAGTGTTGTATTGAACGTTTTTTCCTTCTGGTTTGCATGTAGGTATTTCCTATACAAACATAGTATTTTCCTATACAAAACATCATATTTTAGTCTTGAAGTCTTTGAAAGGTAATTTATTCTGGAGATGTGGTTGTTGAAAAACACAGTTGGAATGCAGTTGATCTTTGTAACACAGAGTTGCAGTCGGGATGTGAAGTCTAACATCTTGGGGCCTTAACTAGGCATAACATGATTTATAACATTTATAGAACACAACTTAATGTTGTTTTAACTGTAGTTATTTTGATCATAGAAGGATACACATTTGAGTTTCATCTCCTAACTAAATTACCATTACAAGCATGTTAAAACACATTAAACAATAATAAAATAAAAACCATTTCAGAATTATTTTCACATTAAAACGTCATTAAAACACAATACACATTCAATTTTATTGGGAAACATCCTTAACAGCGTTCCCTCTAAAGCTAAAATGCACATTTTTCGCAGTAACTGGCAACAACATTCTCCTCAGTTTACTAACTTTCAATCGAGACTCAACATCTCTGGGTAAATCATTTTTGAGAGCATTCTTACAAAGCACAGCGATTGTCTGTTGCAGCCTGGTTCTCTGATTTCCCAAAAAAAATGCATACGTAGTGCAGAACCCGCCGGGCACCAGCGAATCTACTTCCAGGGCGGGGTAAGCAGGCATCTGGCGACTCTGCCTCTATGGAGCTGCTCATGAACTTTACAGTTTTTAACTCGTTGTATAATTGAATACTAAAATCAGTGAAGCACAATCTTCTGCATTATTTAGAAGTAGAAATACTAAAACATAAATAAAAATCACAATACTCACACTTTGACGGTTTTTATTTCCTTTTAACAAATGACCATTTCAGAAATCATCTCAAGAGCTTTTAAATTGGTAAAAAATGTAATCAGTACATTAGTCAAAATTACACATTTATGTGTATAGTAATTGAAGAAGACATACCATGCCCATTATTTTATTCCTCATGTGACTTCACTTCATGTCACTGCTGAAAACTCAAAACATGGCTGCACTAATGAAGAAAAAAAGCAATGTTTCAGTAAGACAGAGCTAAAAAAATCGGATTATCTACAGGAGGATGGTGCGATATTCTTATGTTGCTGTAATTCGCGTGATCATGCGAGTCAATACCATTAAATATCATATTACCCAGTCACAAACACGCAGAGAATAAGAAAGCAAATAAAACGACAACAAACCACAATCCATACGGATCACTTTACTGTGTAAAGGATGCAGTCACTACACTACCAGCGTTGGGTTCATGAAACATTCTGTCTGGAGACACGCCTCATTTTAAATCTTGCAAATAACACTGCAGAATTAGGAAAGAAACAATTGAGAGGATTAATCATGTGTTTACATTAAAAGGGGCGCTATTTAAATTACAATCGGTAATACACAGCAGTGAACCTGTTTAGAGCAACGAAGTCAACAACACACCTTACCAGTTTCATATTTTATCCTGGTTATTATAATGCCAGTAAAACAGTACACTTCATTTGTGCAGTACTGTACATAGGATTACTCTCTCACATGACATTGCTGTACTGTTACTAAACTGTTTCATATTTCTTATTGTTATTGTAAATGCCAACAATAGGATAAACAGGTATTTTCAAAACACCTTTATTTGTAGACTGAACTACTGTGTCAGTGGAAGACTGTAAATGTGATTCTCACAACTGTGCTGGACATTTGGCTTTCTTGCTTATTTTAATGTCAGCAATGAGCCGTGATGTCTATAAACAGTATGACAGGTTTGAAGTGTCTTCAGATGCTTTTACTTACTATTACAGCAACAAGAGACTGAGATATATATATATATATAATTTAGAACATAAGAAAGTTTACAAACGAGGAGGCCATTCAGCCCATCTTGCTCGTTTGGTTGTTAGTAACTTATTGATCCCAGAATCTCATCAAGCAGCTTCTTGAAGGATCCCAGGGTGTCAGCTTTATTTATTACATTTACTTTATTTTAACTACCAACATTATATTTATGTTCAGATGCCATATTTAATTATTAATATGTTGATAAAAAGGGAACAAAAGGAATTGGCCATTTTGAAAAACAGAATTTGGTATTCCAAGAATGGAACAATTAGTAGCCCTAAAGATGGTTCCAATTGAAGGCAGTGCAGACCCCGTGTTTTATACAGTAGTATAAAGCTGTTTTATACAGACCACCAGTGAAGCATGCAGTCTATAACTATGATAACAACCATAAGATCAGAGGAGGATTCAAAATCAGAGGCAGAGCCACAATAAATGTCTTGTTTAAATTTAAAGTAAATTGTAAAATTGCTGAGATACTTGTGTTGTAATATTGTTTCAAAATTGTATAATGCAACAAAAATATTTTAAAGGGGTTAATGCGTGGCGGCCGAAGGTTTCTCACTGATAATTTACCCTCTCAGTCAAAACAAGTTTCTCAGAATCTAAAAAGCTTAGAGGGCACGCTGATCCTTAAACAACTCTTAAACTTGCAACCGCAAGATTAGTAATTAATGATTCTAAAACCAATTTATCAGAAAGCTGTACTTGGTAAATCTAAAACCCTGACATTGTTAAACAAGTTAATACTATACCCTCGGAATGGTTTGTTTTTCAATTCACTTTTAGAATAAGGAAATTCAGAATTTCTATTCACTTAAACGTTCAATGCAAGTAGTCAGAGATTTTGGCGGTTCTAGTGTTAATGTGTTGGGTTCGTATCACACATATAAGTGTACAGAGAAAAAAGCTGGGCATATATTCCCAATGTGTCCTTCTAAGTAGAATGACCCTGTAACTCTGTCCTAAATCCTCACAGCATGATGAGTGAGATTCATTTCCAATTCAGGATGAGTGGGAGCTGAATCCCAGGGCTCTCCAGTTCATTCTGAAAGAATGGGTCTGCTCCTTCAGTTTGACATGCTCCCCTTCTCAGTGTCTCTGGATTCAGGCTGAGAGAGAGGAAAAGAGAAGTAATCAGTCAGCTATCCCACACACTCAAGCAAGCAGGGTGGAGACGCGACAGAATGCGTAGGGAGGAGGTTGGCTCCAGTGTGCATTTGCTGGTGTCTTTTAGGGAGTTTGATTGGCTGAAGCTCTTCCAACATTCAGTACAGTGATATGGCTTCTCCCAGTGTGAATTCGGGTGGTGTCTCTTTAGGCTTCCTAACTGACTGAATCTCTTCCCACATTCAATACAGTGATATGGCTTTCTCCAGTGTGAATCCGCTGGTGTTTTTAGGTGACCTAACAGGCTGGAGCTCTCCCCACATTCAAAACAGTGTGATGACTTCTCTCCAGTGTGAATTCGCTGGTGTGTTTTAGGCTTCCTGTCTCAATGAAGCTTTCCCCATTCATTCGTACATTGATACGACTTCTCCAGTGTGAATTCGTTGGTGTCTTCTTAGACTCCTATGACTGAAGCTATTCCCACATTCAGTAGCAGCGATACAGCTTCTCTCAGTGTGAATTGTGGTGTCTTTTTAGGCTTCCTGCGACCCAAGCTTTCCCCACATTCGCACAGTGATACGGCTTCTCCAGTGTGAATTCGGCAGGTGTCTTTTAAGCTTCTGAGTGACAAGCTTTCCCCACGTCCGTTACAGCGATACAACTTCTCCAGTGAATTTGCTGGTTAGATTTTAGGCTTCTGTGTCAATGAAAACTTTTCCACATTCAGTACAGTGACATGGCTTCTCTCCACCAGGAATTCGCTGGTGTCTTTTTAGGCGCCCTAACCGACTGAAGCTCGCCCCACATTCAGTACATTGATATGATATCTGCCAGGATATGTTTCTGGATCCCAAACAACAAGTCAATAGACTTATCTTTAAGGTGGACAGGCTCCAGTTCAGTCTCCTCTTTAATGTGGACAGGATCCGTTCAGTCTCTTCTTCTTTAATGGGCCAGGCTCCAGTTCAGGCTCCTCTTCTTTAATGTGGACAGGCTCCAGTTCAGTCTCTTTCCTCTTTAATGGCCAGGCTCCTGTTCAGTCTCCCTTCTTTAATGTGAACAGGCTCCAGTTCAGTCTCTTCTTTCAATGGACGGGCTCCAGTTCAGTCTCCTCTTCTTTAATGTGAACAGGTCCAGTTCAGTCTCTTCTTTAATGTGGACAGGCTCCAGTTCAGTCTCTCTTCTTTAATGTGGACAGGCTCCAGTTCAGTCTCTTCTTTAATGTGGACGGGCTCCAGTTCAGTCTCCTCTTCTTTAATGTGGACAGGTCCAGTTCAGTCTCCTCTTCTTTAATGTGGACAGGGCTCCTGTTCAGTCTCTTCTTTAATGTGGACAGGCTCAGTTCAGGCATCCTGTTTAATGCAGAAAGGTGCCCCAATTCCAGAACCACCTCCTGTTTAATGTAACCAGACTCCATCTTTTGTTATTTGGCTTTCACCTGGATAAGGAAAAGAAAGCAGAAAATAAAATGTAAGTATTACGATCTGTTCTTTATTGGTGGTTTACAGCAGCATTGAAAACGCATATCAGACATTTAAAGAAACAGCTGTTATTGTCTGCACTGCACATCATACCGACAACTCTTCTCATATGGAAATGTAAACAATAATTCCATGGACACAGAGAATGAAGGCAGGAGGCAGAGCATTCAGCTTCAGAGCCCCAACTGTGGAAAGATCTGCCACAATGTGGAAGGAGGTACCATCTCCCTGCTGCTTTTAAATTCAGATCAAAAACACATTTTTTTATAATTTAGCAGATGTATTTCAAAGGAACATTTTAACATCCTATTTATACTTCTTATTGGTATTGATTTATTTGTATGCTGATTTGTATTACTGCTTTATAAAGTAATATATTAAATGACTTTAAACTACTTTGCATAATGTCATTTCAACGTGGTTATTTTTAATATTTCTCAAATTGTTTTTGCATGTTTTCACTTTTTATTATTTTTATCTGTAAAGCACTTTGAGGTGAATCACATGAAAGGCGCTATATAAGAACCAAAGATTGATTGATTGATTGACCGCGATAGACAGGTTACCAGATTTCCAGAGTGAAAATGATATATGTAAGAAGAAGATTTGACACAGGCATTATATGACCGTTTGGGTAATGGGGCCCGTGACAAAGTCGAGACGCTATTACAACCAAACGGTCGTCTAATGCCTGGTACTCCCAATGTGGAGGGTCTTATTGCTTATATACTTCAATGTTTCAGGACAACTATCATTTTTATTGATTTTATCTGAATTTTTAGGTTTTTGCTTTTTTGTTCCACGTATCCTGCCACATAAGCACTCTAAAATGAACGTTCTATAAATATAGTATTCAACAAAAAATGATCTTCTCGTTGTTAAAATGCTTCGTGAAAATAAACTGAGGACAAAGGTCGGGGAAAAAAGTATTTTCCTTGGTAATTGGTTTGAATATTTCCAGATATCGAGCAGTTATTAAAAATGCTTCCGGGAAAGTTGCCTAGTACTTGGACAGCAGAACCAATGTGACCTTCGGTAGAGTATGATGAAGAAACAGGTTCAGTTTGTCTGACAGTACTTCTCTCTGTACTACTTACAGCGACTGTAGATGTCTCAGAGGTGCTTGTATTTTCTGGTATGTTTTGATTTAGCCATTCCTCAATTGACATCTTATTAAAAAGTTGAAATTTACTTTAAATTACATTTTGTACAATAGCTGATGGAGTGATCTTGTTTGATGTGATGCGGTTACAAAGATTCTAAGGGTATATATCAGGGATTATATCCCTCTAGCTCAACCGTGATGAATGCGTGGAATCTTTCCATTGAAGTATAGACATAGTTAAGGTTTGAACTAAGGTACGGTTTAAAGTCGATTTTACAACCAGCTCAAAAGGGGGGTAAAACCTCACCAATATACATGAACATTTTATGTGTGGTCAGATTGGCAGGCTCAACAAACCCTTTGGTTGAATACTTTACAAGATAGAGTGGGAAAAAAAGCTTTTTTTGTTTTGTTTCAAAAAGTATAGGTGTAGATGTTGCAACGGGTATTAATAAATTTGGGGGTCCTAGTTTTGCAGAAACTGAACCCCAAAGATAACGATCTGACGTCACTGCTGCCTGATGTCATTGCTAGGCAGTGACTTGCGACTGTTCCATGGCACTGAATAGGAAGAGATGGAATATATATAGTTCAGCACTGGGGCAGGGTTAGAGTACTCACGCATCAAAATAATTAGAATTACTCGAGCACTCATTTATTACTTGAGTACTGAAAAATTTAAATAATATCTCTAAATGAATTTAAGTTCAATATATTGTATCGACGGTCAGTTCAGGTTGGCAGTCTTTTGTTTCATCTGGTCCTGTGCATTCACATTATCTGTATATACCACTAGTAGGAGAGATTTCATCTTGAAGGTAGCCACAGTGCTTCAGCAGAAACATTGATCAGAAAACTGCAAAGCAGCAGGCTGCAGCAGCTCAACCTGGATTCTGTGCTGCACCAAATGACACACACAAGAGCTAACACATGATACTTTCGTGTTTACAGGGTTCATACATTTTTTCAACATCAAAATTCCATACTTTTTCCATACTTTTTTCCAGACTTCCATTTGTTTTTCCCAGACTTGTGTTTTAGTTAGTGTGGAGTAGTGGTTAGGGCTCTGGACTCTTGACCGGAGGGTTGTGGGGGACACTGCTGCAAAATTTTGAGCAAAGTAATCTTTACCTAGATTGCTCCAGTAAAAACCAACTGTATAAATGGGTAATTGTATGTAAAAATAATGTAAAAAAAATAATGTAATTGTATGTAAAAATAATGTGATATCTTGTAACAATTGTAAGTCGCCTGGATAAGGGTGTCTGCTAAGAAATAAATAATAATAATAATAATAATAATAATAATAATAATAATAATAATAATAATAATAATAGTTTTTCGATAGTTATCCACATAGGCGGGCAGCCGCAGAGCATTATAGCTTTTTGATACAGAGCAGAAGTTGCTCCTGGTTTGCTAAAAGTATTTTGTTAGAATCTGGAGGTGCATATACAAGAGACAATGCAGGTATGCAAAAAGAGAAGTAAGCTACAATCTAAGAAATGTCCAATATTTGAGAACTAATTTGCATTATTTACAAAATAATATAAAAGTTATACTGCAAGTATACTTCTATGCCAAAATAGGATAGTATTATCTGGATCAATAGGGATACTAAAACCAGACAATTTTGGCACAAGTATACTTGCAGTATATTTTTTTTGTAAGTGGGATGAGATTGGATTCTGAGCCAAACTTCTTTATGCCATCTGTTAAATGTTGAACATTATGGGAGTGATAAATAACAAAAATGAAACAAACGCGGCACGATTATATTAAAATGTGCAAGTGTTGTATATATTAAACATACAAGTCAAACACTAAATACAGTATACCCCTGTTATAACAGTCCTGTTTAAGTCCAAAGCCTTTTGTTCGCTATAGTAAAAGGACAATCCAGAACAAACAATATAAACTGCTGGAGTAAGTTAAGGAAGTCACCTTGGATAAAGGCATTAGCTAGATTATTAATAATATTAGTACTGTTTTTATTCTTTTGATTTTCTTTATTATTACAGTATTTGTCACTACTACCACTAATAATAATAATAGCAATGAGATTGTGAATAAAAGTTGACATACAAGTACAGTACCTATTTGTGGCTGCATCCAGTATTCTGGCTAAAACAATGGAAATTCAATGTCAAAAACTTTGTTAAAGTAACGTTAAGGTTTGGTTGCAAAAGTCCAAAAGGTTAGGTGTGCAAGTTAAGGTAGCCACTCTGCACCCTTTGTGTATGCTTCCTGGCCACACTTGACATCCCACAATGAAATCACTAAGCACATGACACATTCTCCCTGAAGACTGGCCATACGGACAGAAGAGATACAAGCTTCAAATGAGTAGCTAATATGCCACATTTATTAAACAGTCATGAACTCCACTTTTATTAAACAGTCATGATCCTAGACATATCCCATTGAGCTGGCCAGGTGCTTCCGGAATTTAAGCAGGACTACAGGAAAGAATTTTTTTTCTGTATTCCATTGCTAGCAAGCAGGAATACTGACACTGTACTAAAGGCTTAAGAACATACTGCTGAAACACTGCCTGGCCAATGGGAGTTGAAGCAGCTGTAAGACTGGCCAATGGGAGTGTAGAGGAGGCGGAGACAGCCTGCCTTATTTGTTCTGGACAGAGGAATGAGGGAATACAGCAGTGTCTGTAAAACTCACTGCTATGGCTTTTTGTATAATAAATGTATATATATATATATATATATATATATATATATATATATATATATATATATATATATATATATATATTTTTTGTGAGAGAGCATTTTATTTCATATAAACAGATATGTTTTTTTTCTTTTACCAGTTTTAATGTATTGCTCTCCTTTTAATGTTTCCTTATAATCTGGTGTAATTATTCATTTATATATATATATATATATATATATAATGAGGAAAGGTGTCATTTGTGGGGGGAGGACAGGCTGTAAGAATTTTGAAGTGTATCTGACTTGACTGTTTTGCAGAAAGAACGTGTTTCCTGTAAAGCTATTTAAGTATAGATTACAAAACATATCACATTTTTACATTTCTTACGAGTTTTATTTTATATTTGTTCATCTTTCAGTGTGCCCTAATGTTTTTATTTGGTTGAATGATCCTTAAACTTTGATCTGGTTGAATATGTTACTTTCTTTAAAGAAATGTGTTAATCCTGATGAAAATGACTTATTTAATACTTATTTTATCATTAATTTAAATCTAATAATTTAAATGATTTCTAACCACATTTAAAAACAGCACAGTATAGAACAGTATACAAAATAAATGTATATACTCAACCTTAACATGAAAAATACAAATACTTAGTGATAAAATGTATGGTAATAATAATAATAATAATAATAATAATAATAATAATAATAATAATCTATTGAGTTAAAGTTAAGTATGATGCACTCAAAAACACTGATGTACATTTAAAAAAAATAACATCACAACTTAATGCTGAAAGACTTGATATTTAGATTGTTCTAAAGAAACCCATGAACAAACTTAGTACTTTTATAGTTATCAAACACATTGCTTAGTATTTTTTCCTCTCTCAGAAATGTGGTTAGGAGATTTGGTTAATTAAATCTGATATCCCAGAAAATCTAGCTGACATACTGCTTTGTCTTTAAACTCACACAAGTGCTGTACTACTTCGTGGTAAATACAGAGAATTAATTTTCAATTGAATCTGTGTATAGATGTGAAATATTTTCAAGTCCATCAAGCAGAGCTGAGTTTTTCATAAGTATCGTGATACGAATCGTATCGTGGCCTGTGTAATTGAGTGGATCGTATAAGTGCGGGCCTGTGTTTCTCAGGATACGAAGCCGCATCGCGGCCTGTGCTCGCGGATAATGCAGTCGTATCGCGGCCTGTGTTTCGCGGATACGAAATATCGCGGCCCGTGCTCGCGTGACACGCAGTCGCATCGCGGCCTGCAGGCTCGCGACACGGTCGCATCGCGGCCTGTGCTCGCGATACGCAGTCGCATCGCGGGCCAGTGCTCGCGATACCAGTCGCATCGCGGCCCGTGCTCGCGATACGCAGTCGCATCGCGGGCCTGTGCTCTTCGCGATACGCAGTCGCATCGCGGCTCGTGCTCGCGGATACCAGTCGCATCGCGGCCTGTGCTTCGCGGACAATGAAATGCATCGCGGGCCTGTGCTCGCGGATACCAGTCGCATCGTATTCGTGCTCGCGGGATACCAGTCGATCGCGGGCTCAGGTTTCGCGGGATACCAGTCGTATCGCGGGTTCGTGGTTTCGCGGATACGAAGTCGCATCGCGGGCTCCAGTTTCGTGATACGAAATCGCCTGTGCTCGCGATACCGAAATCGCATCGCGGGTCTGTGCTCGCGGGATACCAGTCGCATCGCGGCCTGTGGTTTCGCGTGACAATGCAGCCCGTGACGTGGCCAGTGCTCGCGATACGGTCGCATCGCGGGCCAGTGCGCTCTCGTGATGCAGTCGCATCGCGGCCTGTGCTCGCGGGATACGCAGTCGCATCGCGGGCTCAGGTTTCGCGTGGGATAACGAAGCTCGACCGCGGGCTCGTGTTTCCGTGATACGAAGTCAGATCGCGGGCTCGTGCTCTCGTGATACGAGTCGATCGCGGCCTGTGCTTCGCGGATACGAAGTCGCATCGTACAGTGTTTCGGGGATAATGGAAATGCATCGCGGCCAGCGCGTTTCGTGACAATGAAATCGCATCGTACAGTGTTTCGTGATTACAGTCGTATCGTGGCCTGTGTTTCGTGATACGAAATGTATCGTGGTTTGTGTTTCGTGATACGTGAATGTATCGTGGCCACTGTTTCGTGATCACAGTCAGACATTGGCCTGTGTTTCGTGATACGAGTCGTATCGTGGCCTGTGTATCGCAATACGAATCGTACTGTGACCTTGGTGTATCGTCTCACCCTTAACCATTGCTACTGTTGCTAAACCACCTCAGCACAGTGCTTGTTGGTTTAGTGTTCGTCCTGTGTTTGTCTATTTGTTTTGGCCACCATGACGTTTTGTTTGTTCTGTTTTGTTCAACCTTTTATTTTGTTCATTTAATAAATCAGCGCTTTCATTGCTGTGTGTTTGTTCCGGGTCTGACGTCACCGCTCAAGCCAGCCTGCCTGTTACTGCATTAGCATTCCCACAATGTTGCAATGATGCTCCAAAAGTATTTAATTGTTAAAAGTATCTAGCCTTGTTGTGAGCAGTGCTGAAATCAGAATCCTTCATTGCACTAATGGAGTACTTTGTCAGACACTACAAGCAGACCACTACTAGTCTAGCACATGCTTAAACCATCCAAAATTACACCAAAATGCATCATTTTAATCCATTTTTTCAACCCCCACTCCTCTCTCCCCCATCGGGGTCCCTCATCGGTCCCACGATGAGATCGATGCCCCACATACATCAAAACTAATTGAAACCATGTTAACCACTCAGCAGGCAACAAACAAGTGAGTGCAGACATGAAATTACTGTTTAAATATTATTATTATTATTATTTGTTTATTTAGCAGACGCCTTTATCCAAGGCGACTTACAGAGACTAGGGTGTGTGAACATGCATCAGCTGCAGAGCCACTTACAATTTCGTCTCACCCGAAAGACAGAGCACAAGGAGGTTAAGTGACTTGTTCAGGGTCACACAATGAGTCAGTGGCTGAGCCAGGATTTGAACCGGGGACCTCCTGGTTACAAGCCCTTTAACCACTGGACCACACAGCCTCCTAAATATCACTTAAGTGTCTGATCAAATTGTTGTATTTTAAAGAGTTGAATATGATAGCAAACTACTTGATCCTGAAGTGGCTCCAGAAACTGGATTTGGCACCAATATTCTTTGGTCTTTAAACAGCAAGCCATTTTGGCCTTGTCCTTCTTATGCCAATTTAGAGTACTGTGTAATTTTATATATATATATATTGTGAGGAAGCAGGTGGGAGGAGACAGCAGGAGGGGGTTAAAACCTCCCTAGCGAGAAAAAAAAACATGTGAGAATGCACCTTTTGTTAATTGTTTTATTAATGATCATCCGCACCTGGGCGTTATTGGAATTAGACCCAGGTGGGCAGTTTAAAAAGGAGAGCAGTCAGTCTGCTCAAGGCTGCTGGATAGAAGGAGGCAGATTGTGTGCTCTGTCTCTGAGTAGCCAGAGAAAAAGTAAGTGCCGTGTCAAACCTGTGTGGTTTTAGTTTGTTGGGTTTTGTTTGGTGGGGAAACGCTGGGGGAGTCACTTGTAGTCAGGGTGTTCCTGAAAGTTAAGTTAGTGCTCGGAAAGAGCTAGGTGTTTGTTTTGTGTGTTTATTTTGTGCTTATTAAAGTGCGGCGTAAGCGCTGAACCGCTTCTATTTCTGTGTCTGGGTCAATTCTTAAAGGGCAACGAACCCGAGAAGGTGAATTGTTTACTATATATATATATATATATATATATATATTAAGGCTGTCAATGAATCACAGTTAACTTCTGCGATTAACTAAATAACCTAATAACGTGTTAATGTTTTAAACGCTTGTTAATCGCAGTCCTCTGTTTTGATCCTCTTAACTTCCTGTACTTCATTGTCTGCCGTTGCATTGTTGAGTCGATGAGATCAAGAAAAAAAAAAATTAAAAAATACTGGTGAAAAGCTGGAGTTTTGAATGGGTTTATTAAAAAAGGTAATTTATTAAAAAGACTTCCCTATGGTTCTTTTGCTAAAAAAGGTCAGTTAAGCTATACTGGCAGGCTGAGTTTCACCACCTAAAGTAAATCGAATGTGTTTATGTATGTTACATTTGTCTATTGGATTTTGTCAATTATTTTGTTTACCTATAGTGCTTAAGTGCATATCATTTTTTTTAAGCATGATATTCCATTTAAAGGTCTAGTTTAAATGCACAGTTTGTATTGTGGAGGAATGTGTTTGCAAGAAGAAATCTCAGTTATCTGTGTGTTAATAAACCGTGTTTCTATAATCTGTGTGGCCTGTTGAGTGGATATATGCGCACTTTATTACAGTAGGCTACTTTAAAAAAACACAGTGTATTTGTAGTGTACCAATCGAGATCAAAATATGCAACAGCGATCTTCATGGAGTTTGTCAACTCACAGACACTGTCACTGCTTTGGAAACCAGTGACAAGCGATAAGAAAGCAGGCTTAACCCTAGCAGACAGTCTCAGTGAGAAAGCGGTTACAAATCAAAAACTCAAAGCAAGCTCTGTGACTTTTTTTAAACCAGCTCACCTCCGCCTCTGAACAATGGATATAATATACAGGTAGGTGTGTAATGTAACTTTTTTGGCTGTCAGCACAGAGATATATTGTTATGCATACTAATTTGTGTTATTCGCTTATTCTGGCACACTTCGGTCCCTAGTTGCACAAATTAACGGAAGTCTGCTGTGTTTACATGAGATACAAGCAAAATCCAGTTGGCATAAGTGAATTGGGAAAATAAAAATTGACAATGCAAATATTTGTGATCAAAAGTAAATTGAGTTTGTATTCATTGTATTCTGTATCGCTGCTGAAACCAATATATTTAAAGTGGTAATAAAACAAAAAAACCATCCAAGCTAAGCAAAAATCTTTCTAAACATTCTAATGTAATGAAGAGCAACCTGGAAAAGAGCTGGGATGGTGCTTTCTTGGGAGGTTTTTACTTCATAATGAACTATTAGAAAACGTTTATTAAAAGGGGGGTTTGTTGCTTTCCTAAACATTGCTTTAATTAAGCTTGTATTTTACTGTTATTTAAAAATGCGATTAATCTAGATTATTTTTTTTAATTGCACGATTAATCGAGATTAATTTTTTTAATCAGTTGACAGCCCTAAACACACATTTTTTTTTTTGTTAAAGCACACGTTTCACTAGTTAAACAGGAGAAGTACGCAAGGTAATGATAATCTATTATAAAGAGATAGGTAACTGAATGCAGCTCAAACTTGTATTTCGTCTATTATTCGTACTGATAGAACAAAGAAGCTGTTACTTGATTCACGGTAACGTTATAGCTAGCTATTTGCTCCTGTTTTATTTATTATATATATTTTCGTAATCAGAATTTTGATAAAGTAATAATTATCCACCTGTTATGTGTTCACTTTTTAGCGGGTGAAACCAGGGTTAACATTATAACAAAACCGCCATTCTCCAGGACAGATTAAATTAGCATGTTATAGACACTGAATAAACTTAATATCCTGTTAGGTCACTGTCTGTTATATTATAACATCGTAATGTTTTAAACAGTCATTTAATTTTGGTCTATAAAATAAACTTCGTAGTTTGACATATAGGAAGCTCTGTTAGCAATGGTTTCCCGCTTTATGAAATGTACTAATAATGTTCTTGTTCTAATACCAATACCGGTAATTCAGTGCGTGTTCACTTTCAGGGTCGGTCATATAAACTGCAGAGTAAGGTATCAGGAAAATGCTACTGCATAAAATCTAGCAGCAGAGTGTTGTGTATAGTTTTGTGTAGCAAAATGCTACCAAATATATTAACTTCGAGAGCCTTGCTTATACCTCATATCACGTTTTTAAATGGCAAAAGCTGATCTATATTTTCTAATCTGGTTGTTGTCCACTTAACATGACAAAACAAATACAACAATGCATTGTTATGATCTGCAATAAAAATATACCCGATGTTTAACTTTTAAATTAGATTGTGTTATTATATACAGGTGTTTTAACTGCTACAGCTTCAATAAATTTAAGAAAAAAAAGTCGTATAAGAAAGCAGCGGTCATTGTGTTGTTGTTCTTGTTATTATTAACCACGCCGATGCACGTACAGTACAGGACCGGACAGTTTAAATGCAGTTCATGTACCGAGTTACAAACAGGACGGCGCTGCACAGAGCGGGACAAACTGTGCAATTGAAATCTCCTGTAGCATTACAGACGGGCCGCCGATAGTCATCTCTGATTAACCCAACATGAATATAAATAGGATCCGAGAGTCTGCGAGCAGGTTTAATAATAATGATCGTGCCTTTGTCTGCTCGAATCTTGCATAAAATTCGTCGTCCTCTATAATATAAGCACATTACCCCCCACCCCCGTACAACACACGGGGTTTCCAGCGGGTGCAGTGAATTCAATTCCAATAACTCACCGCTCTCTTTCTCTTTCTCTTTCTTTATCTTCTATTCCTTCTGTTTTCTCGCGTCTTTTTCTCCAAGCAGCCCAAACAATATAACTTCCGGTTCCGAATGGTGCACGGATCTAAAGATTCCTTCCCATCGGGTGAAACCAGCGCCTTCATGATGTTTAGTAGCGGAGTAAAATAAAAGACTCATTTGTACACGCAGTGTTCAGATTGAAAAGCTAAATACCTCACTTGGAGCTCACACCAGGGAGCAATACCAGTAACAGACTATATAAGCCAGTGAAAACAAACACGAAGAGAACTTGCATACTTAACAAAAGATAAATCTATTAGACCCATGTAAACACACACACTTTGTGTGATGGTAGAACAGCGTATAGGGAGTGTTGATAGTTTTACCCTAAACTTGCATACTGAAAGCCGCATGTCAAAGCAACAAGGAATCTAATCAGCAGACTATGCCTGCGTAATCACGACTCTCAGAGGCTGTTAGACCACACAGGACTACAGAAACTGACAAATGGTTCTGGGTGTTGTAGTTTTTCATGTTTTCAGTATCACTGTTATGTGGTTGAACACTGAAGGCTGCATTAGCCACCATAATAGATTTATTAGTTTTACATCAGCTAAGGTAAGTCCAAAAATGTAATAGGCTGTAATATAAAGCTACTTTTCCCATGATTTTTCACTGCTTGCTTTCATACATCGATAAGACGCATGTGCTTAAATAAAAACTAGATAACGCTTGCAAAACTGCATTATTAAGGAATAGGATTTTAATGTCATGTATGTATATGTATGCATATATAGTAAGTGTATTTTCAATTTTCATTTATAACTGACTCAGAATATTTCAACTCTTGTATAGGGCACACACACACACACACACACACACATACATATATATATATATATATATATATATATATATATATATATATATATATATATATACAGTGCCTCATGAAAGTATTCGGCCCCCTTGAACTTTATGCGACCTTTTGCCACATTTCAGGCTTCAAACATAAAGATATGAAACTGTAATTTTTGTGAAGAATCAACAACAAGTGGGACACAATCATGAAGTGGAACGAAATTTATTGGATATTTCAAACTTTTTTTAACAAATAAAAACTGAAAAATTGGGCGTGCAAAATTATTCAGCCCCCTTAAGTTAATACTTTGTAGCGCCACCTTTTTGCTACGATTACAGCTGTAAAAATTTGGGGTATGTCTCTATCGGTTTTGCACATCGAGACTGAAATTTTTGCCCATTCCTCCTTGCAAAAAAACAGCTCGAGCTCAGTGAGGTTGGATGGAGAGCATTTGTGAACAGCAGTTTTCAGTTCTTTCCACAGATTCTCGATTGATTCAGGTCTGGACTTTGACTTGGCCATTCTAACACCTGGATATGTTTATTTGTGAACCATTCCATTGTAGATTTTGCTTTATGTTTTGGATCATTGTCTTGTTGGAAGACAAATCTCCGTCCCAGTCTCAGGTCTTTTGCAGACTCCATCAGGTTTTCTTCCAGAATGGTCCTGTATTTGGCTCCATCCATCTTCCCATCAATTTTAACCATCTTCCCTGTCCCTGCTGAAGAAAAAGCAGGCCCAAACCATGATGCTGCCACCACCATGTTTGACAGTGGGGATGGTGTGTTCAGGGTGATGAGCTGTGTTGCTTTTACGCCAAACATAACGTTTTGCATTGTTGCCATAAAGTTCGATTTTGGTTTCATCTGACCAGAGCACCTTCTTCCACATGTTTGGTGTGTCTCCCAGGTGGCTTGTGGCAAACTGTAAACGACACTTTTATGGATATCTTTAAGAAATGGCTTTCTTCTTGCCACTCTTCCATAAAGGCCAGATTTGTGCAGTATACGACTGATTGTTGTCCTATGGACAGAGTCTCCCCACCTCAGCTGTAGATCTCTGCAGTTCATCCAGAGTGATCATGGGCCTCTTGGCTGCATCTCTGATCAGTCTTCTCCTTGTATGAGCTGAAAGTTTAGAGGGACGGCCAGGTCTTGGTAGATTTGCACTGGTCTGATACTCCTTCCATTTCAATATTATCGCTTTGCACAGTGCTCCTTGGGATGTTTAAAGCTTGGGAAATCTTTTTGTATCCAAATCCGCTTTTAAACTTCTCCACAACAGTATCTCGGACCTGCCTGGTGTGTTCCTTGTTCTTCATGATGCTCTCTGCGCTTTAAACGGACCTCTGAGACTATCACAGTGCAGGTGCATTTATACGGAGACTTGATTACACACAGGTGGATTCTATTTATCATCATTAGTCATTTAGGTCAACATTGGATCATTCAGAGATCCTCACTGAACTTCTGGGAGAGTTTGCTGCACTGAAAGTAAAGGGGCTGAATAATTTTGCACGCCCAATTTTTTCAGTTTTTATTTGTTAAAAAGTTTGAAATATCCAATAAATTTCGTTCCACTTCATGATTGTGTCCCACTTGTTGTTGATTCTTCAAAAAAATTACAGTTTCATATCTTTATGTTTGAAGCCTGAAATGTGGCAAAAGGTCGCAAAGCCGAATACTTTCGCAAGGCACTGTATGTGTGTGTGTGTGTGTGTGTGTGTGTGTGTGTGTGTGTGTGTGTGTGGCATGTTTGGACACTTAACGTACTTGTTTTTGTGAACTTTATAATACTGTTTGTAGAATTCTCTACTTTGTGTATGCATGTTTCTTATAATACTTGTGTGTATATATATATATATATATATATATATATATATATATATCCTGGTGCAGGATATATTATTACACAGAGTGCGTTAGTTTGGCATTTTATTTGACTACTGTAATTAATATGGTTGTGTGACAGTGTTTAATAAATGTATCTTTTTTTCTTCCCCATGGTGTTGCTCTTCATTTGCACAGTGCTGATTTATGGCAGTAGGCTTATGCAGATCTAGGAAGTCAGGAGGCTGTGAAGGCTGTGATGGCTTAGATATTAAAAATATCTTATTGACATATTTAGTTGTAAGTTCAGAATGAAGTGACATTAAAATACATTCCTATCTGATTGTGAGATATTACAGGACAGCGGAGAATGTGTGATTGTGACTGTGTCCTGTGCATCCCATATTGAGTGTGTGATTGTGACTGTGTCCTGTGCATCCCATATTGAATGTGTGATTGTGACTGTGTCCTGTGCATCCCATATTGAATGTGTGATTGTGACTGTGTCCTGTGCATCCCATATTGAATGTGTGATTGTGACTGTGTCCTGTGCATCCCATATTGAATGTGTGATTGTGACTGTGTCCTGTGCATCCCATATTGAGTGTGTGATTGTGACTGTGTCCTGTGCATCCCATATTGAGTGTGTGACTGTGACTGTGTCCTGTGCATCCCATATTGAGTGTGTGACTGTGACTGTGTCCTGTGCATCCCATATTGAGTGTGTGATTGTGACTGTGTCCTGTGCATCCCATATTGAATGTGTGATTGTGACTGTGTCCTGTGCATCCCATATTGAATGTGTGATTGTGACTGTGTCCTGTGCATCCCATATTGAATGTGTGATTGTGACTGTGTCCTGTGCATCCCATATTGAGTGTGTGATTGTGACGGTGTCCTGTGCATCCCATATTGAATGTGTGATTGTGAGTAATACAGGCTGTAGCCATGGGGGTGTCAGTGTTCCTGTATTTTAGTAGAGAGAGGGTCAGCACTCTGTTCCACGACCCCTTTTTGAATTATTTATATTAACCTGTGTTTCTCCATACAGAGCATCACCACAGCAGTGTTGAAATGAGTGTATCTTACTGTCTGTATCACATCACGGAAGCAGGCTGAGAGTGCTGTACAGGTTTGGGTTATCAGTCTATAACAAGAGATAGTAAGTTACTCTGACTTGGACCTTTTAACTTTAACCATTACCATATATATAAATAAAACAGATTTGCTTGTGTTAAAAACAGACCTTGAATCACAAACAAATGCATTGATTTTATGTAGAAAAAAACAATGGAACTTCTTCAACATGAAGTACCCCTGAGTCACCTTTGAAAATGTATCCCACAATGCATCATGAGCTAACCCTGTCTGTATCCCATGAATCAGCTGTGAAAATGTACCCCACAATGCACAACATCATGAGCTAACCCTGTCTGTACCCCTGAATCAGCTGTGAAAATGTACCCCACAATGCTTAACATCATGAGCTAACCCTATCTGTACCCGAGTCACCTGTGAAAATGTATCCCACAATGCACCATGATTTAACCCTGTCTGTACCCCTGAGTCACCTGTGAAAATGTATCCCACAATGTAATGTCATTTTCTGTAATGTGACATTTTTTAACAATTGTAAGTCACCCTGGATGAGGATGCCTGCTAAGAAATAAATAATAATAATAATAAATTACGGGATTAGAAATGAACTTGTCCAGATTTTGCTCATCTTCTTCAGCTGGAGAGAACATGACAGTGAATTAAAGATCATTGTGAAAACTGCAGAGAAGCACAGATCAGGTTTCCTATGCCAGAGAGATGAGTGTCTCTCACACACTGACAGGCTTAAAGCACAAGATCAGCTGTAATAATAATGATCGGACAAACCTGCACCAATCACTAACCAAGATTACACTATATCAAGATTTATATTGGATTCATGTTGCACCAAAGTTTAAACCAGGTTTACATTGTAATCCTTGTTTAAATTAATCCATGGTTAATTATCCAGGATAGAAATATAATCCCATTACTCCAGTATATTTTCTATGTGAAATACAGTATTAAAACAAAAAAAGTTTATGCTTAGCAAAATATATTCATCGTATATATTCCTAGCAGAAGTCTGACATCAATTTCGTTATGTAAAATAAATGAGAAATTATATAGGATAAGTAAACTGTCAAAATTTTGACGCAGTTTGTTTTGACATCAGTTGAATTTCAACATTAAAAAATTACATCGCTAGCAGGTGGCAGCAGAGCACACATGAATAAAGTTCTGAACCTATTTGTTTGGGAACAGAAAACTGACTTGTGTGCATTGAAGAGATGGAGATTTGACTGTTCAACTGTCTTAAGGTTCTTATTTTCAAATAGAAATCTATTATATTTCTGTTAATTTCTCACAGGTTTCAAATACATATTATAATATGCTGCATGAAATATGTATTAGTTTTATACTTCTGTACTCTAGTTTAAAACAGACTAGAGACCAGAAGAAAGCCAGGCTGTGACAGCCCTTGAGACCCTTCATGAGGGGATGGGTTCACTCTGGAGCCCCTTCACTGGGGGTGGGTTCACTCTTTAAATCCCTTCACTGGGGAATGGGTTCACTCTGGAGCCCCTTCACTGGGGGGTGGGTTCACTCTGGAGCCCCTTCACTGGGGGGTGGGTTCACTCCTGAGTGTACTTTTCTCTTACCTGTATCCTGTCCAAAGCAGGCCACACTGATTAGCACTGAAAGACACAAGGAGAGTGTGGCAAAGTGGTTGCTGATTATGTACAGGTGCAGAGGTGATGCAGTGCAGGAATAAACAGACAGATTTGTAATCCGGTATAGAAAATAGATGTTTTATTTTTGTTATAATCCAGGTCTGGTGACTAAATAATAAACTCGGTTATACACAGCAATGCGTAAAACACAGAGAACAGTAACAGGGATTGCAGCCTAAATAATAAACACGGTATCTCTCCCACAATATACAACCACGGTCACCAGTCCTGGGTGTGTGCTGTAATGCTCGTGGTGGGTGATACTGTTTAAAAGTGACAAATAGTGCAGTGCTGTTCGGGTTCAGTGATGGCTCTTAGCGACAGCTCCGGAACGTGTTAGCCATCTAGAAACACACAAGTAACAATTGTAGACAAGACGGGTCCTTCTTGGTCTATTTCCAAACCAAAAAGTGAAGGAAAAGATTTTAATTCTCCAGCTCCTTTTATGCGATTATGCATGACCCCTTGGTAAAACGATTGCAGCTGATTCTATTGCCTGCAGCTGCTACCTCCTTACCTTCCAGGTCAATACATTCCCGCACTGGAGTCTCGTCTTTTTCCAGGCTGACTGACTTCCCGACCCAGGAATAAACTGTCAGGACAACCTGTCCAAAGCCTTTCCTTTCGCTACTTAGTGCCCTCACAGTTCGAGAGGGAGATTTACAACCAGAATTCATATTTCCGTCACAGAGGCAGTGACTTGACAGGACAGTCTTTCACCCAGTGAGTCAAATTAAAGGGAAATAATAAGCAAGACTAAATGTCACAAACTATCCAAAAAGTTCAGCCACCAATCCTTTTCTTTTGCTACTGTAGGTCAGTCATTTTTCACTTCAGCAGTAAACCACTGGATAAATGGAACTGGATTCCTTTACGTGCTGATAGAGTGTTAGAGTCCAGAGGAAACAGTGAATCTTTTTTTAATGAATAATTGCTTTATTTATGGCTGGTTTCAGCAATTCAAAAAGTTGAACAGCAATCAAAATACATTTTCATGGTAAGATTTATGGATGTATGCTGTTAACTACAATCACTTTACAGTGAAGGGAGAAGTTGTTTGAAATAAAGACTAAAGGGGACAATGTCGTTGTAACAGGGCGAGCAGCCCTGTACATTGTTTATTTATTTTTAGATCGGGGTCTCCCCCTCCGCCCCTGTGCAGTGTGTTTATTTTGTATTACTTTTATTGTATTATTGTATACATGACGGCGAGCGCCGTATGTTATTGTTTTGTTTATTTTTAAAACGTGTCCTGGCAGAGGCGAGATCGGTGCTCGTCCTCTGCCAGGAGTAATAATTAAAACTCGTGCAGAAGGTGGCCATCTCCCGAATTAATTAGGTGATTTAATTTGTTGCTAATCGGGAGATGGTCACCTGTTATAAAAAGCCTGCAGCTCGCTAACTCGGGGTGGGGTGTTGGAAGGAGAGAGCGAGAACGAGAGGAGAGAAACAAAAGAAAACGAAACTAAATTTACAACATACAGGAACAGTGACAGCGACTGCCCAGCCTGACCTGTATGGTTTATTTATTATTTATTGTTGATTTTGTGGGCGAGATTTGTGTTTGTTTACTCTTTTATTTTGCTCGGTGAGCACAGTGTTTATTTTTGTTTAAATATTTTATTTTTGTTTGCGTTAAATAAAACGGCGCCCGCGCCACTGCACCATACCTTTTGTTTTGTTGTGCCTTCTTCTGGTCTGGCGTCACCCTTAGCCATTCCTGCCACACGTGGTGGCAGCGGTGGGATCAAGAGCGCCTCCTAGACGCAGGCAGAAGAGGTACTGCAGCTTTTTCGTTTTTTTTTTCGATTATTGTGTGTGGAGAGGAGAAAAGGGAGAGTGAAGAGGAGGATGGAGGAAGGAAGATGGGAAGGAGGATGAGGAGACAGCAGCTGCAGCAGCAACAGCAGGCACAGGAGGAGATGAGCTGGGGAAGCCCTTCTCCATAGCATAAGCCAGCTGAGTTGTTGTTGCATCTGTGGGGAGCGGGGCATTTCCCAGTTAATTGCCCCTCCCTGAAGACTGGGATTACAGCTGCTGGAGGGGAGACAAGAGGGGGGAGTCGGTGCATCCTGCGCCTGAGTGGGAGGAGCCCAACGTCCTGCGCCTGAGTGGGAGGAGAACGTCCTGCGCCTGGGTGGGAGGAGCCCGAACGTCCTGCGCCTGAGTGGGAGGAGCCCAACGTCCTGCGCCTGAGTGGGAGGAGCCCCGAAGCGTCCTGCGCCTGAGTGGGAGGAGCCCGAACGTCCTGCGCCTGAGTGGGAGGAGCCCGAACGTCCACAGCCCAAGAGGGGGGAGTCGGTGCGTCCACAGCCCAAGAGGGGGGAGTCGGTGCGTCCACAGCCCAAGAGGGGAAGGCCGAAGGTCCACAGCCCAGGTACCTGCCAGCAGAGGGAGAGTTCCTGCTGGTGCCACCTCCACCGCCCTGGGAGGACTGGGTGTCTCTCCCACCTCCGCCAGCAGAGGGAGAATACCTGCTGGTGCCACCTCCGTCTCCGTGGGAGGACGACATGTCGCTCCCACCACCACCACCAGCAGAGGGAGCATGCCTGCTGGTTCCGCCTCCACCACCGCCAGCAGAGGGAACATGCCTGCTGGTTTCCCTGTTGCAGCCAGAAGGGAGGCGCCTGCCGCCTTCGCTGCCAGAAGGGGAGGAGCCGCCTTCGCTGCCTGAAGGGAGGAAGCCCTGCGCCTTTGCAGCCTGAAGGGGAGGAAGCCCACGCCTTGGCAGCCTGAAGGGGAGGAAGCCCTGCCGCCTTGGCAGCCTGAAGGGAGAAGCCCTGCGCCTTGGCAGCCTGAAGGGGAGGAAGCCCCGCCGCCTTGGCAGCCTGAAGGGGAAGCCCCTGCCGCCTTGGCAGCCTGAAGGGAAGGAAGCCCTGCCGCCTTGGCAGCCTGAAGGGAAGGAAGCCCTGCACTCAGCCTGAAGGGAGGAAGCCCTGTCCTCGCAGAGCCTGAAGGAAGGAAGCCCTGCCGCCTTCGCAGCCTGAAGGGGAGGAAGCCCCCGCCAGAGCCTGAAGGGAGGAAGCCCTGCCGCCCTGAAGGAAGGAAGCCCCTGCCGCCAAGAGCCTGAAGGGGAGGAAGCCCTGCCGCCCGCAGCCTGAAGAGGAGGATCCCCTGCCGCCTTGGCAGCCTGAAGGGGAGGAAGCCCTGCCTTTGGCAGCCTGAAGGGGAGGAAGCCCCGCCGCCTTGGCAGCCTGAAGGGGAGGAAGCCCCGCCGCCTTGGCAGCCTGAAGGGGAGGAAGCCCTGCCGCCTTGGCAGCCTGAAGGGAGGAAGCCCCGCCGCCTTGGCAGCCTGAAGGAGGAAGCCCTGCCGCCTTGGCCGCCTGAAGGGAGAAGCCCCTGCCGCCTTGGCCGCCTGAAGGGAGGAGCCCTGCCGCCTTGGCCGCCTGAGGGGAGGAGGCCCCGCCTTGGCCGCCTGAGGGAGGCCCCTGCCGCCTTGGCCGCCTGAAGGGGAGGAGCCCTGCCGCCTGGCCGCCTGAAGGAGGAGCCCTGCCGCCGCCCCCCGTCAAGAGGAGAGGAGCAGGAGCTACCTCTACCTCCACCACCACCACCATTGGGAGAAGTGGAGCTCCTGCTGCCGCCTTCATGGCCAGGGGCTCCCCTCCCGCCGTCGGCATCGCCTAGGGTCGCCTGTGTCTCCCTTGCATCTCCTAGGGTTGCTGCCGGTCCTGCGTCGCCTCCCGAGGGTCCGCTGCCGTCGCCTCCCGAGGGTCCGCTGCCGTCGCCTCCCGAGGGACCGCTGCCGTCGCCTGGGGTCGCCAGGGATCCGGCTTCGCCTGGGGTCGCCAGGGATCCGGCTTCGCCTGGGATCACTACACTGTGGTCGGAGCCCCAAGGAGGGGAGCTGCCGGCCATCAAGAAAGGGGGAGGTCAGAGACCAGCTCCCCAGCCGCACTTTCTGGCCAGAGGTCATGTGGTCGGAGCCCCCGGAGGAGCTGCCGCCATCAAGAAAGGGGAGGTCAGGAGACCAGCTCCCCAGCCGCACTTTCGCTGGCAGGATATTGGGTGGTCAGAGCCCACGGAGGGGAACTGCTGGCCATGAAGAGGAGGGGAAGGTCAGGAGACCAGATCCCCCCAGCCGCACTTTCTGGGCAGGAGTTTGGGTGGTCAGAGCCCCACGGAGGGGAACTGCTGGCCATGAAGAGGAGGGGAGGGTCAGGAGACCAGCTCCCCAGCCGCATTTTCGGCAGGAGAGTGTGGAGGAGCCCCGAAGAGGGGAGCGTCGCCACGAAAAATTGGGGTGCCGGAGATTCCACCATGGCCACCCCCGGAAACAACTTGCTTCCCCTCTTCCGGGACATTGAGACTGAGGGGGAGGTGGCGTTGGGGCCATGTGTGCTTCGCACAAGGGGGATATGTAACAGGGCGAGCAGCCCTGTACATTGTTTATTTATTTTTAGATCGGGTCTCCCCCTCCGCCCCTGTGCAGTGTGTTTATTTTGTATTACTTTTATTGTATTATTAGATACATGACGGCGAGCGCCGTATGTTATTGTTTTGTTTATTTTTAAAAGCGTGTCCTGGCAGAGGCGAGATCGGTTCGTCCTCTGCCAGGAATAATAATTAAACTCGTGCAGAAGGTGGCCATCTCCCGAATAATTAGGTGATTTAATTTGTTGCTAATCGGGAGATGGTCACCTGTTATAAAAAGCCTGCAGCTCGCTAACTCGGGGTGGGGTGTTGGAAGGAGAGAGCTGGGATTAGGCCCATATGGTTGGGATACTAGAATAGGGTATAAGGAGTGCCGATAGTTCCACTCTCCCCCAAATTGAATACTAAAAAGAGCATCAAAATCAGCAGAGTAAAGATTTAGTGGCACAATACATAAAACTACAGAAATTAGCAAGGGATTCTGGGAGTTGTAGTGGTTTTTTTAATGACTGCAGTATCACTGTAATGTGACTCAACACTGCAAAGGCTGCATTAGCCATCATATTATATATGTATTTAGATTAGCGTCACAAATAAATGATCTAAATAATTACGAGTAAAAAAAAAAAAAACTATCAAAACATCTGAAAAGGTTAAATCCATCTATCTATTTATTTTCGTTGCTCTGTAGGCCAGTCATTTGTCACTTCAGCAGTAAACAGATGGAACATCTTCAATATAAAAACACAAGTTCTTTTTGAAGGGGGCTCTTGGTCAGAAGCACCAGCTCTCATATAAAGCCTTGTTTACCGCAGCATCCAGACAGCAAGAGACCTCCTCAGATTAGACATCCAGCCACCCACATGACCATCTATCCATTTAAAGAAGCTGTGCATTTATCCATTTCAGTTGAAAACACTTTTAAGAATATTTTAATCAATCAATTAGCCGTCCAGGTATCAACTGGGATTTTTTTTGTAAATATATCCATGTAGTTGTGGAATTTAAAACAATTTAAACAAGTATTATTTAAAAATTAGAATGAATTCACAGCAGTAAAGAACAGGCAAATAGATAAATCATTGGGAACTTGTAAGCATACAAAAAAATAACATTTACTGTGTGTAGCGGGACTGCAATTATGACCCTTCCTAGTCCTATCGCACCCCTACAAGCTATCTCGACTACGCCACTCTGACAGAGGTTTTATGTTGTAGAGCTAGAGGGAAACCCTATACACCAAATACATATACAATTGTTATCAGGTTTCTACAACAGGCCCCCTCAATTAAATGAGCTTGCAGGCAAGGATGCAGTTTAAAAAAAGGGTTTATTACAAAAAGAATAACTTAACAGAATTCAACAAGTACAAATATGAAAAGCAACGAATGCAGCACTCATTTTATATATATATATATATATATATATATATATATATATATATATATATATATATATATATATATAAAAGTTGTACTGATATGATAGATGGTAATTCTAATACTAAAAACCTCAAACAGAAAGATATAGTAGAGCAGCAGTCAGAAACGTCTTAGTTGTAATAGTTGTAAGAAACCACTGAACCTCTCCCAGCATGTACTCACATAGGAGGGGTGGACTAAAAGAAACAAATACAATTAATAGTATATCAAGAGAAAAATCAAATGTGCATTAACAGAAAATAACTCGAAATCAATCTGGTGAAATATATATAAAGTGCACGCAAAACAAATATCAATTCTCAAATGAACGTGAAACACGAAATATAAAATCACAGCAAACCAAACAAGAGTCACCCTTCCGAAATATCCTACAGTGCTGGTAGAGGCACAGGGAGACTTGACCAAATTATACACACAAAACAATTTATGACTCTGTTGGTATTAATACTGCAACACAGGAGAATCTACAGTTTACCACACCAGTAGTATGAGCACAAAGCGAAGCTATAGTAAACAAAGTGCTAGATAACAGTACAAACATACAGAAAACTGCATGTCGAGCGTACTGTAAAAATGGAATTAAACCTCGGGGAGCAAAATAAATAATAAAGAAAGCGTCTAAGAAATCGGAACAAAAAGAACATACAAGAAATAGTGGCTGTGCGCACTCCTAAAATACAAAATAAATCTTACTAGGCACACCACGAAAACATACCTAATTCTGTTAAAAACCAAACAAGACTTCCGGTTGCGTTTCCCTGGTGAGTTCTTGCTGTGGCCACACAAAGGAGGAGGAGTTACACCAGGTCACCCTAAAGAGGTTAAAACAACAAAGCTAATCAAGCAACCGGCAAATCAACATATTTAAAAACACAATGAAAACATCACACTGGGAAGAAATGCAAACGGTGGGGGTCTTACCTTCTGGAGGAATTCAAGTGTGGCCGTATGCTGGCAGTCCTGATCACAAACAGTGCTATGGTCAAGAGTCACAACGAACTCAGCTTTTATAAGGGGAAGTCAAGGTTACAATTAACACACAATTAAGTAGTTAGTAGTAGTCCCTACCTGCTACATGTGCAAATATTCTGTGGTATACCATAGACCCCATATACGTTTTTATTTTTTCCTTTTCCCTGTGGAGGTAAGAGATAGCATTATACAATACTGTAATATTATTACAATTGATATTATGCTACTAGCTTTAAAGAAAATACATTTTTATAATAAATAACTTTATTGTAGTGTTGTTTTTGGTTGAGACCTGTCTAGGGGAATGAAAACCACCAAGAGTACAACCTTGCACAGCACAGTGAGCACGAGTCGATTTCCTTGTATAAGATCATTTAATATGAGAAGATTGATGCAGATCGTTGGTATTAGCACTGCTGGCTATCAGTGACGGGTTAGTTATGAATAAGATGCAATCTGTGACCTTTCCTGACTTTACTAAAACAATAAGTCATGCCTCATCATTACAGCCCAGTCAAAAAAAAAAAGTCCAATTCAAAACTAAACACCAGATAACGAACTACACTGAAAGCAAGACATCTTAGGCTGGCCGCTATGAACGATACTGTTCTGTACACTACCTACAGCTAGCAATCCTGCAGTGATTTGAAACAGTCATTTTGCAATGCATGGCGGTATTGCTTGATTTGACTGCATTATAAAGTTAGTTTCCGTGACACTTCTGTTTATTATTATAAGAACTACAGGACATTTCCATAAAGGGAAGTGCACTCTGTAGCTTCACATTAAGATGAAATTAGATCAAATTGAGATGACTTTAAAATAATTTAAGTATCACAGATATCAACTGTTATTTCACTACTATCTGTGTATGAGACAGTGTGGAGTAGTGGTTAGGGCTCTGGACTCTTGACTGGAGGGTCATGGGTTCAATCCCAGGTGGGGGACATTGCTGCTGTACCCTTGAGCAAGGTACTTTACCTAGATTGCTCCAGTAAAAAACCCAACTGTATAAATGGGTAATTGTATGTAAAAAAATAATGTGATATCTTGTAACAATTGTAAGTTGTCCTGGATAAGGATGTCTGCTAATAACTTTACAGTACTTTTTGGAAACATTTCATAGTAAGTGCCTGTAATTCAAATGTAATTGCATACGAAGAAGCAGATGAATTACTTTTAAATTCAAACTTAGTAATCACTTAACCCTTACAAAAAACATAATCAGAAATAAGGACAGTTAAACACCACCAACATGAGTAAGTATTGCATTATTAATTACATTGATGCTGACTTCAAATGATCTTGATAGGAAATATGTTAATGCAGACATAATTATATTGTAATTAATGACACTTATTTTACAGTGTAACCCATGTTTATACCAGGACCTGGCAATAACACAGTAGTATTAATGACAGTAGAGGCTCCTTAATTGTCTCAAGATGGCAGATAAGCCCTGTGACATCTTGAATTAACATTTGTAATAAAAGATCAAATGTTGTTTTTAGATAACAATTACAGTTAGGTTCAATGTTACTATAGTCTGCAAATGTTTCCTTACAAAAAAGTACCTATTACTCAGTTATCAGACTTGAAAAACCTGTAACAAATGTATTTCACTTGCTAAAATAGTTTGTTGTTTTCAGGAGTGAAGTTACAGGGCCCTAGTTTGAAGTCTACATGAAAATGACAATTTTCTAAGAGGAGTCATTATAACAGTGTTAAACTGTCTAGAAACACATTAGTCGCAGGAAGGACCAGTTACATTATTGCAGATTCTTGTCTTACTATTTTTATTAGTTAAAATGATTCCTCTCTGAATATTTGCCTTTTGCTTCACAACAGTGCCTACCTCTGCAATTACATGAAACTACCACCCAGAATACTGCAGTTACAACATTTGACCACCTGTGGCAGCAAGTGCTATGCAAAAATCATATTAAAGGTTAATATTCACAAATCAGTGTTATAGTAGATTAAATTAGCCTTTTATAAAGTTTTTAAACCATCCTCATTACACATACAAACACACACACACACACACACACAAACACACACTGACACACACATACAAACACACACATACAAACACACACACACACACTGACACACACACACACACACACACACACACACACACACACACACACAAACACACACTGACACACACACACACACACACTCACACACACACAGACACACACATACAAACACACACACACATACACAAACACACACTGACACACACACACACTCACACACACACAGACACACACAGAGGAATGTAACTTCACAGGTTTCTTTAGCAGACAGAGCAAGCTGGATAATGATAAGCTCACATGTCTTAATACAGTTCAATACAATCTCTCAGCCATGAAAAAATGTTTGATATTTTTAAGGTGAGTGTTGACCACCATAGTATAGTATTTGCTCATCACTATTTAATGAAAAACCAATTGCTTTCATTCATTATAGCACAGAACCTGCAACATCCTCCTGCTCCAACATCCCCTTTTAAAAACCACCTGAAACTGACAAGCCAGTAATCCCTCACCAGGGAGGCATGCTGCTGGATTCGTGTTCAAACAGTATCACAGTACTTACACATCACAATGTAAAGTTTCCCCGCCCTGATTCTGCCAGGAACTACACAAAACTGCAACAGAACTGTTCTTTATAGAAAACCTCAGTTTCCTTAAACTTTGGTAGAGCTTCACAGTTCTTCAGTGATGTTTTTTTTTTTTTTTTTTATCTCAAAGTGCTAACTGGCCACCAGCTACTGTTACAACAATATGCTGGTGATTTCTGAGATACTACATGAGCTCAGCTTGAATTCGTATTTTTACACCAAAAACCTCTATCTCAGAAGCAGCTTCATTTTTAATCCAGTAAGTGCAGTACAGACAAAATGACATTAATCTAATACAGTGCCTATAGTAAGTATTCACCCCACTCGGACGTTTTCACAGTTTGTTGTGTTACAACCTGAAATCTTGATGCATTTAAATTTGATTTTTTCCCTTTGATTTACACAACATACCAACACTTTCAAATGTGTGAAAAATGGGGGTGAAAAAAAAATCAATCAAAAAATAAAAACCTGAAAAGTCTTCATTCATTAGATAAGTATTCACCCCTTTGCTATGACACTCCTAAATAAGCTCAGGTTCAACCAATAAGAATTCACACAATAAGTTAAATGGAGTCCATCTGTGTGCAATAAAAGTGGTTCACATGATTTCAGATTAAATAAACCTGTCTCTGTAAGATCCCACAGTTGGGTAGTGCATTCAAAGCAAAGATACTACCATGAAGACCAAGGAGCTTTCAAAAACAACTGCGGGATAAAGTTGTGGAAAGGCACAGATCAAGTCGATCATTAAGAAGTGGAAGGTATACAGCACCACACAGAATCTGCTTAGAGCACGCCGTCCTCCCAAACAGAGCAGCCGGGTAAGAAGGGCATTGGTCAGAAAAGCCAGCAAGAGGCGAATGACAACTCTGAAAGACCTACAGCGTTCCATGGCTGAGATGGAAGAAACTGTCCATGTGTCAACAATATCTCAGGAACTCCACAAATCTGGCCTGTATGGAAGAGGCAAGAAGGAAGCCATTTCTGAAAAAAGCCCATGTAAAATCCCGCTTGGAATTTGCAAAAAGACATGTGGGAGACTCTGAAAAGATGTGGCAAAAGATTCTGTGGTCCGTTCAAACATAAATTGAACTATTTGGCCTAAATGCAAAGCGTTATGTCTGGCGCAAACCCAACACAGCGCATCACCCAGGTAACACCATCCCTACTGTGAAGCATGGTGGTGGCAGCATCATGCTATGGGGATGCTTCTCATCGGCAGGGACTGGGAAGCTTGTCAGGGTAGAGGACAAAATGGATGGAGCTAAATACAGGCAAATCCTTGAGGAAAACCTGCTTCAGTCTGCAAAAAGACCTAAGACTGGGACAGAAATTCACCTTTCAGCAAGACAATGACCCCAAGCACACAGCCAAAGTGACACTGGAGTGGCTTAAAAACAAGAAAGTGAATGTCCTAGAGTGGCCCAGTCAAAGCCCAGACTTGAATCCGATTGAGAATCTGTGGCAAGACTTGAAGATTGCTGTCCACCAACAATCCCCATCCAACTTGACAGAGCTTGAACAATTTTGCCAAGAAGAAGAATGGTCGAATATTGCACGATCCAGATGTGCAAACCTGGTAGAGATTTACCCCCAAAAGACTCACAGCTGTAATTGCTGCCAAAGGTGGTTCTACCAAGTATTGACTCAGTGGGGTGACTACTTAACTAACCAAGACATTTCAGTTTATTTTTTATTTTTCATTAACTGTTGTTTCAAAATAAAAATGATCTTGCCTCTTCGAAGTGTTGAGTAGGTTGTGTAAATCAAAGGAAAAACAATCCTATTTAAAAGCATCAAGATTTCAGGTTGTAACACAACAAACTGTGAAAACATAAGAACATAAGAACATAAGAAAGTTTACAAACGAGAGGAGGCCATTCAGCCCATCTTGCTCGTTTGGTTGTTAGTAGCTTATTGATCCCAGAATCTCATCAAGCAAATTCTTGAAGGATCCCAGGGTGTCAGCTTCAACAGCATTACTGGGGAGTTGGTTCCAGATTGGTTCTTTTTTTCAGGTCAAAGAAGTCCCCTGGGTTGACATTGTCTATACATTTTAGGATTTTGAATGTTTGAATCAGATCGCCGCGTAGTCTTCTTTGTTCAAGACTGAATAGATTCAATTCTTTTAGCCTGTCTGCCTACAACATGCCTTTTAAACCCGGGATAATTCTGGTTGCTCTTCTTTGCACTCTTTCTAGAGCAGCAATATCCTTTTTGTAAGGAGGTGACCAGAAGTGAACACAATATTCTAGGTGAGGTCTTACTAATGCATTGCAGAGTTTTAACATTACTTCCCTTGATTTAAATTCAACACTTCTCACAATATATCCGAGCATCTTGTTAGCCTTTTTTATAGCTTCCCCACATTGTCTAGATGAAAACATTTCTGAGTCAACATAAACTCCTAGGTCTTTTTCATAGTTCCCTTCTTCACTTTCACTATCTCCCATATGATATTTATAATGCACATTTTTATTGCCCACGTGCAATACTTTACACTTTTTCTATTAAATGTCATTTGCCATGTGTCTGCCCAGTTCTGAATGCTGTCTAGATCATTTTGAATGACCTTTTGCTGCTGCAACAGTGTTTGCCACTCCTCTATTTTTGTGTCATCTGCAAATTTAACAAGTTTGCTTACTATACCAGAATCTAAATCATTAATGTAGATTAGGAATAGCAGAGACTTAATCGATCCCTGTTGTACACCACTGGTTACCTCGCCCATTTTGAGGTTTCTCCTCTAATCAGTACTTTCTGTTTTCTACCTGTTAACCACTCCCTAATCCATGTGCATGCATTTCCTTGAATCCTACTGAGTTCAGTTTGAGTTTTAATCTTTTTTGCAGGACTTTGTCAAAAGCTTTCTGGAAATCTAAATAAACCATATGCTTTGCAAATATCCATTGTTGATGTTGCATCCTCAAAAAAATCAAGCAGGTTAGTTAGACATGCTCTCCCTTTCCTAAAACCATTCTGACTGTCTCCCAGGATACTGTTATCATATAGGTAATTTTCCATTTTGGATCTTATCATAGTTTCCATAAGTTTACATATAATAGAAGTCAGGCTTATTGGTCTGTAGATACCTGGTTCGGTTTTGTCTCCCTTTTTGTGGATCGGTATTACGTTTGCATTTCTCCAGTCTGTCAGTACAACCCCTGTGTCAAGAGACTGTTGCATGATCTTGGTTAGCGGTTTGTAAATAACTTTTTCATTTCTTTGAGTACTATTGGGAGGATCCCATCTGGCCCAGGGGATTTGTTTATTATAAGAGCTCCTAGTCCCTTTAACACTTCTGCCTCTGTGTAACAGGGCGAGCAGCCCTGTACAGTATTTGTTTGTTTTATTTTAGAACGGGGTCCCCTCCGCCCGTGTTATTTTGTGTTTGTTTGTTTGTGTGTGTTTATTGTGTTTTAGGACGCTAAGCGCCGTCCGTTTCATGTACTGTTTTGAGACCGCGAAAAAGCCAGTCTTTTATATTGTGTAGTCGGTGGGGATCAGGGTTAAACCCCTTCCTAAATACCTCTGGTGGAATGTGGCTGGAGCCTTAAGAAATTATTGTATCAGCTTAGGTAATTAAAGGTTCCAGCCACAGACTATAAAAAGGCTCTCCAGGTTCATTAAGGGGAGTGTTAGAGGAGAGACGTAAGTCTGACTAAAAAATAGAAGGAACGATTGCTACTTACTGTGAACCCTGAAGGTACTCGTATCCGTGATTTTGTTTCTATTTGTTTGGCCAATGGGCCCTTTTTGTTTGTAGAAGTGTTTTTGTTCAAGCCTTTATTTATTTTTGTTGTTTTAATAAAACGGCAGCCGTATTTCTTTTGAAAACTGCAGTGCCTGTGTGTTTTAGTTCCTGCACTCTGGCCTGACGTCACCGCCCAGTCAACCTGTCACACGTGGTGTCAGAAGAGGGATCAACAGCGCCCAGGACTCAGGCCAGAGCGGGAACCGCAGTTTTTTTTTTTTTTTTAAAAAGAAATGGGGGAGAAGAGGCTGGAGGAGCACAGGAGGGCAAAGGGAGAAAGGCGGAAGCAGGGCTGTGGTGTATCGACTGTGGCCAAACTAGCCACACCACCATACCCTGCTCCGTCCACAGGACCCTTCAGGCAATGGCCCAAAGACTGGGGTGGGGGGAGTGGTGCCCTGGCTGTGGGGCATATGGGCACACGTTGGCCCTATGCCCCATGCAGGATGAAGAAGAGGAGCCCTTGCTGCCACGTCCTATGCCTGAATGGGAGGAGCCAGAGCGTCCACAGCCCAAGCGGGAGAAGGCTGAGTGTCCACAGCCCAAGTGGGAGGAGCCTGAGTGTCCATAGCCCAAGCGGGAGGAGCCCGAACGCCCCACGCCTGAGTGGGAGGAGCCCGAACGCCCCACGCCTGAGTGGGAGGAGCCCGGCGTCCCACGCCTGAGTGGGAGGAGCCCAACGTCCTACGCCTGAGTGGGAGGAGCCCGAACGTCCTACGCCTGAATGGGAGGAGTCGGTGCGTCCACAGCCCAAGAGGGAGGAGTCGGTGCGTCCACAGCCCAAGAGGGAGGAGTCGGTGCGTCCACGGCCCAAGAAGAGGAAGGTAGAGCGTCCACAGTCTCCACCAGCACAGGGTGAATGCCTGCTGGGTCCCTGTCCACCAGCAGAGGTGAATGCCTGCTGGGTCCCTGTCCACCAGCAGAGGGTGAATGCCTGCTGGATCCCTGTCCACCAGCAGAGGGTGAAGGCCTGCTGGGTCCCCCACCAGCAGAGGGAGAATGCCTGCTGGTCTCCCCTTCCGAGGCAGAGCCGCACCAGTCCCCTGCAAGAGAGGAGGGCCGCACCAGTCCCCTGAAACAAGGGTAGACTACACGCCGCCCCCCCTCCACTGGCAGGAGCAGAGCAGCAGGAGCTGCTCTGCCTCCGCCATCTTCACCGCAGGAGACTACACGCCTCCGCCACCTCCCACGGCAGGGAGCAGAGCAGCAGGAGCTGCCTCTGCCTCCACCAACCCACCAGCAGAGGATGAATGCCTGCTGGTATCACTCCCCCAACCGTCCACGAGGAGAGGAGCAGGAGCTGCCTCTCCTTCACCAGAAAAAACCAGGACTAGATAACTGGTGGTCCTCAGCAGCCCTTGCATAGGCTGCTGAGGAAAGCATGGGGAAGAACCGCCCAGCCGCAGTGGCGAGAAGAGGGCCAAAACTTCGCACCCCAGCTTGTCCTGACTCCTCACCGCTTAAGCCCGAGGATGCCTGCCTACCTTCGCCTGGGGTTGCCAGCCGCCCGCACGCCTGGGGCTGCCTGTTCCGCCTCGCCTGGGGCTGCCTTTGCTCCACACAGGGTGCAGGGGTGCGAGGGGAAGTGGACTCCGCTGCCGCCACGATGGCCAGGGGCTCCCCTCCCAAGTTCGCCTCCAGGGAGGCTGCTGCTGCCTGGGCGCCTCCCGAGGGTCGCTGCTGCTGCCGTCGCCTCGAGGGGTCCGCTGCTGCCCGTCGAGGGTCGCTGCTGCTGCCGTCGCCTCCCGAGGGTCCGCTGCTGCTGGGTCGCCTCCCAGGGTCGCTGCTGCTGCCGTCGCCCCGATTTCGCTGCTGTCTTCCCGAGGTCCGCTGCTGCTGTCGCCGCCTCGAGGGTCCGCTGCTGCTGCCGTGCCTCCCGAGGGTCCGCTGCTGCTGCCCAGCCCTCCCGGTTCGCTGCTGTCGCCTCCCGAGGGTCGCTGCTGCTGTCGCCGCCCTCCGGTCCGCTGCTGCTGCCGTCGCCTCCCGAGGGTCCTGCTGCTGCCGTCGCCTCCCGGGTCGCTGCTGCTGCCCGTCGCCTCGAGGTTCGCTGCTGTCGCCCGCCTCAGGGTCCGCTGCTGCTGTCGTCGCCTCCCGAGGGTCCGCTGCTGCTGCCGTAAGCCTCGAGGGTCCTGCTGCTGCCGTCGTCTCTCGAGGGTCGCTGCTGTCGCTTCCGGGTCGCTGCTGCTGTCGTCGCCTCCCGAGGGGTCGCTGCTGCTTTGTCGCGTAGGGCCCGAGGGTCGCTGCTGCTGCCGCCGCCCGAGGGTCGCTGCTGCTGCCGTCGCCTCCCGAGGTTCGCTGCTCGCCCCTCGAGGTCTGCTGCTGTCGCCGCCTCCTGAGGGTCCGCTGCTGCTGCCGTCGCCCCGAGGGTCGCTGCTGCTGCCCGTCGTCTCGAGGGTCCGCTGCTGCCGTCGTCTCAGGGTCCGCTGCTGCTGCCGCCTCCAAAGGGTCGCTGCTGCTGTCGCCGCCTCGAGGTTCCGCTGCTGTCGCTTCGAGGGTCCCGCTGCTGCTGTCGTCGCCTCAGGGTCCGCTGCTGCTGCCGTGCGCCTCCCGAGGGTCCGCTGCTGCTGCCGCCGCCTCGAGGTTCCGCTGCTGTCGCCTCCCGAGGGTCCGCTGCTGCTGTCGTCGCCTCCCGAGGGTCCGCTGCTGCTGCCGCTGTCTCCCGAGGGTCCGCTGCTGCTGCCGTCGTCTCCCGAGGGTCGCTGCTGCTGCGCCGCCTCCCGACGGTCCGCTGCTGCTGTCGCCGCCTGGGGTCGCCAGGGATCCTGCTTTGCCTGGGGTCGCCGAGGGTCCCCTGCGCCGCCTGGGGTCGCCGGGGCCTCTGCTTTTGCCTCGGGTCGCTACACTGTGGCCGAGCTCCATGAAGGGGAGCTACGGCTATGAAGAAAGGGGAGGTCAGGAGACCAGCTCCCCAGCCGCATTTCGTGGCAGGAACACGGTGGCCGGAGCCCCCACGGAGGGAGCTGGCGGACACAAAGAAGGGGGAGGTCAGAGACCAGCTCCCCCCGCAGCAGTTTCGCTACCCGAATTGGGTGGCGGAGCCCAACGGAGGGGAACTGCCGCCATGAAGAAGGGGAGGTCAGGAGACCAGCTCCCCAGCTGCACTTTGCAGCAGGAAGTGTTGTGGTCGGAGCCCCACGGAGGGAGCTACCCGGCCATGAAGAGGGGGGAGGTCGGGAGACCAGCTCCCCCAGCCGCACTTTCGCGGCCAGAGATCGTGTGGTTGGAGCCCGGAAGAGGCAGCTGTTAGCCACCAAGAAGTGGGGGTGGAGGACATTCCACCATGGCCACCCCAGAAAACACCTTGCTTCTCCCTCTTCGGGGACTTTAAGACTGAGGGGGAGGTGGCCGGGGGGCCATGTGCGTTGCACAAGGGGGTATATGTAACAGGGCGAGCAGCCCAACACAGTATTTGTTTGTTTTATTTTAGAACGGGGTCCCCTCCGCCCGTGTTATTTTGTGTTTGTTTGTTTGTGTGTGTTTATTGTGTTTTAGGATGGCGAAGCGCCGTCCGTTTCATGTACTGTTTTGAGACCGGCGAAAAAGCCGGTCTTTTATATTGTGTAGTCGGTGGGGATCGGGTTAAAACCCCTTCCCTAAATACCCTCGTGGGAATGTGGCTGGAGCCTTAAGGAAATTATTGTATCAGCTTAGGTAATTAAGGTTCCAGCCACAGACTATAAAAGACTCTCCAGGTTCATTAAGGGGGAGTGTTAGAGGAGAGACGTAAGTCTGACTAAAAATAGAAGGAACGATTGCTACTTACTGTGAACCCTGAAGGTACTCGTATCCGTGATTTTGTTTCTATTTGTTTGGCCAATGGGCCCTTTTGTTTGTAGAAGTGTTTTTTGTTCAAGCCTTTTATTTATTTTTGTTGTTTAATAAAAACGGCAGCCGCCGTATTTCTTTTGAAAACTGCAGTGCCTGTGTGTTTTTAGTTCCTGCACTCTGGCCTGACGTCACCGCCCAGTCAACCTGTCACACTCTGTTATGCTAAAGTTATTTAAAATTGGATAGGAACAGGTCGACATGTCGGGCATGTTGTCCATGTCCTCCTTTGTAAAAACCTGTGAAAAGTAATCATTTAATATATTTGCTATTTTTTTTTTCTTCATCTATGATTTTGCCATTTGTGTCTCTTAGACATTTAACCTCCTCTTTGAATGTTCTCTTGCTGTTATAATATTGGAAAAATATTTTGGAATTGGTTTTAGCCCCCTTAGCAATGTTCATTTCTATCTCTCTCTTGGCCTTTCTAACTTCCTTTTTGACTTGTGTTTGCAGTTCCAAGTACTCTTTCTGTGTACTTTGTTTTTGGTCCCTTTAAATGCTCTGTAAAGTGCCTTTTTTTCACTGAATATTTTTTTAATTGATCTATTAAACCATTTTGGCCATTTTTTTTTAGATTTAGATTTGTCTACTTTTGGGATGTAATTGTTTTGTGCCTCTAGTACTAGATTTTTAAAAAACAGCCATCCTTTTTCTGTGGATGTTTTCTCTATTTTACTCCAATCTACTTCTGTTAGTCTCAAGAAAGGTAAAGCCTTCCTGTGTGCACCAAGATTTCAGCCATGCATTTTGATTTTTTTATTTCCAGCTGTCCATATGGTCCTTTGCAAGGCGCAGGCAGTATCCCAAAAAATACCACAGTTTTGGTCTTGTCTTTTAGTTTCCTTCCTAGCTCTCTGAATTTGTTTTGCAGGGATCTTGGCCTGTCTCTTCCAATGTTGTTTGTACCGATGTGGACGACTACTACTGGGTCGTCTCCTGTTCGTTCTAGGAGCCTGTCCACATTCTCAGTGATGTTCTTGACTGAGGCTCCTGGAAGGCAGCACACTGTTGTAGTAAGGGGATCCAAACTGCGAACTGAAGTTGCTGTGTTTCAAGGGGGGTGAATACTTACTATAGGCACTGCATATGTACTTAAACTGTTAGAATTACCCAAGCAGCACACACCTACAGTGGATTTATGTGCATTTCCCTCTCTCCTTCTTTGTCAGCCGTAACATCAGGCATGAGAACACAAGCATATGAAATCATTGATAATCAGAAGAACTGAGCATTGGTTTCTGCATCCATCATCTGCTTGTATCAATTAATAAACAAATCTGGGCAGCAATTTTACATTTCACTTACACATGAATATTGACAAATACATTAAAATGGCAGTACTGACTTTGAAACAAAACAAAATAGACCAACAAACCAGACCGAATGAATAATAAAAGCCCCATTCATAAATTGAATATTAATGACAGAAAACTTGGATTGGAAATCATTTAGGAAAGTAACCATTCAACAAAAGATACATTACTTCCAAACTATTTTAGGAGCACTACCAGATTCAGTTTTGTGGTTTACTGGTGAAAGCAGGTGAAAGATTCAGGCTCACTGTAGAAATAAGGTTTACAGGATGTGGGGAAAGCGATAGTGACATATAGACAGAAAGTGTACCTCACACTGCTGTTGGTGGCAGATGTCATCTAAAAAATAGAACAAGCTTCTCCTTTTTTTGCTGAGAAGCGATCAGTCAGCTCTGCGTTCATTTCTGAGAATTAAATAGGTGTCTGTGGTTAGTGAGAGGAAGTGAAGGCAGGCAGACAGCCCTCCCATGGCAGTGGAGGTGGGACCAACAGGCACTCTCCTGCTGGTGGAGGTGGAAGCGGCAAGCAGTCCTCCCATGGTGGTGGAGGAGGAACCAGCAGACTGCTCTGCTGCTGGTGGTGGAGGTGGAGGTGGTGGAGACAGAGGCAGCTCCTGCTGCTCTGCTCCTGGCAGTGGAGGTGGTGGGAGCAGCAAGCAGTCTCCTCCTGGTGCTGGAGACGGCAGCGATGGCTCCTCTCCCTCTAGTGCTGAAGACGGCAGCGATGGCTCCTCTCCCTCTAGTGCTGGAGACGGCAGCGATGGCTCCTCTCCCTCTAGTGCTGGAGACGGCAGCGATGGCTCCTCTCCCTCTGGTGCTGGAGACGGCAGCAGGGCCCAGTGTTGACGCGTAGGGGGGGCACGCCTGGTTATATGCCCCCCCCAGATTTCTGCCCGGCAGTGGCTTAGCCACTGCGTTAGGATCGTTCACACTGAAACATGTGTTAAGAAATAAAGAAATTGCAATATTGTTATATTTCTCACTTCCCATTATAGTCTAGGCGGACGCGGCACGGGCGGCGCTGATTTTTCTTTTTGTTTACGGAACGATCTTTTTATTTACCGCGCTGCTGTCAACCAATGAGAATACATAAGCAAGCTGCACCACACACAGATGCATGTAACATATAGGCTATGTAGCCTAACTACTACACACATAGATGGGGTAGAGGACATCTACTATGTAATGAGTAGCCTATGTATTTATGTAGAATGCACACCCCTAACAACATATCTTACTGCCAGCTGACCTCTCCAGCGGCCAGCCTACTTAATAAGATTATAATTTTTCATGGATTGTGCAGCCTGCTTCATCAAGGGACGGTAACCAAGTCCATCCAGGTCTTGGAGATGGAGTGGTAAATGTACAACCTATTATTAATTGAATAACCAAATAAATAAATCTGAATGAAAACAGTTCTGGACGCTGCTGAGAGAGAAACGGCAAAACTGTTTCATTTCCGGAGTTCGGTTACCTATTAGTTTTCATTCTGATTATTTATTTAGGCTACAGCGTGTCTGTCAGCTCAACAAAGCCCGATAGGATAGCGAATGTCAGTGCAGTGCGAAAATGAGTGGTTGGATTTGCTGTCAATCAACCCAAGTTTTTCTTTGGATCAGCTGTTTGTACATTTTTATTTATTTATTTATTTATTTTAAAGGCGCTGTAGTTATACAATGTAGTTAATGCAACTGTGTGCACAAGTCCCTCCTCCGCCGAACCTCCAGAAGATTAGATACCACCAGCAGTCCTGCGTCAGTCAGACGGTAATTAAATTAATAAGAATTTGTGAAATTAAATAAAATGGTTTGCTTTGCTTTGAACACCAAATGTCAGTGAACAAAAATGAACAACCATAAGTACGAATTAAATTATATATTATATTAAAAGTTCAAGTCCTTTGCTTTGTATTTCCTTTTTTGATTTTAATCAGAAATGTTCTAAACTGAATCTTTTTTTTGCACAACAGTGTATTTGGTTATTGGCTCTTCTGTTAAAAATAAAAAAGATTGTTCTTTATTTTTCGAAAATAAAACGTCAATGCACTAATAACAAATCAGGTTGCCAATTGCACCACTGTGACTACTCACCTTAAAAAAGTTACCTTTTCCACCCTCTCCCGAAAAAAATCCTGGCTACGCCACTGTTGCCAGGGTTTATTATTTAAAAATACGTACGTGCGCAGTTTATTTCAAACTTTCAAAACTTAATAACATAACCAAAGAGTGTCTAAAACCCTTCACCGTTATATTTGTTCTCGTGTGAGACTTTCACTTTTTCAGTCAGCGAAAATATGTGCTAAAACAGAGTGAATTTGAGCCCTGTTAAAATGGCAAAAAAAGACAGCTACGTTTGGAGTTTTCTACAACAAAAAGCTAAACCACCAACGCCAGAGACATCAACAGGAACCGAACCTGACTCTTCTGTAGTTCAGAATGTTATTAACAGCACGAGAGTGTGACGATACTTCCATTTCAAACGCTCAGGTTAGTGCAGGTGCAGCTGTCTGTCAATAAGAGACCCTTGCCTGTAAAGTGTTTGCAGCTCTCTTGATTGTGACAACCTGGTGTAGAACTGTTTGTGATGAAAGATCTGGTAATGTTAGAAAGCTAGCTTAATGTTTACATAAAATGGTTAAAATCGGGCATCGGGTTTGAGCACAGTTTTTTTTTTGGGAGGGTGGGGGCTGTGCCCCACCAGTTTTTCAAGCCATGAGTCGCCAGTGGCAGGGCCCCTCCCATATCTGCACCCAGGTAGTTGAGCACCATGACTGCGATGACTGGGAGGGATGCTGGGTGGTGTTGCTGTTCCCAGGCCTCCCAGCGCTCCCCATCTCTCGCCCACAGGAGGTTGATCACAGCAGGGAGGGCCTCCTCGATATCCCTCTCAGGCTCCGTCATCCAGTCCCAGATCCCCTCAGAGGAGAGTGGACCAGTCTGCCTCGGAGGACACAGAGGCAGCCCACGGATGATGGTGGTGGAGATGAAACCAGCAGGCATTCTCCCTCTGATGGTGGAGGTGGGAACAGCAGGCATTCCTCCCCTGCCAGTGGAGCCTTGGGCTGTGGACCTAGGGATTTCCCTTTCTTGGGCTGTGGACACACCGACTCCCCCCTCTTGGGCTGTTGATGCACCGGATCCTCATCCTCCAGTTCCTGCTCTGAGCAATCCTCCTCTTCATGACCATAGGCAATGCACAGCGTGCACCCCCTCGGCTCCTTCTCCGTCCTCCGCACCTTCCCCCCCCTCTTGGGCTGTAGGCGCACCGACTTCTTCGTCTTCTTCACAGCGGAGTACTCTCTTTCTTCGGGCTTATCAGACCACCTCTCCTCCTGGTATTGGGAGGGGCAGATGGCCACTGTGTGCCCAAAATTGCCACAGCCAGGGCACCACTCCTCTGCTAGGCAAACTTGGTAGCCAGCCAGCAATGACTGTTGCTGCTTTCGTCCCGGTTCTGACACCAACTGTGAACAGGATGGCTTTGCAAGGGTGACATCACACCAGAAACACAGATTCAAAACAAGAAATGGCGGGGCAAAACTGAAGCACAACGGCGCTCAGCGTGTTTATTTTAAATAACAAAACAAAAGATTTTAACAAAGCAAAACACCAAACAAAAAGGCACAAGGGCCAAACAAACAAACAAACAAAACAAACAGAAACAAGTAGTATGCTGGTTGCATACGTAGCAATTGCTTACTTCTCTTCAAGGTTTACTTTTCTTTACCACTGACTCATTCTGCCTCTCAAACACACTTCACCGTGCAGCCAAAGCTGCAGGCTTTATATATTCTGGCCGAGGGGTTAACTAGCTAGTAATTATCTTATTACCCCTTGGCCACAGTCTGCACGAGTTTAGTAAGGATGTGTGACTGTCAGCTAGTTAAATAATCAGTAGCTGATCAGTTATCCTCACGAGATTTCTAAAATATAAACACAAAACAATAAAAAAAAAAAAACAACAGCTATTACTATATACTGCGCTGCTGACTTTACAGTTCAGAGCGACTGTGTTTCCTGGGAGAACAGATTTCACTGCTGGAGTCTGAGTCACAGTATACTGTCCACTGAATTCTGAACATAATAAATAATATAGAAAATTACAAGAAATGATTGAAATAAATGATGAAAACAGATTACATTTCAAGATGTTTTAATTTGGTTTCATTCAGTTTCCCTGTTTTACTTTTAATACTTGTATATTAAGAATTATCCCACAAATAGATTTTTTAATTACTTTTCTAAATGATTCTTAGCCTGACTGCAGATGACAAGTGCCCAGATGAAGATGCTGATAAAAGTCATTGTTGTTGTGGATTCTGTTTCCATGAAGGGCAGCTCTCAATCATTAAGTGTTAAACTCACAGGGCTATAAACACTCCCAGAGCACTGAAGCATGTGCTGCCAAGGCAAAGTGTCTTTTCTATGCAAATTGTCTTCCTTGGCACAGCAGCCACGCAATGCTCTTAAGTTTAGACTATTCTAACTGATGCAGTTTCTTTGCCACTCATAAGTTTGTACAAACACAGCTATTTCTCTCTCTTCTCCCTTCTCTCAAACAATTCATCTTAGCCATAGCTGTGATTATGTAGCTTTGTTACACAATATGAATAATTATTAATTGTAAAATATTAAAATCAGACCTGCAGGTTAACAGATTGTGACAAAGATTGAATGGTGCTTGGTGTTAGATCTCCCTCTCGACCTGTGAGGGCACTGTGTAAAAGGAACAGAGTACCCTTAACTAAATGGCATGACAATTTATTCCGTAGGGTAGGTGGAAGTCGGTAATTTAGGAAAGGGACGAAGCTACGGTATCCAAACACAATGACCCAGACGGTAAACAGTGTGGCATCTGAGGATAGGAGGAGCGGATGCGCTCGTTAACCTAGGGGTCATGAGCGAGGATATAAATAGGGGTCATAGCTGATGTAATCTGTTCCTTTTGTGAATGGTTAGGAAAGAACCTAAAAGGAGTCCCTGCATGTAATAACTATGAGTGTTCTGTTAGTCTGTCTTGTAAACGTTGTTTGTTTGTTTCGTTTGTTAAAAGATTACTAACACGATCCGGAGCTGCAGCCGCAGGCCAGCATTAAACCCAGTCACCAGCACTTCACTTTCCACGGAGAACTGTCTTTTCACCACAAGCACTTAAATCACGCACCGTAGGAACTGTGTCTGTGTGTTTTGTGTGGGTGATAAAACTGGACTTTTTGGTTGCGGGTCAAACCCGTGGGATTTTACAAAACTGAAGTGATACATGCCACTGTAATCACTTCCAGCATTATTATTTACAGATGTTTTGCCTTAAGGCTCTGGACATTGTAGTAATTTATCAATAAACACCCTTGCACCTGTTAGTAATTGTCTGTGTGATTTGTACCTGCACTGCACTCACCTGTATCCACTCACCACTTTGCCACACAGATCCATCAGAATCATTAAAATCCATCATTAAAATCAGAGCTGCAGGTTAACAGATTCATCATAAACTTTGTGAAATCAAATCCTATCAAGAAGCAAACATTTAGATTTTGCACATTGCTAATGTTGAGTGAAAAGTTTTCAGGTTTTTTTTTTTCCTGTGGACTCCCTGGACTGTCTCTGAGGACCCCAGGTTAAGAACCACTGCATGGATTAAAGAGCATCATTTTATTACTCTCTGGGGAGACTCTCCCGGCTGACTGGGGAGGTAACTGCTGCATATTTCAATCGTCTTATTACTGTGTTATTACATTATGGACAGTAGTAGTGCTCTGGCTGCCTCTTGTGGTCAGTATTAATAATTGCAGTGTCTCTTAGCGATCAAATTAATGAGTGCTCTTTATTCACTTGAACACAGAGCAGCTCCTGTGTTAAGTGTCACTGAATTTCTTTATTACATGATTTTCTCGAGGAATTGGTTACACTACTTTCACGAAACACGTTCCTTAACAAACCGGTACTGAACAACATGGAGGAACTAGTTTCACCCGATGGGAAGGAATCTTTAGATCCGCGCACCAGTGGAAACCGGAAGTTCTGTTGTTTAAGCTGCTTGGAGAAAGACACGAGAAAACAGAAGGAATAGAAGATAGAGAGAAAGAGAAAGAAAAAGAGAAAGAGAGCGGTGAGTTATTGGAATTGAATTCACTGCACCCGCTGGAAAACCCCGTGTGTGGTACGGGGGTGTAATGTGTTTATATTCTATAGAGGACGGCGAGTTTGATGTGAGACTCGAGCAGACACAGGCGCTTTCATTATTATAAACCTGCTCGCAGACTCTCCGGTGACGTCACTCTGAGTGCTCTTTGAAACAGACTGACTTCGGATCCTATTTATATTCATGTTGGGTTAATCAGAGATGACTATCGGCGGCCCGTCTGTAGTGTTACAGGAGATTTGAATTGCACAGTTTGTCCCGCTCTGCGCAGCGCCGTCCCGTTTGTAACTCGGTACATCATGAACTGCATTTAAACTGTCCGGTCCTGTACTGTACGTGCATCGGCGTGGTTAATAATAACAAGAACAACAACACAATGACCGCTGCTTTCTTATACGATCGCAACGTGCTGTGTGTCGAGTAGGGTTACCACATTTCCACACGGAGAAAAACAGCCTTTTTTTCTTCTAATCATTGAAGCTGTTAAAACAGCTGTATATAAACACAATCATAATTTAAAAGTTAAACATCGTGTGTATTTATTGCAGATCATACCAAGTCATTTATGTTTTTTCAATGTTGTATTGTCATCTGACCAAAACATGTTAAATGTACAAAAAGACAGATTGGAAAAGAATAGATCAGCTTTTACCATTTAAACACGCGAGCATTTTAAACACATAGGTCTCTCCGTGTCAACTCAACCAGAGCTTCCCACCTCAAGATTTTGATTTTGCTTATTTATTTATTTATTTATTTATTTATTTATTTATTTATATATTTATATATATATATATTTTTTTGGGGGGGGTGTTCATACTTGAAACGCGTCTCATTTTGAAGTGATTTTGAGGACCTATAAATGATATTTAGAATGCCAGGAGCCCTATGAATGGTTCTGTACAGATAGCCGAGAAGGTCATCTGTAGAATTCTTGTAAAACTAATATCACAGCTTTAGTATTTTAGTGTTTGGTGTGGTGTGGTGTGGTGTGGTGTGGTGTGGTGTGGTGGTGGGGGGGGGGGGTTGTCAAATTTCGGAGTGATTAAGTGCACGTTCCTTCTGAAGAGGAAAGAGAGATCACTTTCAAATTGTTCAGGTGTGCTTATAACTTAACCCATAAATTGTTGTTTCTGAACTTTGCAAGAATCCATTTTTAAAGATGGCAACAAAGAAGAAATAAGAGGTCAACAGTACCTCTGTAGCCCCGTGACAAACCACTTGCATATAAATATTAGACACATTTTATGGTTTTAGTTTTATGGATTTATTTATTTGTTTTATGCTTTTTCTTGGTTTAAACTCAAACTATTTGCTAATATTGTCCAATATATCCCAAAGCATAGTAAATGTATGTTGTTCATGTTTGTACATTTATTAAACTGTGAAGGACACAGATTAGCAAGTCAATTATTTTACCACAAGTCCTTCAGATCCTCATCTATAAGCCCACCAAAGGTTAGTTTGTTAACTCGTGTCCCACATGGGGTTGCATCCTGAAGCCTCTTTGTGGGCTCTTTAAATCAGACAGTAAAGTAGGTAGACAGTTGCAGAGCTGCATAGAGAAAAACAGTTCAGCTATGAGCACACCTAAACAATTTGAAAGTGAGATCTCTTCTACTAGGATCTCGCTGACTTTGGTGGATTTGTGGCAATGTGATACTAGTCTGGAAACCTTTGCTGTCACCGCATTTATAGGGCCAGCCTTCTAAAAATGTTTTCTGCAGTGTGTTTTCCCTTTGTAGTGTATAATCCAGGATGAAGTGGCCTGTGATGCCGATAATATCTGTGCTCAATCACAGGTCTGTGGTTAGGCAGATGTCTTGGGCTTGCTGCATTTGATCCTCATTTGATCTTGGACACTGACAGAGTGCTGAGGAATACGTTTCTGGCTGATATGTTTCCTGCTGGGCATTGTGAAGCAGGGTGAAGCATGGTTCAGCATGGTTCAGCCCTGCTGAGGATGTTGCGAAAGTCTTTGCTGTCTACGATAGACAGGGGCAGGAGATCAGATGCTGTCATGATGGTGGCCTCAAGCTCCTTCAGGACCTCAGAGTGCAAAATACAACCTTTTATTATACACTGAACATTCTTTATTAATTGAATGAATGTATCTGTCTTAAAACATGACTGATATGAATTATGATAGCGTATACCTACTTGAAGGTGCCTTCTGAAGTTGAAGGTTGCCTTGGTCAAACCAGAGACAGTACTGCGATGCTTACATGTATCACAACGGTTCCCTACTTGGTTCATCAAAGTGATCGAAGACTGAAGTCTTCCTAGACATTGTGTCACTTTATGTCTAGACTGTATTCTACCAGTGAAATGTCTGATAATATGATTTAACTCACAAGTACTTGCAAGCAGTTGTCACATTGGCAGCTAATGAAGCTATGGTCCAAAATGCCATGAGCAAGGGTTATATAGTGTCATACTAACTGACTTGCCTATCAAGAGTCCAATGAGCAATTCATCTTTCTGAAGCTCATCATCTTAGTGGCATCTCAAGCTGAAATCTGCTTATCGGTCATGCTACCTTGTGTGAAGCACATGCAGATGTGGTAACTTGACACTATTAAATCAGTCTTCACCAGGAATACCATGACACTTAAACTCTTCATAATCAAAATGCAAAAGCTTTGCAAATGTAAGTCATGCTTTAATACTTTATGATGAATATATAGACTATAAATTAAATCTACATTTATCCAATTTAGTACAATTAATATTGATATGATATGGGTAAAACATATGTTTATTCAAGCAATTCAGTGAAACGCATTTGTACAAAAATGGGTGGAATTGAAAAGGAAACTGATAAATTCCTTTCCTTTCAAAAATGTCACTTCCAATTCCATAATACTATGAAACTGTCAGTGTCATGAAATGCGACAACGTTTCTGGAAAAGTGTGGAAACGTTTGGCCGCCCAGCAAAGTGGCTGTCACCACCCCGCTGAAAACACCCGATCCACCCGTCTTGCAGATGCTACTGCGCCTTTAACAATAAGGACTGATTGTGCTTCTAGCAGACTAGATCAGTTGTGCTGGGTGAAAAAAAATCTTGGAACCACATGACAGCTGTGTTACGTCTTGACACAACATTTAACCAATCAGAGAGTTGAAGGGGCGGGTTTTCTGTGTTAAGCACTTCGAGAGGCTAAAATGTTAAGAACCAATTATTTTCAAAGCAAAAATAGTGACATAGAATGCAGGGTTTTCAAAATAATCAGGTGATCGGCACAATCCACCACCTGATACTATATTTGTGCTGGCTAATTTATTAAAAAAATATTAAGATTATTTTCAAGTATTATCATTCAGTATATTTTTTGTCGTATTATTGTACTGTAAGGTGATATAGTACATAATAGCTATACATATGCACCAACAAAAAAAACAAAAGCGTATTACTTTTGTTGTGATATCGTAACAATATGTACCCAGGTGCTTGTGACAGATCTTGGGGGTTCACATATAGAGGCTGTACATTAAGAAGAAAGGCGTGATGCGATATCAGCTGAACATTGCCAGCTGACATACAAATGCTTAAGTGCAGAGGTCCTGGATTATTACACTCCGGTTTCATGCAACAGTTGTGATGGTGACCAAACGTGTGTGAGTACTGTTGTGTAAAAAAATGGTTAAAATGAACAGTTGCAACCAAAAAATATAGAACAGCGAAAAACAAAAAAAGACGTGCATTAACAAAATGCACTGAAAACTTAACATAAAGAAAACAATTTAAATGAAGCAATAAGCTCAATAATTAAGCTAAAAAGGAAGTGAAAAGGTTACCGTTCTTTTTTTGTGAACTCCAATAACCCTACGTTATCTTTCCCCAGTCAAATCATAGAGTGCCTAAATAAGCACAGTAATTTACCATAATAAAAAACAGTAATGAAAAAAAAACGTAGAACTTTAAAAAGTGCAACCAGATATAGTCAACGAAAGACAACACATTATTTAAATTCTTTGTCGTGTTATATATTGAAGGTAAGGCAAGTTTATTTTTCTGTTAAAAGTGCTCCTGGCTATAACCACCCGGCTGTACAGAATTCCTGGGGAGAACCCTGAATATTAAAAGTATTAATGACGGTTGATCATTTTATATGTATATTTGTCTGGATTATCTACCTTCGATGTAGTTGATTAACATGAACTTTATTGTAACTGTATACATCCCTTCTCACGGATTTCGTACATTATGTTTGTTTAAATAACTGATGTTGTTCGTTTCCAGTAACAAAGGGGCAGCAGTAGTAGTTATTTGCAATACGATTAGCAGGGCACTCGTGATCTCTTTGGTTCACAGCCGCAACCAGCTCGGCAGCAGCTTTTCAAAGCTGTGCTGTGCAGGATCTGCACAGGTTTCTGCGGGTGGAGTTGAGTGACGTCACGCAGCAGCCATGCATGCGCGATTCTGTCCAGAACTGTACAGAACTGCGGAAATCTGCGTCACGTGAATAACACCACCACTGTAGTACTTCCGGGTGAGAGAAGTGTGGTGTATTGAGCTGCTTGTGACTGATGTTGTGATGATACAATTTGGCGACTTTTCTCTGAAAATCGCTGTTGTCGGAAGTAAATTTCGCTAGATTTATCTCTAGTTGCTTTGACAATGTTTTTCTCGCTGAGGAAACGCAAAAGTTGCTAGATCAAGCGACAGAATCACCAAGTTGGCAACACTGGCAACATGACAATTTGTGTTGCTCATGTGAAGGAACCGCTGGAGGCATGTTTACACACACGTGACAGTGAGTAAAATAACCAACATGTGCTATTTAGGGAATATAAATATACCATGCGTGATAGTTTTTGTTAAATACACTAACTTGAATTTTTATAACTGTCACTCGTCCCGCACCAAACACTATGGTATCGGATCAGGCCCGCCAAACGAAATGCGTTTGACACCCCTGCCGTACAGCCTCTATACATGAAGCCCCCCATATCTCTGACAAGCACCTATGCATACATACTTTTAAGATATCATAACAAATGATATCTTAAAAATATGATATGGGATGTTGAACTGCATCCTTAACTTTATTTTAACAAAGTTTTTGTTAATGAATTTCCCTTTTTTTTTGCTCAAATCCTCTACAGTATCAATTATTAAGGTCCTATGCACGTGGAGGGAAATACATTGTACCGCAACCCATGAAGTGGAGACTACACAAAAAAGGCAACCACTGTGCAGAAATTTCAAAATGTGCCAATTATTTATTAGTCCAAATTACTGTAGGATATTGTCTTTGTTAAAAGAAAGGCTAACTTCAGAGGAAGGCTGTAATACTAACACATAGTTGTCACTGTTTCCTAAATATAGGGATCCTCGTATCTTAGTTGTGCAGCAATGTTAAGACAGTGGACTTTGATGTCAATGTTTTTTTCCCACTGTTATTTAACAGTTCAGTCAGCATGCAAACAGCACAGGAAGCCTTCTTATTGAGGAACCGTGAGTTATATGCACTTATTTGGTGATTATATTGTATTTAAGAATATCTTTTTTTTTCCCCCCGAATGTTTTTACATATGCGTGTGTGGCGGAGTGTCCCGCCCTTTATATATTTTGTTTATTTTTGCATAATTATTTGCAGCGCAGGCGAGCGAGATGCCGTCTGCCATTCTTTGTAATTGTTTTAATTTAAATACCTTGTGAGGATGCATGACTGATCAGCTACTGAGTATTTAATTAGCTGACAGTCAAGCATCCTTGTTAAACCCACGGCAAATGTGATGAGGGATAATATAATTATTAGCTAGTTAATCGCTCGGTCACCACTATAAAAGCCTGCAGCTTGTCTGTGTTAGGGAGAGTGTTACGGATTCAAGAGAGAGGTAAAAAACAATTGCTAAACGTGCTGGAACAGCCAGCACGATACTTGTTTGTGTTTGTTTGGCCAACGCGCCGTTTTGTTTTGTGTGGTTTTGTTTTGTGAAACCGTTTTATTTTTTTATTATTTAATAAAACACTGAGCACCGTTGCGCCTCAGTTTCACCCATCAGTACTTGTGTTTTGGTTTCTGTTTCTGGTCTGACTTCACCACACACGCCACTCAAGCCATCCTGTTCACAGCATGTTTTTGTTTTTGTTAACAAATTAAACCGTATCCTTACCTTGAAATTTTATTGTCTTTCTTAAATGTAGCTCAAAACTTGTGGAGCTTTTGCTGGAGCACATTCTGTTGACTTCGCTCCTTGTGGCTTTCACAGATATTTTTTCAAAATCTTATAAATAGCGCTTTTATTTTAAACTCTGTGCTGTTAAATTTAACTGAGTTGATAATAATAAAGTAAGATGTGTTGTTTGTTAAAAAAAAAAAAAAAAAAGGTGACCGGATGATGTCCTGAGTTATCCAGCGCTGGTGTAATATGGGAATGGGTACAATGGGTAGTTTTTAATTTTTTTTGTTTTTTTTTTTGCCGTTCCTGCCTTTCAAACTCAGTCAGGATATATACATAGCCCATATTTAGCAAAAGTAAAGAACGTTGTTTGTGGTGAATCTCACAAGCTTTTTTTCTCTGTGAGTCTGGTGACTCATCGATGAATTTAACAACAGTTTGTTGTGTTCCACCTGTTGGCTTTATAGTTATTAATGTATTATTATTTTTAGTAGTATTAATAATATTATTCGTAATGTGTTAATCAGTAATTGTATATATGAAATTGACAGGATTTGTTAATAAATCATGAAATTTATACATTTATCATTTGTGTTTTTTTTTAAATAAATCTTAAGATACATTTAAAAAACTGAATTTCTATCTGTTTACTTCTATTCTTAGACAATACATTTTAAATACAAGTAGCTTAGAAATAAACGTGGAAATAATTGTACTACAGTAGTCTAGCTCTAAACAAAAGCAATAGTGTAATCATTTAATAAATTATTTTATTAAAATCAAACTTCTAACCCCATCGTATCACCCCATCACATCACCCCGGCACCACAGAGATAACACGGACATAAACAAACAAGATAGCTGCTTCCGCATCGTGCTCAAAGAATATCACAGACATTTGCAGAGCTTTTTGAGATATTATAGTAATAAAATAATGACTTGAATCACATTATTGAGGAGTTTGGTAATAAAACGAGTGATCAAGAGATGATTTATTGGTATGCACTACTATGAAGAGGTATGTGAAAAATAAGGGGTGGGGCGGGCAGTACTGAGTGTCCTGTTGATATGCAGTGCCTTTTAAACCTGTTTTACTGTGAAAATAATACTTTTAAACAGCGCATGTAAAATAAACTGCGCGTGTGAAAATAAATTGGACCTGATGTGCCTGAGACGCGCTGAATAAATGGACCGCTAAGGGGTAAATGGCAAAAATAAATACAGTTACAAAAAGCAAAGAATTGTTAGTTGCCATTTTAAAAGTCGCTCCGCATTCTCGTGTAGCAGAGCGTTAAGTCATTTAAATTCAGCTCAGTGTGCTTTCTGAGCGTTTTCAATCTGAGCGGGTCACTTACTTAACACGCCCCCTCCATTCTGACCAGCCAACCGGATCCATAGCAACCGGTGAATTAAGCAACGCACCCCATCTTTCTCACAGTTCACTCCCTACCAACCGCCACACCACAACCAAACATCCCATCTCCCTGGTTACTGCTCCAGCCCCCTCCATTCTGACCAGCCAACCGGATAAATTCAGCAGCACTGAATCGCACACAAAGACACATCTGCATAGAGTAATTTCTTCTTTTTTTTATTGCTGTAGTTTTTATGCTATGCTATGTTGAAAATGAAGCCAGTGCCTTATGTTTGTGTTGGTATACATGTTTAATAAAAAATGAATAAAAAAGAAATGGCTTGAGGGTGAGCTTGTTTTCCCATGGTTTTGATTTGTTTGTAGTGCGCATGCAGGACAAAGTGGTTACCGGAGCGTACAACTGCGCAGACACAGCGCTCGTTTTTAAAATTATTTTTTATATTAGTTACATTTTTAAACCTCCTGTGGCAGTGTGCCCACCTCTTGTGTGTATTTTATTATTTATGTATGTATTTGTTATTATTATTATTGTGTTTTATGTGCGGGCGGTTGAGTACCCTCTGTCTTTGGTTTGCTGTTTGAGGCTGACGAAGAGCCGGTCTTGTAGTTGTGGGGATGGGGTTAAAACCCCTTTCCTAGAACTCTCATGGGAATATGGCTGGAGCCTTAATAAGGTAATTTTATTAATAGGTAATTAAGGCTGCAGCCACGAATATAAAGACCCACTCCCGGCTCAGAAGGCGGAGAGTGTCAGTGGAGAGACGTAAGTCTGTGGGAATAGAAATAAACAATTGCTACGCATGCTGGTTTCGCAACCAGCATACTACTTGTTTTAGTGTTTGTTTGTTAGTTTGGCCCTTGTGCCCTTTTGTTGGTGTTTTTGTTTAAATCTTTTGTTTAATTATTTAATAAAGCGCTGAGCACTGTTGCTCTTCAGTCGTGCCCCGCTATACCTTGTTTTGACTGCTGTTTCCGGAACCTGACGTCACCACCCACACGCCACACAAAGCCATCTGTGACACCTCCTCACCCTCAAAAGGCACTAAAGACTACTTTTGGCAGTAGCTTGCCAAATAGGAGTAGTAACTGTCCAGTAGGTGTTTACCTACAGGTGAATAATAAAAAAAACACTCTCCCAGCACCAAACTTGCATGAAAAACCACCAGTTTTTAAAAGGTGCTATAGCTCAAGAACTACTGGACAGAATAACACAAAACTCAAAAAAAAAGAAAAAATTCATCCTACCAATCAGACCGGAAATACAAAACGGCAGGCAGATTGATTGAACTTAACCCCACTTTTGGAGCTGCACAAAATACGGGCTTATAATGGAAAGAACTTTGCAACCTTAACTATGGCAAAAAAGCTGGCCTTTGTTCCCAGTATAGGGGTGGTGTTGGAGAGAGACCTGTGTGGTCAGTAAGATACTGTGTGAACTTATTTGTGTAACAAGGAGTTTTGGTGACTGGTAAACGGCTTATAGCGAGGGGTTTGAAAAATAAAAAGTTAGTTAGGACTGTTAGGTTTTGTTTGTTGTTTTTGTTTGTTTGTAAAAATAAATGTGCACAACCGTGCTAAAATACAATTTCTGTGTCTGAGTCAGTGATTTTTAAGGGTGCAAACCAGCCTTGGCGGAGGGCTTTGCCACAATACAGGCACACAAAATTTAATTGTTAAATTATGATCGTGTTATTATATACAGTTATTTTAACAGCTTCCGAGTTGCTGCAGCTTCATTTAATTGAAGAAACAATCCAGTTGCACTGTGGAAGTCTGTTAACCTCTCTGTGCAATCAATGAATCAATCAATCTTAATTTCTTACATAGCGCATTTCATGATAAATCACCTCAATGCGCTTTACAGATAAAAAATAACAATTATTGACATACAAAACAATTTTGAGAAACAGTAAAATATCACATGACAAAATACCCCCTTAAATGACATACAGTAGTTAAGCAAGTCATTTAATATATTTAAAAAGCAGTGGTAAAAATCATCAGTGGAAACGTGGCAGATCATTCTACAACTGTGGGGCTCTGAAGCTGAACGATCTGCCACCTGCTTTCATTCTCTGTCACACTGATGTGTAAATGTAGACAATCACAGCTGTTTCTTTAAATGTCTGATATGCATGTTTTCAATGCTGTGCTCCATTTCTGATGGCAAAATGAAATCTTAATTGGCACGGAATGACAACCTTGGAGTAGAAGCACACAAATAATGCATATGACAAACAGGGTGTTCCAATGAAAAGAATCATTGAATCTGATCAAACCTAAGTCAGTTCAGATCTAAGTTGTAAGTGTAAACACCAATAGTGAAAAGATTGTAATATTTCATTTTCTGTTTTCAGGACTGCGTTGGTGAACGCAAAGAAATAAAATGGAGTCTGTTTACATTAAACAGGAGGAAGTTCTGAAATTGATAACTCTCAACATTAAACAGGAGATGACTGAACTGGAGCCTGTCCACATTAAAGAGGTCCACATTAAAAGAGACTGAACTGGAGCCTGTCCACATTGAAGAGAAGAGACTGAAATGGAGCCTGTCCACATTAAAGAGGTCCACATTAAAAGAGACTGAACTGGAGCCTGTCCACATTGAAGAAGAGACTGAAATGGAGCCTGTCCACATTGAAGAAGAGACTGAAATGGAGCCTGTCCATTGAAGAAGAGACTGAAATGGAGCCTGTCCACATTAAAAGGAAGAGACTGAACTGGAGCCTGTCCACATTGAAGAAGAGACTGAACTGGAGCCTGTCCACATTAAAGAACAGACTGAACTGGAGCCTGTCCACATTAAAAGAAGAGACTGAACTGGAGCCTGTCCACATTAAAGAGGAAGAGACTGAACTGGAGTCTGTCCACATTGAAGAAGAGACTGAAATGGAGCCTGTCCACATTAAAGAAGAGACTGAACTGGAGCCTGTCCATATTGAAGAGGAAGAGACTGAACTGGAGCCTGTCCACATCAAAGAGGAAGAGACTGAAATGGTGCCTGTCCACATTGAAGAGAAGTCTATTGACTTGTTTAAGGATTCAGAAAACATATCCCAGCCAAATATAGCACATCACTGTGAATGTGGGAAGAGCTTCCGTCGGTTAGGAGACCTAAAAAGACACCAGCGCAGTCACACTGGAGAGAAGCCATACCACTATGTTGAATGTGGGGACAGTTTCAGTCAGTTAGGAAACCTAAAAGCACACCAGCGAATTCACACTGGAGAGAAGCCATATCACTGTTCTGAATGTGGGAAAAGCTTCATTGACACAAGAAACCTAAAACAACACCAGCGAGTTCATACTGGAGAGAAGCCGTATCACTGTTCTGAATGTGGGCAGAGTTTCCGTATGTCAGGAAGCCTAAAAACACACCAGCGAATTCACACTGGAGAAAAGCCGTATCATTGTTCTGAATGTGGGGAAAGTTTCAGTCAGTTAGGAACCCTAAAAACACACCAAAGAATTCACACTGGAGAGAAGCCGTATCACTGTTCTGAATGTGGAGAGAGTTTCCGTGTGTCAGGAAGCCTAAAAAAACACCAGCGAATTCACACTGGAGATAAACCGTATCACTGTTCTGAATGTGGAGAGAGTTTCCGTGTGTTAGGAGGCCTAAAAACACACCAGCGAATTCACACTGGAGAGAAGCCGTATCGCTGTGCGGAATGTGGAGAGAGTTTCCGTGTGTCAGGAAGCCTCAAACAACACCAACGAATTCACACTGGAGAGAAGCCGTATCACTGTTCTGAATGTGGAGAGAGTTTCCGTGTGTCAGGAAGCCTCAAAATACACCAGCGAATTCACACTGGAGAGAAGCCGTATCACTGTTCTGAATGTGGAGAGCGTTTCCGTGTGTCAGGAAGCCTCAAAATACACCAGCGAATTCACACTGGAGAGAAGCCGTATCACTGTTCTGAATGTGGGGAGAGTTACAGTCAGTTTGGAAGCCTAAAAAGACACCAGCGAATTCACACTGGAGCCAGCCTCCCTCCCTCCCAGTCCCGCACCTCTACACCCTGCCAGTCTGAGTGTGTGGAGAGCTGTCTAATTCCTTGTCTCTCTCATCCTGCAGTAAATGAAGGGTGTCCCCAGGAATGAGAGCCAGCCTGAATCCAGAGTCACTGAGAAGGGGAGCATGTCAAACTGAAGGAGGCAGACCCATTATTTCAGAATGAACAGGAGAGCCCTGGGATTCAGCTCCACTCATCCTGAATTGGAAATGAATCTCGCTCATCATGCTGTGAGAATTTAGGACAGAGTTACAGGGTCATTCTGCTTATACGTGTGATACAAAACCAACACATTAAACAAAGCTGCCAATAACATACATCATATTTTTAAAATGTAATTGGAGCTGTAAATGGCATTGCTGTTCCAGTGTCAGTGAGAACAGCATAAGATACAGAATTCAGTTGTTCAAAATAAACTAAAACTAAGAATATCTTCATGAGTGTGGCAGCAATGTGTGCTGCATCTAATTAGAATGGCCTCTAAGCTATTGCACCAGTGCAAACACAAGCTGAAACAACCTTGTGTTTTTAATTTTTTTTTATTTCAAGTGGTTCAAGTTGAATGAATGAATCTGCTTTGCTGAGTGTTTATATAATGAGACACTCCAAGCTTGTTGTACACTGGAGTCCTGCTTCAGTGCAATGGGATTGACATACAATTCCTATCCTTTTCTTTAATGAGTAGATTGCTGTATTTGCAATTATGACAGCTTCACAACAGTAGAGCTGTATAAATATACTGTAAAACATGAAAGATTTGCAAGCAAACAATGTTCACTAATTTTGCATTCGTTAACATGCTGCAACATTATCATCATTACTACATTCATAGTTTATACAGTTTATGAATAATTGATCTAAGCAATCTGCAGGATGAAGTTGCCTGAGTCTGTTTGACAGTAACAGAGCTGGTGCTTTTGTGGAATCACTATTAGCAGTTTATTCCTTTGGGCAAAATATGGCTTGTTTGCTTGTATTTTGTATTGGTATGTTATCATTAGTGTGACAATACTGTACATCCTAAGGCAAGCTTAGCTATTTAGAAAGGATTTCATTGACAGTGAGTTTGAGTTCCTGTAGGTGTCTGGTATCTTTGTATATAAAGGGTGTGTGAGAAATTCATAACTGTAATTGTGTACTTTGTAAAATGACATTTCAAATCTTAAACCATGAGACTTCAGATACTGTGATGTTAATGAAGTTTGTCTTCCCCCTTCCTTCCTACCCCTTAACATTCTCTAGATCTGCTTCAAAGCACTAGATATTAGTAACAGAGGATCGTAAAGATTTCCATTGGAGAATAGTTTAGATTCCCTGCTGTGCTGACCTGCCAGTCTGGTATAAACAAATAGAGCTGATGCTTATCTTTCAATTAAGAATGTCTGTCTGAAATCAATATACAACTTGCTTCCTGTAACGGATTAAGAAGTGTGACACCTGGTGGATACGAGGTGCCATGACTCTCCCTTGAAATGAATTGTTACCATGAAGCATTGAACATTTAAGTGAATAGAAATGAATAATTTCCTGATTCTAAGAGTAAATTGAAAAACAAACCTTTACAAGGGTATAATATTAACTTGCTTAACAATCTCAAGGTTTTACATTTACTAAAACTAGGAGAGTGAAATGTAACAAAAACAAGTAAAACTTAACTGATAAATTGGTTTTAGAATAATTTAATAACTAATCTTGCGGACACAAGTTTAAGAGTTGTTTTAGGATGTTTTCCAAATAAAATTGTAATGTTTATTCTGTTTTAATTAAATTTATAATGAAAATAATTCTTAAATGGCTTTACTTTAATTGTTGCATAACATGTTTAACATGTGTGTAATGGTAATTCAGTGAGGAGAATGAAACTGAGTTATATCCTCCTATGATCAATATAACTAAAGGTATAACAAAATGAAGTTTTGTTCTATAAATGTTAGAAATTCTGTTGTATCTCTCTCCATTGAGGAGGGGGAGCTACCTGTGTTAATGACACACAATGCTTGTGTAAAGGTAAGGGTCATTCAAACTCTGTAAGCCAATGAAAGGACTGATTTTGCTCAGGGATTTGCTTCCTGATCTACCTGGAAGGGATTGGATCACCGAAGTAAACTCCTCTTTGGAATCTATATTTAAATAAAAACAAGCATGAGCTCGTTCTCTTTATCTTGGATTCGGACTCACAATGAAGTAACCATTGAGCCGTCGTTTTGAATGTAATGCAAACATCCTTAGAAGACGTCGACTCCACATCCAACTGCAACTCTCTGAGAGATGTGGAGGTGCAATTTATATTTTCCGAATATTTGTGTATCTAACATTTAATGCTTAATCAGCAGGGAGCATTTGCGTTCATAATCTACTTGGCTACAGTAATTTTGTATCAAAATAACTATAAAGTTTATATTTGAAGTTTTATATTTTCATGCTAAGCTGAAGCAAATTTCAGAAGGGACACTTTGTGGCTTTCTTTACAAAAGTAAACCAGACACCTCCATCCTATCACAAACTCAGGAGTCACAATAAGATGTCTGGGCAGACAGCCAAAAGTAACATGTGTCTAGTTTAGATACAAAGAGAGATGGAAATAAGTTTGTATGTGCGGGTAAGGTGTGAGCTAACAGGGTGATCACCTCAATGACTGGGTATTGAACAAGAAGATGGGAGGCCCATGATGTTTGTGTATAAATATATGTGTTTTTATTAAGTATTTGCTTATAAGTTTTCATTTTATTCCATATATAGAATATTGTTTCAGGTTAGGACTCAGGGCGCAGTTCCGCTTAAATGTGTCTAAGATGTGTTTCTACTTCTGCAATATCATGGCATGCTCCAGCAGCAAAAGGTTAGACAACAGGAACTAGGTAGGGAACAAGGCTAAACCACATGTGTACGTGCTCACTTGCACATAGTGCTAAATTGTTCAGAATGTTCAGAAATAAGTCTTGGAAAAACAACCCCTTATATGGAAATCTCCTGAAACCGTCTATGTGATGTAAGTGACTGTATAACTGTGTGCTGAAAGGCTGTATCATTAAGTCAGACTTGTGTTTTGAACGCATTTGCTGGCTTCCTTTGCGCGTCGTATTAAAGGTTGTTGTAAGACCGCTGCTCCTGGTTTACTGTGTCGAGTCCTTTCAAATACCTACTACAGAGAAAAGACCAACTGCATTCCAACTGTGTTTTTAAAAAAGGACCACATCTCCAGAATAAGTATTACCTTTCAAAAACTTTAAGACTCAAGTAAAATACTATGTTTGTATAGGAAATACCTACATGCAAACCAGAAGGAAAAACGTTTAATACAATTTAACACGTTTTAAAAAATACTTTGAACAATTGAGACAAGATAAGACTTTAACTGATCTGATGATATTGTGTGCATTTGAAAAAAACAACTACGAACATCAGAACCATTTAAACATTGATTGAATTGATCTAAAGTTCTGAAGTAACTCGAGATTACAACTGAATACTAAAGGCAATTGAAACTGCTTCCAAACTGAACTTGTTGAAACAAAAATGTAGCCTTCATTCCGACCAACACAACAGATGCTGCTTATCATAGTAACTAGGTGTGTTTACACTGGCACAAATATTCCATATCGAGAGGATATTAAGTATTGATAATATGTTTGATATATCAATTAACAGTGGTGGCTGCATGTTTTATTTTGTTATGTAGTTTACATTTTTCGATGTGTAGTAACTACTGGCTAAACCTAATCTGATTACAGATTTCAGAAATAATGTCTGAAGGACGCTTGTGCAACTTCACTGATGAAGAAAGCAGAGTTTTAATATCTATCTGGAGTGAAGACAGGATCCAACGGGCAGCGGAAAAATCTGTCACTACAGCAGGACGTCAGCTTTTTTTTCTTTCCCCCTCAAAGTACGCATGCTCAGAGTCTGCTCCTGTAAGAAGTACCCCCCGCTGTTTCAAGCACGTGTAAATGCACTGTTCCAGTACAGACTCTCCCAGAATCTTATCAGAAAGATTCCAGAACGCTAGTGTAAACGTACCTACTGTAGGTAATGTGCGCGAATCCTGTGTGCACGTAACCATATGGAAGCCATTGTTCTTATGAAAATGATTGTTTAAATGTTTTACTCCTGCTTGTGTCCATACTTATAATTCTGGTACCATGATTTTTAACTTTTATATTCTTACTTTTGTGAGCCTTAATGAACTTAATAAGTTGTGTGTGAGAGTTTTTTTTCCCTGTTATGAGCACTAAAGTAAGCATTTATGATTAATTTGAGATCCTTAAACATGTTATACATTGTAAAGGAGCAAAGAGAGTGTAGTCCTGTGGAGCACAGGACTACATTCCCCAGAAGGCAAATGGATGAAAATTGTGAACATTTTTGGGTTAATTATGTGAATTGTTTAGTTATTTTGGCAGTAAGCCTAATCAGCCAAGAACATAAGAAAGTTTACAAATGGGAGGATGCCATTCAGCCCATCTTGCTCGTTTGGTTGTTAGTAGCTTATTGATCCCAGAATCTCATCAAGCAGCTTCTTGAAGGATCCCAGGGTGTCAGCTTCAACAACATTACTGGGGAGTTGGTTCCAGACCCTCACAATTCTCTGTGTAAAAAAGTGCCTCCTATTTTCTGTTCTGAACGCCCCTTTATCTAATCTCCATTTGTGACCCTTGGTCCTTGTTTCTTTTTTCAGGTCAAAAAAGTCCAGAGTCGACAGTCTATGCCTTTTAGGACTTTGAATGCTTGAATCAGATCCCCGTGTAGTCTTCTTTGTTCAAGACTGAATAGATTCAATTCTTTTAGTCTGTCTGCATACGACATGCCTTTTAAACCCGGGATAATTCTGGTCGCTCTTCTTTGCACTCTTTCTAGAGCAGCAATATCCTTTTTGTAACGAGGTGACCAGAACTGAACACAATATTCTAGGTGAGGTCTTACAAATGCATTGGAAAGTTTTAACATTACTTCCCTTGATTTAAATTCAACACTTCTCACAATATATCCGAGCATGTTGTTGGCCTTTTTTATAGCTTCCCCACATTGTCTAGATGAAGACATTTCTGAGTCAACATAAACTCCTAGGTCTTTTTCATAGTTCCCTTCTTCAATTTCACTATCTCCCATATGATATTTATAATGCACATTTTTATTGCCCGCATGCAATACTTTACACTTTATTAAATTTCATTTGCCATGTGTCTGCCCAATTCTGAATGCTGTCTAGATCATTTTGAATGACCTTTGCTGCTTTAACAGTGTTTGCCACTCCTCCTATTTTTGTGTCGTCTGCAAATTTAATGAGTTTGCTTACTATACCAGAGTCTAAATCATTAATGTAGATTAGGAATAGCAGAGGACCTAATACTGATCCTTGTGGTACACCACTGGTTACCTCGCTCCATTTTGAGGTTTCTCCTCTAATCAGTACTTTCTGTTTTCTACCTGTTAACCACTCCCTAATCCATGTGCATGCATTTCCTTGAATCCTACTGAGTTCAGTTTGAGAATTAATCTTTTATGCGGGACTTTGTCAAAAACTTTCTGGAAATCTAAATAAACCATGTCGTGTGCTTTGCAATTATCCATTGTTGATGTTGCATCCTCAAAAAATCAAGCAAGTTAGTTAGACACAATCTCCCTTTCCTAAAACCATGCTGACTGTCTCCCAGGATATTGTTACCATATAGGTAATTTTCCATTTTGGATCTTATTATAGTTTCCATAAGTTTACATATAATAGAAGTCAGGCTTATTGGTCTCTAGTTACCTGGTCGGTTTTGTCTCCTTTTTTGTGGATCGGTATTATGTTTGCAATTTTCCAGTCTGTTGGTATAACCCCTGTGTCAAGAGACTGTTGCATGATCTTGGTTAGTGGTTTGTAAATAACTTCTTTCATTTCTTTGAGTACTATTGAGTACTATTAGTAGGGTATAAAAACCTCACAGTTTATGCATTCTGGGCTGCTGAGTGAAGAGCCCAGTTGTGAGTGGGTGCAACCGTAGAGAAAAAAAGGTAGTGGAAAACCTTTTTGTTTAATGTGTTTGTTTTGTGCAACATCTGTTCTTTTTATTACCGGTAAGCAGAGTAGCTGTCCGGTTGCTGGTTTTGGGTAAAAGAAGAGAAAGTGTTTATTCAGAACAGAGTTAGGTTTTGTTTTCCGCAAATTGGTCACTAAAGCGCTAGAAACGGAACATAAGAGGAGCACAAGTTCAAAAAACTTGTTGGAAACTGCCGATTGAGAGGAACGGTAGCTGCCGAGACTCTATACAGCTCCAAGAGTTTTGCTGTTTTCACCATGTTGCAGCAAAGTGCAGTAAATCACTTAGAATTACAATTTGTTCCAGTACCAAAAGTTTGAAACTTTCTTGCATCAAATGTGAAAAAATGTAATGACCTCTTATACACAATGAGATATAAAATTGTTATTCTCCTTCTGCTTCTTCCTCTAAATTTTCTTACTTTTTAATAGTGTATAGCGACTATTGAAACAGAAAAGCTAAATAACTGGACATCTACCAATCATGTGATTTCACAATAAACCAGGGAATGCAAGCAGTTTGATATCCACACCATTTATATTAAACAATTTATTTATATTTTAAAACAGCACATATCGCACAAAAAAGAAACAACATGAGGTCCTTGAAGAGCACACGGCCTTAGCCCGTAAATGTAGAAATGAATACATGTTTATATTACAAATGTATAAATACATTCATAAAAGCAAGCCAAAAAAAGTCATATTAATTGATTTGGCTGATGCTTTTATCCAAATTTTTAAAATAAAAAAGTTATACAATGAGACACTACTGATCCTTCACTTACATCAACTGTGACGTAGTGGTGGTCATGACTGGGGAGGTTGTGAGTTCAATCCCAGGTAATGCCTGTCCCCGTGACAAATGCTTTAAAAAGTGGATTGGTTGGTTGCGCAGACCACCGTAAATCCCAAGTAAAAAGCAGTCTGGGGGATCCAGATCCAGAAGCTGCTGCTGTCTCTGCCACCATTAAGGCGTACACTGTGTCCAGCGCCTGGCCAGCAGTGTGGTGAGCCTGCGTGGGTTGGCCTGTCTGACCGAGCAGCAGGTAGATGAGTTCATTGAGCAACGGAGACAAGCAGCGCCTAACCTACCCTGCCCGTCACCAGGACAGGCTGATTCAGTGGCGATTCAAGAACACCAAGACCACCTCCTCTGATACCCCGGGCACGGACAGCCTGAAACGGTGAGCTAGTTCATGTGTAATGTCATTACAATAGTAAAAAAAAATAAATAAAATAACTCAACACCCACACACAACCCTAAATTATAAACACGTGCCCATTACTACTAAAACTTTTTACTCCTGTTGCTTGGTTGCAGTTGCCTGCTCGGACAGGGCTCGGGACCTGCCCAGTGGCCACAGATGAGCAGACTCGTCGAGGCCATCTGCATCCATCTCTGCCACCTCCACCCATCCTCCACCAATTCCAAAGGTGTGAGGACTTCCCGGTGGGCGGCTATCCTCGGCGACTACTCCAAAGTCCGAGAGCTGGTGCTGGGCAGCCCGAGGCTCGTGGAGAAGACCACCCTCCAGCTGTTCAAGTTGAATCAGCACACCCTGTCTCAATGGTAAGTTTCGTCTCTTGACTGGGCACTGATGACATTACACCTCGAAAAGCATAGTGTTGAGATGTCCATTAAGAATGACAACATCTCGATCGCTATGCAGTTTGAGGTTAAAGGCCTGAAAGAAAAACGCACATAATCTACACAACTACTACAAACAAGTGACTGTGTTTTTGTTGAAACGTTAAACTGACAATGTCATGCATTTGCTGTGTTTTAGGCACAACAAACGCCAGAAGGGGCAGGAGCACGCTGTCCTTCAACGGGGTCGCACCCCCTAAGCGCCAGCGCCGGTGGACCCAGAGCCTCAACCGCAGCCGCGCCCGCTGCTACAGGAGGGCATGACATACGGACATCAGCCGCATGTCTTTTCCATGCCCCTCAAACACCGTGGGTCAGGCAAAGCAGCAGAAACACCCTGGGGCCATGGAGCAGACCGCAGTCCTGGACCACTCGGCCACCCCTGCGCCACATCCCACTTCATCTCCTTCCACTTCTTCAGCTGTTCCAGTTTTTACAATATCCAATTTATTATTTTAAGGCTTTCTCACAACTGCAACTTGCCCATATTGACTCAGGAGAGACGAAGGCAAGCACTCCCATCCTCCGAAACATTATTATTTTTTTTATGGTGGTGCATTGTTTCTTTTTTCTGTTTTGTGTTCTAATGTACCCCAGCAAACCTATATAGCATTTCATTCAGCACAAGTTGGACTTTCCTCTGGTCAAAGCCCCCATGTGTAAAGCTGATCGCAATATTGAACCACAAGTGTAATGTAAACACTAAAATGTATATGTTATAATCTGTTTTGTTCCAGTTTGACCTGTTTTGTTTGCTATGTTGAAAGCTGCATTGTTGAATTTGTCTTTCCATGTAATTAAATATTTCTAGTATGTTATTCATATATTGCACTGCCTGCTCCACTGTTTAAAAAGTATCAGTATCTGTGGACATCACTTTTCTCATAAACACGTTGGGTTTACCACTATGTCCTTGGATGTTAGCCTGATGTAATCAAGACAGACAGGTGGGGGTGAAACACTGAACACTGAAACAAAAGATCATCTTGCTGGTTGCATGAGATATGCCTTTAATTTCTATTCATTTAATGTAACAAAATAATTTCCTGTAATAAATATATATGTATGTAATAATTTGTATGCATTCAATGTAACAGAATAATTTCCTGTAATACATATATATGTAATTGTTTGGTGTGGATTTAAACACTGAAATGCATATATTCTAATCAGTTTTGTTCCAGATGTACATGTTTTGTTTACTATGTTGAAAACTATATTGTGTTTCAATGCAATTAAATATTTCTAGTTTACAACAAGTATGGTATTCATATTTCATACTACCTGCTCCACTGTTTAAAAAGTATTGGTATCTCTGGACATCACTTTTCTCATAAACACCTGCACTGAACATTGAAATAAAAGTTGTATACCTATTGCACGAGATATGCCTTTAATTTCCATTCATGCAATGTAACAGAACAATGTCCTGTAGTAAATTGTATGTAATTGCCTGGTGTGGATTTAATGCATTTTTCATCTGTGGTTTTATCTTTTTTTTCTAACATGTTAAGATTTATCAATAAAATACAATCTTATTTTTAAGTACATTGTATTGCTTCATTTCATTTTAAAATGCCTGTAATAGAAAGCAATTAGCAATACATAGTATTTGATTTAAAAAAAAAAATCTTCTCCATGGGTTTTCCTTACTGTTGACATCATTAATATTTCATCATCATCATTATTATTGTTATTATTATCAGTAGTAGTAGTAGTCGTAGTATTATTATGCATACTACATTATTCTATCAGTTTTATATATCATATTTCACAACGACATAAACACTACATACTAGAATAAAAAACAAATAAACTAGAGCATACTAGAATAAAAACAAAACATTACACAATCTGTATTATAAAAACATGACCAGTTTTAAAAGTAAATGCATTTAAAAACAGTACAGGGGCTGTAGGAAAGTGAATGTTTGGGTGTGATCTGGACGGTTGTTTATTTGGAACGCCGATACTTTTTTATTATTGTATTAAGAGCGCATTTGCGCACCGGGTCACGTGACACACTGATTAATGTAGATTTTTTATTTATTTATTTATTTATTTTAAGGCAGATACTGTCGATGCTGCGACCACGGGGGCTTTTTTAAAACAATTTAGACGGGGGCGCAGTGGGCGGCCTCCCCCACCCCGGGGGGACGCGAACTGCCTAACCCACGGGTCTTTTACTGTACGACTGGCCCAATTGTTTCGGTGGGCCGTTCCTCGTCAAATTCGTGTGCAATTCAGAACTAGACAAACGTGCATTAATCCCATAGAAGAATCAGATATCATTGAAATGTAATCCAATGGACAGATTTGTGACTGAATGAAACAAGGAGTTTCTTAAAACAGCAGCTGCTGTTTACATAAAATTCAACAAAACAAAAGATAACAGTCCAGAAACGTTCATGTTGTGTCTGGGTAAAATGTTATTTTCTCAGGTACAGCTGCAGAACTGACTTGATAAAACCATGTGAAATGCATAAGCAATTAGCTGTTCTAACACGACAATACATGTGGAGCAAACGCGCCGTGGAATTGTTATTTTGTTTGACCACGTCACCATGGAAATAGTTTTTGTTAAAACACGTTTATAAGAGCAGGTTCCGCAAATTGCAGACCCCTTTCAATTAAATTAAGGTAAGCAGAGACATCTGTAACATTTTGAAATATTTAAATAATTTATTATAAAAACAAAACACTTCAGAAAATAATATTGCAAATTATGCCGAAGATTTTACACAAGTGAGTACAATTTGCCACTAGGAGGCCACCAGAACCCACACCAGCCTGGATTCAAGGAGATGTGTAAATAACGTTAGTGAAGTTCCGCTTGCTAACTTCACTAACGTGTAAAACGATAATATTTTAGTTTTGAGTGCCGCAAGAGAATATATAAATTATAAGTTTAGTCTCAAGTTATTTTGGTTTGTAGGTGGTTTCACTTTGTTCTAATTTGAATAGCAGTGCTATTCAAATTAGAGCAAAGTAAAACCAACTACAAACCAAAATAAACATGTGCAAAGAAAATCATAATAAAATAAAAAGGTGAAATGATAAATCAATAAAAAAAACAAAACAGTGATCAAAAGTAAAAAAAATCAAACAAAAAACAAAACAACACCAGTTCGCACACAAACTCAAAGAGCAAAATATAATATATTAGATTATGCCTTCCGTGATTTCCATTACACGAGAGTAGATGTTAAAACTTCATGCTGATTTGAACTCGGCTCTCGCTAAGATAAGCACCAACTAAGACGTAGCTTGACAGTAAAGTGATCCATAGGTGTCTCCGTCCATTTGCGCTTCCTTCCATATGATGATGTAGATATCCTTCTGCCTGGTGTTGATGACTGAAGTGTAATGCTGGCTCCAGGGATCAGCTTATTTTGCCTCCCCAGCGCATCAGCACACACAACGGCTGCGATGCTGGCTCCGGGGATCAACCGGAGCCAGCATCGCAGGAGGCTGTGTGGTCCAGTGGTCCAGTGGTTAAAGAAACGGGCTTGTAACCAGAAGGTCCCTGGTTCAAATCCCACCTCAGCCACTGACTCATTGTGTGACCCTGAGCAAGTCACTTAACCTCCTTGTGCTCCGTCTTTCAAGTGAGACGTAATTGTAAGTGACTCTGCAGCTGATGCATAGTTCACACACCCTAGTCTCTGTAAGTCGCCTTGGATAAAGGCGTCTGCTAAATAAACAAATAATAACCACAGTGCGGTCTCCCCATCGCATCAGCTTGATGACTGTCTGGATTGAGCTAAGTAGGGTACATCTCTGGGGTCTTCAAGTGGGCACCTTCCATCCTTGGTGTTTCGCCGACTAGCCCACGACACCTCAAGAGGGCTCGACGGTGATTCTGGCATCCCAGAATCACCCCCCTCCGTCCCCCACTCAACTCAGCCCAGCTTACTTACCTGTACATCAGCGTTTCTTTCTTTCTATTGTGCTTGAGTTCCCCAGCCAGAATTTTTCCATTTCAACCACAGCCAGCTGCTGCTCTTCTCTGCTGCTTCAGATGAGTTCTTCACTGTGCGACACAGCTCTTGGCCACTGAATCCAACGTCTCTGAGAAACCGGGTTGTAGAGTGTGCCACAAATCCTCGACAACCCACCTCCACTGGGTAAACCCGGACTCTCCATCCTCGCTGTTCCGCTTCAGTGGCTAGTTGAGCATACCGCAGTTTCTTCCTCTCATACGCCTCATCTACAGCATCCTCCCATTTCACTGTTAACTCTACCAGGTGAACAAGGTGTGCTGATCCAGACCACAAGACAATATCTGGTCGAAGGTTAGTGGTGGCAATCTCAGATGGAAAAATAAGCCATTGACCAACATCTGCCAGCATTTTCCACACCTTTTCTTGTTGGTTGCTCTCCTGGGCGGAGGAATGTTGTCTTTTGTGTGTAATGTTCTGATGGAACAGGTGGCAACTTATTGGTCATGTTATGCTTGTCTTCCAATGCTAAGGCCAAACATCGCAGCACCTGGTCATGGCGCCAAGTAAACCGTCCTTGGCTAAGAGCCACCTTACATCCTGTCAAAATGTGCCTTAATGTTGCAGGTGATGAACACAAAGGACATGAGGGATCCTCTCCTACCCAGAGGTTTAGGTTCTGTGGTGATGGGAGAACATCATATGTTGACCTGATGAGGAAACTGATCCTGCTCTGTTCCATTGACCATAGGTCTTGCCAGCCAATCTTGCGTTGTTCCACACTCTCCCATCTCATCCATTCTCCCTGCTTGGCTTGGGAAACAGCCTTTATGCACCTTATCCTCTCCTGCTTTTGCACCTCGTTGACTACCATCTTCCTCCGTTGAACTGGGGCTGCCTTGTGCCATGTAGGAGGAGCTGAACTGAGACCAAGACCCCCTCTTCCATGCTGCACTTACCCCATGATATCACCAATTCAAAGGGCAGCCTTTGCATCCTCCACAGCTTTCTTTGCCTCGCACTTTCTTCCAGTTTTCAGCACAGGTGCTGCCTCCCTTACGCATTTGTCGCGTGACTCTACTAATGTAATTTCCAGTCTGACCTTGGTGCACTTAAACTCCTTGGTTAGAGCGGATGCTGGTAGCTGCAGTATTCCTTTACCATAAAGTCCCACTCTACTGAGGCAGCGTGGAACTCCAGTACCAAAAGAAAATAAAAATGTGTAAAAGAAACAGCCGTTGACAATTGGTCCATCTCGATAAGCAGGGACATTGGCAGCATCCTGCACAGTTCAACCTTCAACACAGGTAAGAGTCACCTCAAACAGTAGTTAACAACTCCGGCCACACCCACACCCACACCAGCGAGGCAATGAGCGCGTGTTAAGCAATCACGAAACGAGTCTCCTGTTTTATTTTTTTTTATTTTTTTGTGTGCGCTACGTCTCTGTGCAGATATTGAGCCACACTGCCCGCTAGTTTTAAATTATAATTCTGTGTTTAGTTATTGTTTTAATTAACAGGCAGTGCAAACCGCTTGCCGTGATTGTGTATTCTAGATCTGCCCTGTTTGTTAAGTATAGTTTACCACCTGTATTTAATAAAACGATGTTCATTACCCGACACAGTAATCAAAGAAAAGGAGACGGTGTTGCATTCCCAAATGCTCTGCAACCCCCGTAAACAACAACACACATTCTCCCCATTCACTAACAGCATGACCCGTCACGTTCCCCTTACAATACATGTATCATAAAAGACAGACTAGACAAACTGAACAGACAAGTCCTGCAACAAAGCAATTGGCCGGTTCGTTATAATATAATTTTTTATTTGAAAGTAAAAATATATGAAAGCATGACGACCTTTATGTACAGAAATCTTCTATGAAACACAATTTTTGTTCCTGGGTAGTAAGTGTTATTTCCTAATTGCTTATGCCTCAAAAGTATAGAAAATGGCTATTATTCCCCACAAACTTTGCTTTTGTGACAGTGATATTTTGAAATTTACCTATTTCCAATGAGAAAACGGGCGAATTTGTGTCTTTTCGTTCACATAAAGTCAGAAAAAACAACATATGAATCCAAATTAACATGTATTTATACTAAAGTAATACAAAAATGACTACAAAAGATTTAGAAGTGAGTAGTTTTCGAGATTTACGATTATACTGTAAATCACTTTCACAAATCAGCCCCCAAATGTAGTCTCCCATCATGTTCTCATTATACTGTCCTTGGTAGCGGCGTTCAAAGTCCAGTATATCCTGGTGGAAGCGCTCGCCTTGCTCCTCCGAGTACGCTCCCATGTTCTCCTTGAATTTATCAAGATGAGCATCAAGGATATGGACTTTGAGGGACATCCTACAGCCCATTGTGCCGTAGTTTTTCACCAGAGTCTCAACCAGCTCCACATAGTTTTCGGCCTTGTGATTGCCCAGGAAGCCCCGAACCACCGCGACAAAGCTGTTCCAAGCCGCTTTCTCCTTACTAGTGAGCTTCTTGGGAATTCATTGCACTCAGGATCTTCTTTATCTGTGGTCCGATGAAGACACCGGCTTTGACCTTTGCCTCAGACAGATAGGGAAGAAGTCTTGAAGGTACTTGAAGGCTGCCGACTCCTTATCTAGAGCTCTGACAAATTGTTTCATAAGGCCCAATTTGATGTGCAGTGGTGGCATCAGCACCTTTTGGGGGTCCACCAGTGGCTCCAACAGCGTTGTTCCTCCCCACAGAGAACTCGGTCCGCTGTGGCCAGTCCGCCTGTGGTAGTGCGCCTTGGTGTCCCTGCTGTCCCAAAGGCAAAGATAGCAGGAAAATTGGTAAAACCGCCTTGGAGACCCATCAGGAATGCCACCATTTTGAAGTCTCAAAATGCGTCTGCCGGATGATTGCAGCCTCTTGATGCCATCTCACAAAAATGCAGATATGTATCCACTTAGGCAGCTGGAACTAAACTGAACTGGTGGGCTTAAGACCCCTGTATTTATACTACTATTTATATTACTGGAAAGTTCTAGAAAGTTCTAGAAATTACTCCAAGTTTACTCAGCACTGAATCTATCTGGAATGTTCTGGAAAATAGGTAAATTTCAAAATATCACTGTCCTGGTCACAAAAGCAAAGTTTGTGGGGAATAATAGCCATTTTCTATACTTTTGAGGCATAAGCAATTAGGAAATAACACTTACTACCCAGGAACAAAAAAAAAAAAAAAAAAACATTGTTACACGGAGCAATTGACAGCTGTTGAATATTTATATTCGTTTATACAGTATTAAATGTCATTGTTTATATGATAATGAAAAATAAATAAATAAATATCAAGCTAAGTAAATAAATACATACATGTATATGTATTCATTTATTTCAATATTTATTTTTAAATTATTTATGTATTTAGACCATTATAGAGAGAGGAAACCGTATTTCCTTGTGTCAATAGGGACCACAATGATCGTTACACTCACTGGAAACCAAAAATTTTCAATCTCAGAATGAGATTTTAAAAAAAAAACGATTTGCTAATAAATTTGCTGTGAGACTATTTTGTGGGTTTAGTTAGTCGATACCTCTCCTTTCAGTCTTCTGCATTATTCAATTTCAACAGCAGGTGGCGAGCTTTACCAACTTAAACTCTCGTATATTTCGGGCTTTTGTTTTTCAGCTTTTATTAATTGTATTTTTTGGTGCTTTTTTTTTTTTTTTTTTTTTTTTTTTTTTTTTTTAGCTATTTTCGAGATTTACGTAAATCGTTTTTTTCGGGCTTTCGTTTTTGATATACTGTATGAAATTAGTGTTTTTGGTTACTTTCCAAAATGCTTGAGCGTTTTTTTTTCTGTCAAAATATGTATAGTACTAACTCCACAGTATTTGCACACTTAAATGGTACCTTCATTCCTTTGCTGTCTTCCACAGCGAAATCCCTATGGTTACGGGCACATTCTTCAGGGGTTTTTGTGTGGTGGCATTTTTGTACATTTCATCACAATTATATTTTAAATGCTCCGTATCTTTACTGCAATATAGTTTGAAATCCCGCTAGCAAGCCTCCATCCTGATTTGTAATCTCGTTTTAAATTTCGCCAGCGGAGTCTCCAATAGAAATGTAGGAATGTGCTGTCACTCAGTAGTTGGGGCGGGTTTAAACTCAGAAATGTTGAGTCAGGAGGCGGGAATTGCCTTCATCTAGACAATGTGGGAATGTATAAATGCATTAACAAGATGCTTGGATATATTGTTGAGTAGGTTTTATTTTTTAAAGAAAAAGGAAGTAATGTTGAAAAACCTTTTCAATTTTTGCGGTGTTTTTGGTGTTTAAGCTATCCTCACCTTTAATTTATTTTGTTCAGTTTTCTGGGTCACCTCGGTTAAAACCGAATATTGCTGCTCTAGATATTATACTACTGTAAACTGAATTATCCGGGTTTAATGTGTCCTGTCGATGCAGACAAGGCTATAAAAAATTGAATCTATTCAGTCTTCAACAAAAAAGCTTGTCTAACTAATCACATATTTGCTCATTAATCTTTATTTGGATTTCAAACAGGAAAATACAGAAATTGAAAAATCCTAAAACGTTACTGCGTATTACCTTTAATAGACAATGTCAGTAGGGAGGCCTTTGGACTTGCAAAAAAAACTGTTAAAAAAAGGAGTTAGGGTTAAAATAATGGAAGATTAGTTTGATAGTGACATTCAGAACAGAAAATAGGAGGCACTTTTTAGGGGTTGGGTGAGGTTGGGTTTAACTAGGGGTAATGTTGGGTTTGGGTTGACAGGTTTGGATTAGGGAGAAGCTGCTTGATGAGATTAGGGGGTTGGGTTACTAACAACCAAATGGGCAGGGATAAGGTTTCCTCCTTGGGTTTGTAGGTTTTTCTTATGTTCTTAGGTTTAGGGGTTCTTATGTTTCTTAAAGTATAGGGGTTGGAATCAATGATAGTTTGGGGTTAGGTTTAGGTTTAGGACATTGCCCTAGCAGCACAGGAAATGTATGTATGTATGTATGTATGTATGTATTATTATTATTATTATTATTATTATTATTATTATTATTATTATTATTGTAGTAGGTTTTATTTTTTAATAGAAAGAGGGTAAAGTCAACATGAATTGATTAACCATTTCTACAGTTTTTCCGGTGTTTTCTGGTGTTTATTGGCTATCCACCAATTTAATTTATTTTATATCGGGTGTTTTATTGGGTTTTATCGGTTAAAAGTGAAAATCAGAAGCCCTATGTATATTATACTACTGTAAACTGATAGACGTGAATGTGTCCTGTCAACCCTTACCCCTAGGGGTAGGGGTAAGGTTTAGGGATTGGGGTGGAGGACAGGTCTAGGGGTAGAGGTTAGGTTTAGGGGTAGGTTTAGGTGTTGGGGTAAGGTTTAGGGTTTGGGGTAGAGGTTAGGTTTAGGGTTAGGTTTAGGGGTTGGGGTAGAGGTTAAGGTTGGGGTAGAGGTTAGGTTTAGGGGTTGGGGTACAGGTGAGGTTTATTGGTAGGGATAAGGTTTAGGGGTTGGGGTACAGGTTAGGTCTAGGGGTTAGGTTTAGGTTTAGTTGTACGGGTAACGTTTAAAGGTTAGGTTTAGGGGTAGGGGTAAGGTTTAGGGGTTGGGGTAGAGGTTAGGTTTAGGGGTAGGGGTTAGGGTTAGGGGTAAGGTTTAGGGTTTGGGGAAGAGGTTAGGTTTAGGGGTTAGGTTTAGGTTTAGTTGTACGGGTAAGGTTTAGAGGTTAGGTTTAGGGGTTGCGGTAGAGGTTAGGTTTAGGGGTAGAGGTAAGGTTTAGGGGTTAGATGTAGGGGTTAAGAGTGAGTGGCAGGTTTACTACACTGAGCATCAAAAGAAACTTATCACTATTATAACATATTTATTTTTGAAAAAAATAAGCTATATAAATGATGGACATTGACGAAATGTTTCTTTTTAATCACTCAATCATTCATCCTTGACCATGACACACTTGAGTAACTATGACTGTTGCACATTCACTTAATAACTCAACTTAAGAATCTAAATATAGCTGCCCTGAACCTCAAATTGTCTGCTGCTGCCTTCCCCCACAGTACGAAGCCTTGGTGTACTTCTTGACAGCAACCTCTCCTTTGATGCCCACATCTCCTCCATGGTCAAATCTTCCTTCTACCATCTTCAAAACATCTCCAAAGTCCATCCCTATCTTTCCCTCCCAGATGCGGAGATAGTTTGTCATGCATTTGTCTCCTCTCAACTCGACTACTGTAACTCTCTATATCCCGGAACGCACCATAAACCGACTGCAGCTAGTCCAGAATGCCGCTGCCAGGATCCTTGCCAGATATAAAAAACGTGATCACATCACCCCCCGTCTTGCCCTACCTGTAAAGTTCAGGTTTATTTTCAAAACTCCTGCTCACCTACAATGCCCTTCCTCACACAGGTCCCTGAGTACCTCCTCAACCTGCTGACCCGCTATGTCCCTGCCTGCAAGCTGAGGTCCTCCAACTCTGGACTGCTTGTTATCCCCAAGCAAAAGCGCACCACACTTTGAGAATGCTCATTTAGCTTCATGGCTCCGACTCTCTGGAACTCTCTCCCAGCTTTGGTGCGTGATGCTCCCACCATTGCTCGCTTTAAATCAACTCTCAAGACCCGCCTGTTCTCTCTTGCTTTCCATGCTCTTTAAGCCTGATATCTGCTATTATTTGCTGTGCTGCTGATACTATTTCATGTATTATGCTACTATCATGTATTCTGCACTTTCCACTGTATTTAATGTATTATGATTTTTTAAATTATATATTATGTATTATGCATTTCTGTGTATTTAAATTATTATGGATTTTCTTTTTGTTACTGCATCTTGTAAAGAGTTTTGTGATGGGGGTCCACTATGAAAGATGCTATATAAAATAAAGATTGATTGATTAATCACCTAATTAGTGAGACAGTTGATTGGACGCTGGATGTGGAGTGATTTCAGCTGTTGAATTGCAAGCTTGAATAAAAGCAATAAAGTAAATCACAGAAAAAAAACAATATGCCACGTCTGTCGAGAGAGCAGCGCCTTCGTGCATTCAGCATGTTGGAGGCTGGACTAGGGCAGGTACTGTGGCTCGCCGTCTTGGGTGCTCACAGCCAGCGATTTCAAACCTGGCGAGACGGTATAACCAGACACACTCTGCCAATGACAGGCCACGAACTGGGAGACCAAAAATCACAACACCTGCCCAAGATTGACAGATCATTTTCCAACATCTTCCTGATGTCAATTGTTAATCAGCACAATAACAAGTCACTGCACCTGCTCTAAAACAGAGTTTGTCATTTTTTGATAACCTCTAGTGAATTTTATCCAAATATAAGTGATAAGTTTCTTTTGATGCTCAAATTTAAGTGATAAGTTTCTTTTGATGCTCAGTATATATTTTTGTAGATAACTTTAGAATTTGTTTTTATTTTCCACATTTTTTTTCTTTAAATTAATATAATAAAGGTCAAGGATGATAAAATTCTGTGTTTTTGAGTGTGTGAGTTTTGTTAAATTATTTTGCACCCTCTAGCGGCCTCTAGTGGCAACTACATCCGATGCTCACCACCCTGAACTGAATGGTTGCACAAGTGTGCCTTCCACCCATTTATCAGCGGGTTTATAAGTTACTCGGTAAAATTGCTGAAAATAAATAAATAAATAGTAGTGACACAAGGGTGAAAAAATGGTTTTCCAATGCAAATTCTAGTGAGTCAAAGGGAATTTTCTGTGATGTTTTGTGATGTCATAGTCTAATTTGCATGTGTGGCTACGTTTTCAGGTTATTCCCTAAAAATATACTCGCTAGATGATTTTCCTTATATTTTTTTACTCGCTCGCTAGTCTAGCGACTATATTCTACCGAGTTAAGCTCTTTAAAAAATAAACAAATCAATCAATCAATGAACCTTAGCAGTTCACAAAACCACACATGCAGTTCACAAAACCAACAATAAAATGTGCATCCCGTATGGGAAAACTGAACCTGCAGAGAGTGTCGAAAATGATGGAAATAAGTCTTGCATGCGTAAAAGGTACTTACAAAGGTAAATGTTTACCTCAGCATTGCTTTCACATATTTTCCCACTAGTTTAAAGTTGCTTATTCAATTTCTGCTCTTTTGTTAGAAGTCTTTGTTCTGAAGCAGAGTGTACTAGGATGCATACTACTAAACTTCATAAGCAGAAAGAAAAAGAAAAACAGTTGTATTATAAAGCTATTTAAAAAAGTGTGTGTGTGTGTGTGTGTGTGTGTATCTATGCATAAGTTCATAACAGCACTATATCAAGGATAATAATGTTTTTTTTTTTCCAGCATTAAAATGTGTTAGTATACTACTCTTTAGCACTGACATGCATATGTACCTTTTTAACCATTCATAATATTGTAGTTTTGTACCTACTTAAATATTAATATATAAATACCTATCAAAATAGACATATTGTTTTCACCACTGATGGATGTACATATGCAACCAAAAGAATAAAATGTTTACACTTTCAATACTGTTAAAGTCCCTGTGGCAGGGTGGTCGTGTGGTGACGTCATGCCAGAAGCAGGAAGGAAAAGAAACTGACACCAGGTGAGTACTGCAGTCACGGTGCAAAGGCGCTTGCGCCATTTTATTTTTTTAAATGACAAAAATAAAATAAAAGGTTTAACAAAAAAACACTTACTCACAGAGCAAAATAAAAGGTTTAAACAAAAACTAAATCACGAACACAAAATAAACAATACAGTTCAGGCTGGGCGATCGCCTTCACTGAACCTAAATGTTTTTTTAAATAAATTTCTCTACTCTCACTCTCCCGTACGCTCCTCTGTACAACCCACCCAGAGGGTAGAGAGCTGCAGGTTTATATACAGGTGACCATCTCCTGATTAGCAACAAATTAATCACTTAACTCAGGAGATGGCCACCATCTGCACAAGGTTTTTAATTATTCCTGGCAGACGACAAGCACTAATCTCGCCTCTGCCAGAACACATTTTAACTAAAAACAAAACAATAACAAAACACGTGGCGCTTCGCCGTCATATATAAATACAATAATAAATCATAAAACACAAATACAAAATAACACAGGGGCGGAGGGGGAGACCCTGTTCTAAAAATAAATAAACAAATAACTCTACAGGGCTCCTTGCCCTGTTACAGTCCCTTATACCATTATTTCACTTTAAAATCTACTAATTTCTGTTATATTAATCTACTTATTATTCTCTTGTAATGTCTGTCTATTTACCATACATATTCTCGAATATCTTTCCCTCACTTTATTCATTATTTGATGAAGTAAACAAAGAAGTGATATCTATAACAAAAACATTGTCAATGTAAAAAAAACAAGTTAGAAAAATGCAACAGCCGTTTAAAGTGGTGATATCAAACACAAAAGCACAAGTTAGGAGAAGCAATTGGGGCAACCTTGTCAAGTATCAAGCAAATAGGCACAATTGGAAAGGTGCTGGGGCCCAACATTCACACAATTGTTGCTTCTAACTTGGCTTCTTTTTTTGATCGCTCCACTTTACATTGAAATGCTCTTTGAAAATGTCCCTTATCATCTTGGCTGTAACGAGAATAATGATGCTGAGATACATGTGCCAAGAAAAGTGCTCAACACAGACTGAAGTGTTCTTGGTTATCCTTACAAGCTCTACTACAGAGAGAAAGACAGACAGGGAATGGGAGAGGCGTCATCACAGGCGCAGACAAGTATGCTTTGGGAAGACACACGGACAACATGCAGGTAAGGCACAGGTAGATCAGGGCACATATGGACAGACATTCAGCCCATACATACAAGAATACCTCAAAGAGCATGAAGCAATATATTTCCAACAATGAAGATGACGAACAAGACCAATAATGGCAACGAGTGCAAAGGATAATGAGAATGCAAGGTAAGTGTATGGGAAGTGCCTTAGAGAGGTAAGCCTAGGAGGTTGTCTGCTGCTTCAAGTGAACCGCATTCTCTGTTCAAGCTGTGGAGTGCAACATTCCACAGTCTGCTGACCAGAGACTTGATGTCATTCATGATGCCAAGGGCAAAACTCTTTTCAGGTTTTGAGAGGTATTTTGTAATGTAGCAGTTGAGGGCTGTATATTGTTCACAAATGAACTGAATATCCAAAATGGCTGGATTGTAGTCATTGGTTCTGACTTCTGTACCACTCTGTGGGAGATCATAGAGTCTGCTGTGAGGTTTGAGTGCTTTCCAGCCAGCAATGGCTTCAGCCACATCTCGGATTACCACCATGGTTTGTTCTTTTCTGGGAAATCCAAAACAACAAACTGTCACCACCTTGTTTTTGATTTTCTTGGATCTTAGACAGTACTTGTTGCATTTATGTTGCTGCCATTTAGACAGGTGCTGTAGGTCTTGCCTTCCATGACCTTACTCTCTATGTGGAAGTGCTGCCTTCCATGACCCACTCTCTATGTGGAAGTGCTGCCTTCCATGACCCTGGTACTCTCTATGGGAAGTGCTGTCAGGTCTCTCTTTGGAAGTGCTGCCTTCCATGACCCTGGTACTCTCTATGTGGAAGTGCTGCCTTCCACGGTACTCTCTATGTGGAAGTGCTGCCTTCCCGACCCTGGTACTCCTATGTGGGTGCTGCCTTCCATGACCCTGGTACTCTCTATGTGGAAGTGCTGCCTTCCATGACCCTGGTACTCTCTCTATGTGGAAGTGCTGCAACCCTGGTACTCTCTATGTGGAAGTGCTGCCTTCCATGACCCTGGTACTCTCTATGTGGAAGTGCTGCCTTCCATGACCCTGGTACTCTCTATGTGGAAGTGCTGCCTTCCATGACCCTGGTACTCTCTATGTGGAAGTGCTGCATTCCACCCTGGTACTCTCTATGTGGAACGACCTGGTACTCTCTATGTGGAAGTGCTGCCTTCCATGACCCTGGTACTCTCTATGTGGAAGTGCTGCCTTCCATGACCCTGGTACTCTCTATGTGGAAGTGCTGCCTTCCATGACCCTGGTACTCTCTATGTGGAAGTGCTGCCTTCCACGACCCTGGTACTCTCTATGTGGAAGTGCTGCATTCCACGACCCTGGTACTCTCTATGTGGAAGTGCTGCCTTCCATGGCCTGGTACTCTCTGCTGCCTTCCATACTCTCTATGTGGAAGTGCTGCCTTCCATGACCCTGGTACTCTCTATGTGGAAGTGCTGCCTTCCATGACCCTGGTACTCTCTATGTGGAAGTGCTGCCTTCCATGACCCTGGTACTCTCTGCACCAAAAGTAAAGTGTAACTTCCCCCAGAGGGCCATTTGGGGATGTGATAAAATTCAAGATTGCAAGAAACGTGTTGTGCATGAACTGAGATACACTGACAGGATCTTGTGCAACAAGTTCACTGATGGGCATGTTTGCAAACCCTGGTCCATTCACCTTTATGTATTGTCCCAGGTCAGTCCAGGTCCTCCGTTAATCTGGCAAAGATTGGCCTGATGCTGCAGGTGAAAGATATATTGCTGATTCAGCCTTTTGCACAAGGCATGACTGAAGCAGAGCTTTGACAAACTCTGTTGGATTCAAATGGGGCATCCGTTCAGCATGAATTCCATGAGTGTACAAGTCTGGGAAACACAGTAGGTCTAATTTTTTCTCCCAGTCTACCAGAGAGTCATCCGGTATGTGAAGCATTTGGTAAAGATCAGTAACTGTACCTTTCTTTCTTTCACTGTGTATGGGATTGTGGCAAAGTGTGCAGGTACAGGTGATCAAAGAACAGACAGACAATTGTAATCCAGGTGCAAAGGTTTGTTTTTATTTATTTTATGTTGAGTAGCTAATGGCAAAACAAACAGTAAATAATAATATTGATAAGTAATACAGCGGCGTGTATTAAGACACAAGAACATAATAAAGTTTCCAAACGAGAGGAGGCCCCATATGGCCCATCTTGCTCATTTGGTTGTTAGTAGCTTATTTATCCCAGAATCTCATCAAACAGCTTTTTGAAGGATCCCAGGATGTCAGCTTCAACAACATTACTGGGAGTTGGTTCCAGACCCTCACAATTCTCTGTGTAAAAAAAAAAAACTTTTCCTCTATTTTCTGTTCTCTAATCTCCATTTGTGACCCCTGGTCCTTGTTTCTTTTTTCTGGTCGAAAAAGTTCCCTGGGTCGACTTTGTCAATACCTTTTAGAATTTTGAATGCTTGAATCAGATCACTGCGTAGTTGTCTTTGTTCAAGAATAGATTCAATTCTTTTAGCCTGTCTACATACGACATGCCTTTCAAACTCAGAATAATTCTGGTCGCTCTTCTTTGCATTCTTTCTAGAGCAGCAATATCCTTTTTGTAACAAGGGGACCAGAACTGAACACAATATTCTAGGTGAGGTCTTACTAATGCATTGTAAAGTTTAACATTACTTCCCTTTATTTAAATTCAACACTTTTCACAATATATCCAAGCATCTTGTTAGCCTTTTTTAGAGCTTCCCCACATTGTCTAGATGAAGACATTTCTGAGTCAACATAAACTCCTAGGTCTTTTCCATAGGTCTTTTTCATTTAGATTCCTTCTTCAATTTCAGTAACTCACACTTTTCTCTATTAAGGGGGCAGCAGTGTATGATGGATTTATAATGACATTTGTATTGCCTCTACCTAAATTGCAGTAAAAACCCAACTGTATTGGGCAATTCTAAAATTAAATGTATAATGTGAAATAATGTATTGTGATATCGTGTCTGCCCAGTTCTGAAATGAATAATAATTTAAAAAATCATTTTGAATGATCATTTTTGATCTTTGCTGCTGCAACAGTGTTTGCCACTCCTCCTATTTTTGTGTTGTCTGCAAATTTAACAAATTTGCTTACTATATCAGAATCTAAATCATTAATGTAGATTAGGAATAGCAGATTACCTAATACTGATCCCTGTGGTACACCACTGGTTACCTCGCTCCATCTTGAGGATTCTCCTCTAATCAGTACTTTCTGTTTTCTATATGTTAACCACTCCCTTATCCATGTGCATGCATTTCCTTGAATCCCTACTGCGTTCAGTTTGAGAATTAATCTTTTATGCGGGACTTTGTCAAAAGCTTTCTGGAAATCTAAATAAACCATGTCATATGCTTTGCAATTATCCATTGTCAATGTTGCATCCTCAAAGAAGTCAAGCAGGTTAGCAGGTCAGGTTGACATGTGTGGTATGTTGTCTGTATCCTCCTTTGTAAAAACTTGTGAAAAGTAATAATTAAATATATTTGCTATTTTCTTTGTCTATAATTTTGCCATTTGTATCGCTTAGCCATTTAACCTCCTCTCTGAATGTTCTCTTGCTGTTATAATATTAGAAAAACATTTTGGAATTTGTTTTAGCCCCCTTAGCAATGTGCCTTTCTAACTTCCTTTTTGACTTGCGTTTACAGTTCCAAGTACTCTTTCTGTGTACTTTGTTTTTGATCTCTTTGAAACGCTCTGTAAACTGCATTTTTTTGCTGAATATTTTTTTTTAATTGATCTATTAAACCATTTTGCCATTTTGTTTTAGTTTTGATCTTTTGGGAATTGGTTTTGCACCTCTAGTACTACATTTTTTAAAAAAAACAGCCATCCTTTTTTCAGTGGATGTTTTCTATTTTTTCAATTTTCTTCTGTTAGTCTCTGTTTCAAACCTTTATAGTTTGCTTTTTAGTTTGGTTTTGTTTGAGACCATTTGTGGTTTGAGTTTGCCAATGGTTTTGGCCTCTGTTTTAGTTATTCTGTCTTCGTTATTTGAAAAAGACTAAATCAAGGCATGCCTCCCCCCTCTAGTCGGTGCCTTGACAAATTGCGTTAGGAAGCAGTCATTTGTCATTTCCACCATTTCAATTTCGTCAGTGCTTCCCACCGGGGTTTCCCATTTTACATGAGGGAAGTTGAAATCCCCCCAAGTAGCTTCTCCTTGCTACAATTTCTAATGTCATTTATAACAGATTATTTTTGTCCATTATTCTGACCCACGTTACAAAACAACAAGAATATTTCTCATGTAAGCTATCCCTCCTCCTCTTCTCCTGCCTATACAGTGTATACCCATTAATATTATATTCACACCAAGTTTCTGTAACACCTACCACATCGTAGTTACTTGTTAGTGCAGTAGCTTAAATTCTAACATTTTGTTTAGACTGATAAATACATTTAACTGTCTTACCTGAGTTGCAATGTGGTCTCCCTTCAAATTGTTTTCTCCCCCCCCTTCCTTTCTAGTTTAGAGAACCTCCTCAAGGATCCTTTTCGAGGAGGCAGAAACATTATTTTCCTCGAAAGAATTACAGAAAAAGAACAGCATCAGGTTACAGATTGCAATGAAAAATAAAGTAAAATAAACATTATGACAAAACAACAGCCATGGCCCCCTACACATTAACATTATACAGGCCCAGATGTTAAATCTCTGGCTGTAGACTGCAACTCCCGGTGCAAACAAAGCAGAGCATTTTCAGGCGTATAGAAACTGACAGAGTGCATTTCAAAACAGTGGGCCCTTTGAAAGGGTAGCCTTGCAGGCCCAGATTTAATCAGGCAAAAACTCAAACCAAAAACTACAGTTAAAACACTGCTGCGCGGTTTAATCAAAATAAAGGTCTTGAACAAAACAAAGCAAAAATAAAACAGTTAAACAAAAACACTCACACACAAAATAACTGGCACAAGGGCCAAAACAAAAGTTTAAACAAAACTGTTCAGGCTGGGCAGAGCCTTCACTGACCTTGGTCACACCAAACAAATGTGGTGCCGCACTGTTCACTCACCCCAAAACTCCCACCACCAAACAAAGGATTTTCTCTTTTTATACCATGTGGCTGGAGCCTAATTATCAATTATTCAGTTAGCTCCAGCTACATTCTCACGTGTATTTTGGCAGGGATAGGAAATTAACCCCATCCCTGCCAACCACCACCAAAATTTCCACACAACAACAATATTATTATTATTTACAGGCAAGGCCCTGCCCTGCCACAGCCCTATTTCCAGGTGCATTAAGAATTTAAAATGAATCAGTTGACATGGACAAAGAGCAGTGGTATAAGAAGGAAGATTACAGAAGTTGAATCAGAAGTAATACAAAGTACCGATACTCAACCTGAGATTTACGTGATGTTTCAGCAAAAGGCAGGAAAACTGCAGCTCCGACGAGTGATTGGGATGTGAGGATCCACCCATTAAACTAATGCTTTATTTTTACTTGCACCACGAGCGAATGCTAACTTGATTAAAAAATAATATTAATTGAATTTTGAATATTATTAAGAAAATAATAGGCCTACAAGACTTCAGTATTTAGAATTGCATTTTATTGATTAAAAATGTGGCAGTATTTTGTCTTATTTTATGTTTCAGTTTGAAATGCTCTATATAGATTTTTGTTTATGCCAAATATTATAATTATAATAATAATAATAATAATAATAATAATAATAATAATAATAATAATAATTCTGCCTCCCGGCTAGTGAAAATTCGTGTGGAGAACCCTGGCTGCATTAGCATTTGGTGTAATTAAAACTCCAAGTCAAAGATACACATTTGTTTGGGATACTAGTTTATGATTGTAGTTAGCAACTACAAAATACGTAGATCATTATAATGTTGTCGTGATTAAAAGTGGCGTCTGCTTAGCTATAGTTATTACATGTTATATAATAAATGCTCGTTCCAATTGAAGTAGCCTATTTCCAATATTGATAATAAAAATACAGAAACGTCACAGTGTGTGTGGCCATTTATTTTCCCTTGATAAGACGTAAATCCTACTGACGTCCTGCTTCAAGTCCAGCTAGTTTAAGTCTTCAATACTGCAACAGTTTCTCAATCCAGGCTTATCCTAGTCCGACTTGACACAAGTCTGACTTTTAGTCCAGCTTCAAGTCAGACTTCAAGACCAACTTTATTGCAACCGGCCTCTGGTGACTTTTTTTTTTTCAGCAGGTCCAGTAACTTTCCTCAAGTAGGAGTTGGCAAAACTGCCTCTGGTTTATAGTAACCATTAAATGCTATTGTATGCATGGCAGTTAAAGACTTGTGCTGATCAAGTCTGTTTTATTGTACTGTTGTTAAGTTATATTTGAAGCAAGGTAGTTAAAGATTTGTGCTGATCAAGGTTTGTAAACAAGCCAAATGAGTTCAAGTCTGTTTTATTGTACTGTTGGTGTTCTTGCAGTTTTCCTGTAATTCACAGTTTTTCCTGGAGCTGTGATCCGGAGGGAACATTTGCACGTACACAGGGTGATGTGTGCACACAATGTGAGTGTATTAGTATTGCTCTTGCTCCCCTCTATCATAGTCCTTATAAGGGCTGTTGAGCTGCTCCATTTACCCTTGAACTGTTACAGTATTGTAAGGGTTCAAATTGTTGTTAAAAATGAACTCAGCTTTTGCAGCACACAAACTATCAAACTATTATCAGAATCTAAAGAAAAATTGGTTAATGCTAAAATTGCAATTTGTATGGCTTGTAAGAAATAGCAGTAATAGCATTTTATTTTGCTTCCTTATAGACCCTAGAGTGATTTGAAAGGAGGAGTGTTTTGGGCGTCCTACACCTGGTGCACACTTTTTTTATATATCTAACTACACTTCTCGAATCGTAGATATCAATAGAGAATTTGCATACAGTATGTATGATTTGATGCAGATAGAGGAGGCTGTGTGGTCCAGTGGTTAAAGAAAAGGGCTTGTAACCAGGAAAACCCGGTTCAAATCCTACCTCAGCCACTGACTCATTGTGTGACCCTGAGCAAGTAACTTAACCTCCTTGTGCTCTGTCTTTCGGGTGAGACATAATTGTAAGTGATTCTGCAGCTGATGCATAGTTCACACAACCTGGTCTCTGTAAGTCGCCTTGGATAAAGGCGTCTGCTAAATAAACAAATAATAATAATAATAATATATAGCCACTTATATATATACAGTCACCTCGAAAATTATTGGCACCCTTAAGAACATATGAGTTTACAAACGAGAGGAGGTCATTCAGCCCATCTTGCTCGTTTGGCTGTTAGTAGCTTATTGATCCCAGAATCTCATCAAGCAGCTTCTTGAAGGATCCCAGGGTGTCAGCTTCAACAACATTACTGGGGAGTTGGTTCCAGACCCTCACAATTCTCTGTGAAAAAAAGTGCCTCCTATCATCTGTTCTGAATGCCCCTTTATCTAATCTCCATTTGTGACCTCTGGTCCTTGTTTCTTTTTTCAGGTCAAAAAAGTCCCATGTGTCGACATTGTCTATACCTTTTAGGATTTTGAATGTTTGAATCAGATCACTGCGTAGTCTTCTTTGTTCAAGACTGAATAGATTCAATTATTTTTAGCCTGTCTGCATCGACATGACTTTTAAACCGGGATAATTCTGGTTGCTCTTCTTTGCACTCTTTCTAGAGCAGCAATATCCTTTTTGTAACAAGGGGACCAGAACTGAACACAATATTCTATATGAGGTCTTACTAATGCATTGTAAAATTTTAACATTACTTCCCTTTATTTAAATTCAACACTTCTCACAATATATCCGAGCATCTTGTTGGCCTTTTTTATAGCTTCCCCACATTGTCTAGATGAAGACATTTCTGAGTCAACATAAACTCCTAGGTCTTTTTCATAGATTCCTTCTTCAATTTCAGTATCTCCCATATGATATTTATAATGCACATTTGTATTGCCTGCGTGCAGTAACTTACACTTTTCTCTATTAAATGTCATTTGCCACGTGTCTGTCCAGTTCTGAATGCTGTTTAGATCATTTTGAATGATCTTTGCTGCTGCAACAGTGTTTGCCACTTCTCCTATTTTTGTGTCGTCTGCAAATTTAACAAGTTTGCTTACTATACCAGAATCTAAATCATTAATTTAGATTAGGAATAGCAGAGGACCTAATACTGATCCCTGCGGTACACCACTGGTTACCCTGCTCCATTTTCAGGATTCTCCTCTAATCAGTACTTTCTGTTTTCTATATGTTAACCACTCCCTTATCCATGTGCATGCATTTCCTTGAATCCCTACTGCGTTCAGTTTGAGAATTAATCTTTTAATGCGGGACTTTGTCAAAAGCTTTCTGGAAATCTAAATAAACCATGTCGTATGCTTTTGCAAATCCATTGTCAATGTTGCATCCTCAAAAAGTCAAGCAGGTTAAAAGGTTGACATGTGGTATGTTGTGTATCCTCCTTTGTAAAAACTTGTGAAAAGTAATAATTTAATATATTTGCTATTTTTTTTTCTTTGTCTATGATTTTGCCATTTGTATCGCTTAGCCATTTAACCTCCTCTCTGAATGTTCTCTTGCTGTTATAATATTGGAAAAACATTTTGGAATTTGTTTTAGCCCCCTTAGCAATGTGCATTTCTGTCTCTCTCTTGGCCTTTATAACTTCCTTTTTGACTTGCGTTTGCAGTTTACTCTTTCTGTGTGCTTTGTTTTGGTCCCTTTAAAGGCTCTGTAAAGTGCCTTTTTCGCTGAATATTTTTTAAATTGATCTATTAAACCATTTTGGCCATTTTGTTTTAGATTTAGCTTTGTCTGCTTTTTGGGATGTAATTGTTTTGTGCCTCTAGTACTACATTTTTAAAAAACAGCCATCCTTTTTTCAGTGGATGTTTCTCTATTTTTCCAATTTTCTTCTGTTAGTCTCTGTTTCATACCTTTATAGTTTGCTTTTTAGTTTGGTTTTAAATATCACTTCAAAAGAGACCATGTTGTGGTCTGAGTTTGCCAATGGTTCTCTGACCTCTGTTTTAGTTATTCTGTCTTCGTTATTTGAAAAGACTAAATCAAGCCATTCCCCTCTAGTCGGTGCCTTGACAAATTGCGTTAGGAAGCAGTCATTTGTCATTTCCACCATTTTAATTTCGTCCGTCGTGCTTCCCACCGGGTTTTCCCTTTTCTACACGCTTTTCGAATGTCATTGTATAACAGATTATTTTTGTCCATTATTCTGACCCATTGAATCAGTGTTGTTTTCTTTGTCCAGATTTAACACCTGGGCTTCAAGAATATTTCTCATGTATAGCGCTATCCCTCCTCCTCTTCTCTCCTGCCTATACAGTGTATACCCATTAATATTATATTCATCTCCTTCACTCTCAGACAACCAAGTTTCTGTAACACCTACCACATCGTAGTTACTTGTTAGTGCAGTAGCTTCAAGTTCTAACATTTTGTTTCTGAGACTTCTAGCATTAAGATAAATACATTTAATAGTGGTCTTACCTGAGTTGTTGCCTTTGTTTTGATGTGGTCTCCCTTCTGTCTTATTGTTTTCTCCCCCCTTCCTTTCTAGTTTAAATACTTCTGAACCTCTTCAAGGATCCTTTCTCCGAGGAGGTTCAGAAGCATTTTGTTTTCCTCGAGAATGCCGAATTACAGAAAGAAGAGCATCAGGTTACAGATTGCAATGAAATAATAAAGTAAAATAAACATATTATGACAAAACAACAGCCATGGCCCCCTACACATTAACATTATACAGTACATAGGCCTACACAAGGCTTATTGAGGTAATAAATCTCTGGCTGTAGACTGCAACTCCCGGAGTGCAAACAAAGCAGAGCATTTTCAGGCAGAGTATAGACTACAACTGACAGAGTGCATTTCAAAACAGTGGTCCCTTGTGAAAAGGTAGCCTTGCGGGCCCAGATGTTATTCGGCAGGCAAAGAGACTCAGAGACCAGGAAACTGCAGTTAAAGCGCTGCTGCGCAGTTTAATCAACAAAAGTAAATCAAAAACTTGAACAAAACACTGCTCACAGAGCAAAAATAAAAGGTCTAACAAAAACAAATCTCGCACACAATAAACACTTACAAAATAACTGGCACAAGGGCCAAAACAAAAGTTTAAACAAAACTGCTCAGGCTGGGCAGAGCCTTCACCGAACTTTGTCACACCAAACAAATATGGTAACACACTGTTCACTCAACCCAAAACTCCCACCACCAAACAAATGATTTTCTCTTTTTATACCATCTGGCTGGAGCCTAATTATCAATTATTCAATTAGCTCCAGCCACATTATCACATGTATTTTGGCAGGGATAGGAAATTAACCCCATCCTACCCAGCCACCACCAAAATTTCCACACAACAACAATATTATTATTATTTTGGGGCCCTGCCCTGCCACAGCCCTATTTCCAGGTGCATTAAGAATTTAAAATGAATCCGTTGACATGGACAAAGAGTAGTGGTATAAGAAGGAAGATTACAGAAGTGGAATCAGAAGTAATACAGAGTACCGATACTCAACCTGAGATTTACGTGATGTTTCAGCAAAAGGCAGGAAAACTGCAGCTCCGCCAAGTGATTGGGATGTGTGGATCCACCCATTAAACAAATGCTTTATTTTAACTTGCACCACGAACGAATGCTAACGCAATTAAAAAATAATATTAATTGAATTTTGAATATTATTGAGAAAATAATAGGCCTACAAGACTTCAGTATTTAGAATTGCATTTTATAGATTAAAAATGTAGCAGTATTCTCTCTTATTTTATGTTTCAGTTTGAAATGCTCTATATAGATTTTTGTTTATGCCAAAATATTATAATAATAATAATAATAATAATAATAATAATAATAATAATAATAATAATAATTCTGCCTCCGGCTAATGAAAATCCGTGGGGAGAACCCCGGCTGCATTAGCATTTGGTGTAATTAAAACTCCAAGTCAAGGATACACATTTGTTTGGGATACTGGTTTATGATTGTAGTTAGCAACTACAAAATCGTAGATCATTATAATGTTGAGGTCATTAAAAGTGGCGTCTGCTTAGCTATAGTTATTACATATTATATAATAAATGTTCGTTCCAATTGAAGTAGCCTATTTCAATATTGATAATAAAAAATACAGAAACGTCACAGTGTGTGTGGCCATTTATTTTTCCTTTGATAAGGCGTAAATCCTACTGACGTCCTGCTTCCAAGTCCAGCTAGTTTAAGTCTTCCAATATGCAACAGTTTCTCAAGCCAGACTTATCCTAGCCCGACTTGACACAAAGTCTGACTTTTAGTCCAGCTTCAAGTCAGACTTCAAGACCAACTTTATTGCAACCGGCCTCAGCAGGCACAGTAACTTTCCTCAAGTAGGAGTTGGCAACACTGCCTCTGGTTTATAGTAACCATTAAATGTTATTTTATGCATGGCAGTTAAAGACTTGTGCTGATCAAGGTTTGTAAACAAGCCAAAAGGGTTCAAATCTGTTTTATTGTACTGTTGTTAAGTTATATTTGAAGCAAGGTAGTTAAAGATTTGTGCTGATCAAGGTTTGTAAACAAGCCAAAAGAGTTCAAGTCTGTTTTATTGTACTGTTGGTGTTCTTGCAGTTTTCCTGTAATTCACAGTTTTTCCTGGAGCTGTGATCCGGAGGGAACATTTTGTTTACACAGGGTGATGTGTGCACACAATGTGAGTTATTAGTATTGTTCTTGCTCCCCTCTATCATAGTCCTTATAAGGGCTGTTGAACTCCATTTACCTTGAACTGTTACAGTATTGTAAGGGTTCAAATTGTTGTTAAAAATGAACTCAGCTTTTGCAGCACACAAACTATCAAACTATTATCAGAATCTAAAGAAAAATTGGTTAATGCTAAAATTGCAATTTGTATGGCTTGTAAGAAATAGCAGTAATAGCATTTTATTTTGCTTCCTTATAGACCCTAGAGTGATTTGAAAGGAGGAGTGTTTTGGGCGTCCTACACCTGGTGCACACTTTTTTTATATATCTAACTACACTTCTCGAATCGTAGATATCAATAGAGAATTTGCATACAGTATGTATGATTTGATGCAGATAGAGGAGGCTGTGTGGTCCAGTGGTTAAAGAAAAGGGCTTGTAACCAGGAAAACCCCGGTTCAAATCCCACCTCAGCCACTGACTCTTTGTGTGACCCTGTTCAAAACCCTGGTCTCTTAACCTCCTTGATATCTGTCTTTTATTGAGACATAATTGTAATATTCTTGAGTTTGCATAGTTCACATCAACCTGGTCTCGTCCTTGGATAAAGGTGTCTGCTAAATAAACAAAATAATAATAATAAATATATATATATAACTTATATATATACAGTCAACTCAAAAAAAAATTATTGGCACCCTATACCTTTTAGGATTTAAGAACATAAGAAAGTTTACAAACGAGAGGAGGTCATTCAGCCCATCATGCTCCTTTTTGTAACGAGGTGACCAGAACTGAACACAATATTTTAGATGAGGTCTTACTAATGCATTGTAAAGTTTTAACATTACTTCCCTTGATTTAAATTCAACACTCCTCACAATATATCCGAGCATCTTGTTGGCCTTTTTTATAGCTTCCCCACATTTTCTAGATGAAGACATTTCTGAGCCAACATAAACTCCTAGGTCTTTTTCATAGTTCCCTTCTTCAATTTCAGTATCTCCCATATGATATTTATAATGCACATTGCACATTGATAAAGATGAGCAAAAAAGACTGTATAAAATAAATAATACCAGTACTGAGCTATATTGTAACTTTCCAACATGTGGAATATATTTAACTTGATTAATGATTCAATGGAATCAACCAAAATTACACATTTCTCAAATTATAAATTTATTTCCAAAAAAAATGAAGTGTCTCAATTATTGGCACCCTTGTTTTCAGTACTTTGTGCACCCTCTCCTTGCAAGGATAACGGCATGACACTTTTTCTATAATGTTTAATGAGATTGGAGAACACATTGGGAGGGATCTCAGACCATTCCTCCAAACAGAATCTTTCAAGATCCTTGATGTCCTTCGGTCTGCGCTTATGGACTGCCGTCTTCAATTGAAACCATAGGTTTTCAATGGGGTTCAAGTCCGGAGACTGAGATGGCCATTGCACAATGTTGATTTTGTGGTCAATTAAACATTTCTTTGTGGATTTTGATGTGTGCTTGGGGTCATTGTCTTGTTGGAAGATCCACTTGCGGCCACGTTTCAGCCTCCTGGCAGAGGAAACCAGGTTTTTGGCTAAAATGTCGTGGTACTGGGTGGAGTTCATGATGCGGTTGACCTTAACAAGGGCCCCAGGACCAGTGGAATCAAAACAGCCCCATGACATCAAAGATCCACCACCATATTTTACAGTAGATATGAGGTTCTTTTCTGCACACCATCCTTCTTTCAACGCCAAACCCACCAATGGTGTGCGTGGCCAAAGAGCTCTATTTTCGTCTCATCTGACCATTGCACCGGTTCAATTGAAGTGCCAATGCAGTTTAGCAAACTCAGGCGCTTACTTTTTGTTGGTTGCTCTCAGTAAAGGCTTTTTTTCTGGCAAAATAACCTATTGGTGGTGTCTAAAATTTGGAGACTTGGTGACCCCAAGATACATCCAAGTTCTGTAATTCTCCAACTGTGGCCCTTGGATTTCCCTTTGCCTCCTGAACCATCTGCCTCACTGTGAGTGGGGGCAAGATACACTTGCGTCCTCTAGCAATTTACCACTGTTCAGTGGTTTTGAACTTCTTAATTATTGCCCTTTTTGAACTTCTTAATTATTGCCTTTTCATTTGTGAGTTCTTTGCCTTTCCTCATGGCGATAGATGACAAATGAATGTGTTACCTCATTTTTATATCCCAGTGAAACAGGAAGCCATGGAAGGCCACAATACAGTTCCTTAAGACTGAGATGAACTTAAAGAAGTAGAATGTTAATGCAGATTTAATTTTGTTTGATTTCATTTATAAGAATCTTTAGGGGTGACAATAATTCTGACAGCTATCTTTTTGAGAAAAAAATTGTATTACTTGTTAATAAAAAAACTTTTTCTCTGAGCAATTGTATTAGAATAAAATAATATGGTTTTCCCATATATTTGAGCTCATTACCTGTGTTGTTTATTTTATACAGCCTTTTTTGCTCATCTTTATCAAGGGTGCCAATAATTTTGGAGGTGACTGTATATATATTGTATGTAAAATAATAATGTGATATCTTGTAATAATTGTAAGTCGTCCTGGATAAGGGTGTCTGCTAATAAATCAATAAATAAATAAATAAATAAATAAATAATAATATTGACGTGCCACATCACTGTGGTAGTATACATTTTATTTCAGCATTGCAGTCACATTTTTGCAGTCAGGAAATGGGACATTAAGGCATGCAACCTTAACTGCCCCTATTATGCCTATGTGTTACAGGTCTCAGGCAGAGTCAACAATCATAATCAAATAATAATGAAAGAAAATTACAAACACCAAGCCTTTTAGATACAGTCTTCATATTGGCATTCATTCAATATGACTAGTATTACTATTATGGCAGTTTCAGACTACCTTTTACTTTTACAGCAACAATAACACCATTTTCACATTTCTTTAATTGCAGTTCAAAATCAACACGTTTAGAACAGAATACAACTGCTTTCATTTACAAAAATGGAATTGGAAAAAAATAGAACTGGAAGTAAAAAAAGCAACAGAAATAATAGATTTTATTTGTTTTTAAAATAATAGCATTTTGGTATGGCCATCGTTTATCCACATATCAGTTCATTATTAAACCCAGCAGGGACCCAGAACATTGCAGTTTGCTACAATGTCACAAAAACAAGCGATCATGACTTCTTCTGATTATTTTTTATTTGTTTGTTGCAATGTACTAAATGTTCTTTGAGGCTCCCCTGGCGTTACTGATCTGCCATTGCCGCCTGCTCTTCTTTCATCTTTTTGTCCTTCACTTCTCTTTGTATTCGAATTCTCTCCTCTGCCTCCTTTTTTCGATCTTGAACTTCTTTTTTTTTTATAGATTCCGCGGCTGCCCTTTTTCCTGTTTCATCATTGTAACACGGTTGGCAATAAAATGCCTGTCCGTGTCTGAAATGACCATCGGTTTCACATCCACAATTGCAACAATGATAAATGTCTTTAGTTTGACCTCCACCCATCTTTATTTTCTTTTTTATTGAAGAATTCCTGGAAGATGTAAACAAAGGGAACAAAAAAAAGATTCAAAGAAAACAAATATTCAAGTAATTCCTCATTTAATTTACACATTATATTTAAAAGTATATTACAAGATATTGTAATATATTTTCCATGAAAATATGACGGTGTATTGTAACATATATTTTAACAAAGAGCCTATATATAGTCTATTTACCATAAATATATTTAGAATATTTCTTATGTAATTTCACTCCGTGTTTATTTTTAGATTTAAATGCCTGAAAAAACTATTAGTAAATAATAATAATCATATTAGTAAATTAAGAAAAGAAGGTAAGTTCTTACCTGTTTAGATGAAAGAGCCCTTTTTAAGCACCTACATATTTGTCAGTAAAGGTTTATTTAAGCATTTAACCTTTGTCTCATCCTTATCTCATTTAATTCCATGCACTCTGATTTAGGAACAGCAATGGTCTTTGCACATGATAAGAAAAAGCATAAATCATCACTTCTTTATGACACTGATCACATGCACGCTGCTCACAACCTTTGTAAGGTTTTAAATTCTTTCACATATAAAAGATATCTCTTGATGACAAAAACTTCAGCGTTGCCAGTGTTTGATGAGTGTTGTTTGGTCTCTTTTGGTGAGTATTATATGTAGATGTACTTTACCCAGTTTTTGGAATCTGCTTTACCGTAGCTCTCTGTGGTTTATGTTTCTAGTTTTGGGGTTTTATTATCTGGTATTAGCATTTAAAGAGAAACATTGTTTAAATGAGCAAGGGGGAGATAGAGAGAGAAAACAAACTAATAGAACTACTGGAAACTAAACTAAACGCAGTGTGGAAGTTAATAAACTGACAATCTTATTTTAAAGATCGCATTTAGGATTATTTTTTTCCCATGTTGTAAACCTACTAGATTTAGTTAATTATTCTGCATGTCACGTTAATTAAAAAAAGAACACAATGTAGGGATACATAATAGCTATTGTTATTTTACATTCAATTTGGATTTGCAAATAATCAAGAAGAAAGCATTACTTCATGTTAACAGTATCGATTTAACCTCTGCCGTTCGGGGGAGTTGGGTGGAACTTGCTGTGTTTGTTTTTTTAAAACTTTACCAGCATACATGAGCGTAAACTGTACGGGAGAGCCAGAGGGCCAGGCAGAGTATTTTGGACCACAGGAGGTAGCAAGTAGAGACAAGAACATAGCCTGTATATGCCTTAAAATTGCCCTTATTTTTGTATGCTTTTATTTGAATATCCTCTTAGTCGCTACTGCATACAGTGTATTTTGGAATGTAATATTTTGTAACAGTTACAGTACATCGCTCTGAATAAGGGGCATATCCTAAGAAAAAATTAAACTATAGCTACATAAAAAATGATAATATCACAGGCACAGCACATGTTTGTTTTTTGAATGATGAAAGTCTACTAGTTCATTGTTTGTTTTCCCCTTATTCAAAAGCTGGAAATAAGGTTTTCATAAAACAAACCAACAAACTTCGATGTAACTTCATTCAAATAACACGGACAAACATAAAAACATAACTCGTGCAGCATTGTGTAGGAAATGTTTTTTTCCCATTTACATCATGCACTAATACGTCAGGTTATGCACACTGCAAAACCTAGTAAGTTAAGTTTACCGTAAAGTAAACTCATGGCCTTAAATGAATTAAGCTTAGCTACTCATTTAGTTTTTGATAGGACAACTTTTCTCATTTGAGTTAGATATACTTTTAAAAAAAAAATCTATATCCAATTCCCATTACAAATGCTTCTAACACCAATGTAATGGTTTGATGAAGAATTCCACTGATTCTTAAGAAGCTGTATATAACCAGTGTTTTTTTTTTTTTTTTTTTAACACATACCATAGGCACAGTTAAATCACTCAATAAAACCTTACAAAAGAGCCCCCCGAACCTATTTTTACCACTCTCTCGGAGACGGTGACACACAGGTTTCAACACATCCAACACATCCACAACACCAAGCGGAGATCAGTAAATACAACAAACACAACAAACAACATCATTTACTACTATTTACAGGTACCTTTCGTCCATTTCCCATATATCTTATATTATTGCTTTTTAATGTTTTTGTAATTGTTGGTTTATCTTGGTTTTCTATGTTTTAATCATTGTAAAGTGTCTTGAGATACTGGTTATGAAAGTCGCTATATAAATCATTTTTTGTTTTTGTTTTTAGCAGGGCTGCACAACTTCAGGAATAGTTGGCTACTGCAGTGTTTTCTGTTTTTTGTAGAAACAATCAATCTGTAAATTAGTAAACTGGCATCATAATTTGATAGATAAATTTGTTAACACATGTTGCTCACTCAAGGCATAGTATTAATATTTTACAAATATTATTTATTTTATTATTTGTTTATTTAGCAGACGCCTTTATCCAAGGCGACTTACAGAGACTAGGGTGTATGAACTATGCATCAGCTGCAGAGTCACTTACAATTACGTCTCACCCGAAAGACAGAGCACAAGGAGGTTAAGTGACTTGCTCAGGGTCACACAGTGAGTCAGTGGCTGAGGTGGGATTTGAACCGGGGACCTCCTGGTTACAAGCCCTTTTCTTTAACCACTGGACCACACAGCTGCCTTATACTACCAGTGTGCCTCCCTTTCCCCCCTACCTGCATGTTTTAGTATCTATATCCTTAACTAGCGACAGGCTTTTTTTTTCTTACAGCGGATCCAGTAACTTTCCTCAAGTAGGAGGCAACACTGCCTCTGGTTTATAGGAACCATTAAATGCTATTTTAAGTATGGCAGTTAAAGACTTGTGCTGATCAAAGTTTGTGAAACAAGCCAAAAGAGTTAAAATCTGTTTTATTGTACTGTTGTTAAGTCATTTATGCTGTTTTCTCGACAATTGCAGTTATTCCTGGAGCAGTGATCCGGAGGGAAAAATGTCTGACTCGGAGAGTGCTGTTGAGTTGGCGACCCTGGGACGACCTTTCCAGCTCGGAATGTTGTACGATTGCCGCAGCGATGCTCTGATTCCAGGTAAGACCAGACAAGAATAGACGATCTCAGAAAAAAAACTTAACTTAAACAAAAAGACAAGAAGGAAAGCTCTGCCCCCCTTATCCAGGGCAACATACAGCCATTACATTATTGTATACATACAAATCCACCGTCACCACCACTATTCTACACTACTGCCCTGAAATATATCTATGTATCTGCTCTTAATAGAACTGCCCCTAACTTGAATTATATATTGAATTTTGTATTTATATGTTAGCTTGCGAGGTTCGGGGGGCGTGGAGCTGGGGGGGCTGCTAATCTTCTAATCTTTCAATTTTCTAATCTCCCGTTAATTAGTATCTATTTACTATTTAAGCCCTGATCACCTGCACCTTTTCTGTCTAGTGTTTCGTTTTTTTTTTAACAAAACGCTCAGGCATGTCGTTTCGTGCTTCACCGTTAATATCTAAACTTCGTTGCTCGCTCACGCAGGTCGTTTCTCTGCACATCGCTGCCAAGATATTATCAATCATTTTCTTACCTGCTCAGGTGATCTTTCTTTTCATTCAGCTTCTCTTTTTTTCGGCTCCAAGAGCTCCAACGTTACTCTTTCCTGTTCCATCCAGTCTCCACCTCGGCATCATAGCCGTCCAAAGCGCAGCTTCATTACTCAACTTGTCTGCAACTTTATCAGAAAGTCTGGTCCTCCGTTAAACTTTCAAGCTCCTTCGACATGACATCGACATTCCCATTGTCTGCGATTGCCTTACCTTAGCTCTTTTAATTCTACCGAAGTTTTGTGGTAGGAATCTTTCTTTACTCCTCGCCTGCAATCAGACGCCCCTCCCCCGCCCCACAGAGCCAGCACAATTACCGTTTCATCAGAAGATCCTGCCCTGGACCTCCATCAGCTACGTTCAACCTTTAAAGACGTATCCAGCCCATTCTAAACTCCATTTTCAACCAGTGGCGGCTCGTGATTTCGACTGGTCACAACATTCTCCAACGACACTATTGTACTGTAACTTTTCCACCGGCGCCTCACAGACTATGGTTACCACGGCAACGCCCTTATTGAGTGACTGCGAGGGGTGGTAAGTTGTCATGGTGACCAGGCAGCTTCATCAGGCTCTGCGTGCTCTGCGCCTCAGCACTGCAATCTTCCGGCTTCCTGTTGCCGCGCTTTCACAACTGGCGGAGGCAAGATAGCGAACCATGACATCTAAATATTGTGTTAACTTATTTATATTCATGACTATCTGTCCTAAACATGTCTAGAATATTTATTATTCAAATCTAAAGGAATAAGCAAATGTTGTTCTACATAGACAAGGTTTTAATCGTAATAACTTCATAGATTCTACCCTGATTCACTCAAGTCAATGATGTAATTCCAATCATAACCTCTGGATGGCAGTATAATACCACAAGCTCTCTCTCTATACATTAAACCAGTTTGGTTTCGCTCTTGAAGCTCGGACACTACAGCTTTTCTATCTATTCCCGCAGTTCTCCTCGGATGGATTCTCGGAGTTCCCCTCCTGCCTCATCCTCTGTCTATCTATATCAAATGACATTCTTCAATTTCAACTCTTACCCCCCCCCCCCTCCTCCCCCCTTTGAGGCGGACTACTTCCGACAAAAATCACTAGATTTTTCAACAGCCTCAGAACAACGGATTCTTCATCCTCTTAGGTTCTACAGCGGCCTCAGCTCTATGTATTCTCCATCTCTGGCTTCATCTAAATCACTTTAACTCACAGTCCAACATCCACCGCATTCAGCAGATCTCTGTGCTCTACAGCAGATCATCACACTACCGATGGCAATCCACCATTCACTATTACAGATCCCTGCTTCAGCAGATATATCTGCGTTCTGCAGCAGACCACCACGCTCTACCAATGGCAGTCCACCATTCACAATAACAGATCACTGCTTCAGCAGATCTCTCTCTCTCTCTCTCTACAGCAGACCACCACTCATTATTGACAGCACTTCTTTGTTTACTTCCTCAGATCTCTGCACCGTTCAGCAGATCCTGTCCTCTACTGTTAATTGCTCCTCACTGCAGCAGATCTCTGCTCCCTCTTCAGATCTACTCACTATTATAGCATGCAAGTTGCTTTAGTTCAGTCTAAATCTGTACCTGCACTACTCCAGATCTTCCAACGCCCGCTTTTCCTCCAACACGCAGATCGTGGAAGCATTCCGCAGTCAAGGCTAATGCTAATCCCCATCTAATCAAAAATACGAGGTGCTTGTCTTTCTCAGCAATCTATTCATATGTCCACACATCCTCTCAAATATTACAGCATTAATACATGGTGAAAGAGACGCGGTGAGACTGGAAATCTGTCTTGTTTATGAGTTAAGGAGTTCCACTCTAGGAGAATAACTGGAGTTGTAGAAACCCAATCTCTCAATGTGAGTTCACCTTTTCCATTTCAAGCAGACATGATAGTAGCAGACCGCAGATCGATCCCGTATTAACTGACACATAGGATAGTCAACATCTCATCTCTGCCTTCCATTCCAGAAAATGGAGCACAAAGTGTGCTGAGCTTCCCCAGCAGTCGATTTACACGTTTTCAGTTCCAGCTGCTACCTCAACTGTCAGTTCCAGCTCCCTTCGGCCTCCACTTTTAGTATTCAAGTTCCGCCGGATTGGTCCCCAGCTTCACCAGCTGTCATTTGACTGAATCATACTCTCAGTAACCTCCTTCAATCTGCTCAGCATTTCATATCTGCAGCTCTCTCCCTCCTTCGACAGCTTCATATTGTACAGCTTGGTCAGTGTTTTAAACGTTCTGTGCCAGAATCGGATTCATCCTATTCCTTCAAATCAAACCAGATCATGGCTTTCATCATCCAGCTAGGATTTTTTCTTCCCACCATTCTCTCCATACCAGTAGTTTGTCTGACTCTGTGCGGAATCTTCAAAGTCCCCCCTTCACTTTCCCGCCTGCCCATATCAACAGACATTCTCCATTCACTCATCTCTACTCTTCGGAAAGTTTGCTTGTCCCTTACGAAGATCTCCTCATGGAGACCATCTGCCTAACAGCTGATTCTTAAGAGCCTTCCCTTCTTCACCTCACCTTCCCGCTGTTCTCACATCAATGACCATTCTCAGTTTGCTCATTCTACTCTTCCCGGAAGGCTCTTGCCACTTCTCCCCATACAAGGATCTACCTATGAGATCATCTGCATCTGAGCCCTCTTGGTCTCTTAGGAGCTCAGAATCCACAGTTCTAATTTACTCCATCATTCAGTTGTGTGTACCTCCAGGCGGATCCATTTCAGCTGGCTGGTCAGTTAATTCAGCTGTCAAGCAGATTCCCCCTATCTTCCCCTTATTTTCAACGTCAAGGTATCTCATCTGCTTTGTTATGCCTTCTTCTTGTTTCCTCAGAAGCTCAGAATTCACAGTTCCTTCAGCTTCAAGCTTCCCTGCAGCGACTTAAGATCTCCTAATCAATAACCTCTCACCCTCCTTTCTAGATGGGCAGGCCTCCCTCCTCAGCTGTATTCTCCCCCATTCATTTTCGTATAGGGTGCCTCATGCTACCTCTCTCTCCGCCCAAGAGCCAGCATCAACCACAGTCTGATCAAGACCATGGGCCTGCTGGTCCTCTTCCGCAGTAAATTATTACGTTCATTCATCTCCTCCGATATAGTTGCAGCCCATTTTAAAATCGCTAGCATGCCCTGGAGTGGGGGGCTACCTGTTCGTATTACAGGGGGCCACCAGAGGTTTTCCCTAATCTGCCTCAAGGGTTTTTTTCCTCTCCACTGGAGTGGGCAGGTATACACATGGGTGCATCCTACTAACAAATTTACTAATCTCCCTCTGTTCGTCCTGTTCGTCATTCTGGTCTTTTGTTATTAAGAAAAAAAAAGAGGATTATTTAATTAATCCTTTTGTTATCATTCTAAAAACGTTTTGGTAAAGCTGTTGCTGTCTTGTTTGTCTTGTTTCATGGTGTGGGAGAGTTTTTGTATAGGTGCGGGGGTCCATCCTTTATATATATATAATATCCAAAAATCACTTCCCCGACCTCAGGAGCAAAAAGGCTGTATAAAAATACAGGAATGACTATTTTATGCTCAAATATTGGCAAAACCATATTCTTTTATTCTAATCTCGAGAAAAAGTTTTTTTATTAACAATACCATTTTTTTACCTTCAGGGTTCTCACAAATTTAAATTGAGTCACTTCTTTAAGTTCATCTCAGCGGACCCCATGGCTTCCTGTTTCACTGGGGTATAAAATGAGGCCAAACTCTGTCCTCACCATCGCAGCTCTGCGCTCATCTCACCGAGATGGTTCTCTTCTATTCTGCCTCTCTTCAGGGGCGGGTCACTGAGTGCGAGTCCTATACTAACCTCAATGCTTTGTCCTTATAGGAGCAACCAGGTCCCAGGCGAAGCGTGATGTCTGCTATGGTCAGATGCCAATCAGGGGTTTTACGCACACCAGGCGCCCCTTACAGAAGCCTCAGATGCTGGGTACCTCTCATCTCTCCCGAGGGGCGGCTTTCCAAGTCAAAAACCCCTCATATGTGGAAACGGGCCAAGTGGATCTTCCAGGTTGCGGGTCCTCCGCCCTGGGATGTCAATAAACACTTTATTTCGGCCCCAGTCGGTGATGTCTTTTCTATCCTGATTTTTTCCGGTTGCGGGTCCTCCGCCCCTGGGATGTGCGACAGCGTCGCCCTCAGTCAGTAACCACATTCTGTCCTACTAACTGCTCCTTGCTGCTTCTTCTGCCTTATCCTTCCCCCCCAGCTCACGCCCAGTGAATCTTAATTTAAGACTGAAGATACTATAAATATATTGTACTTGCTCTTAGTTATACTGAACCTTAATTTTGCACTGAAGACAGTTAATACATATATATTGTACTTGCTCTTAGTAAAACTTGCTATTAATTTTAATGAAGCTCCAACACTGAGTTCAGCAGCCAGTTATTGTATTACAGGTGACGACTATAGGTTTCAAAACCCGGTGTTACAGAGACATTCGGGACACCATTCCAGCAGAGGGAGTCTTGGTGTCCGTGTCACAGAGAATTTGTTTTGGCACAGATTGTGAAATTCCGTTCAGAAGTTTTAAAGTTATAGAATGGCTCATTGATTCTTATGAATGAGCAGAGCCGAGTCACAAGAGTGTATAACTGCAGGCTGCCTACTGTACCATTAGGGTGTGCTGGCCAGGTCAAAAGCCATTTGCAGACCCATGGGTGACCCTCCAATCTCAGGGCTCCTTAGTAAGAGGTCATACCTCATGAGGAATCATTTAACTCTCATCATTTTTTCTTCAAAAGGATAATTAATCGTTGTTTTTTCTTTTATTAAATTTCTGCTCTTTTGTTTTTTTTATTTTCTTAATAAAATAGTGTCTTTATTAATTTAAAACCATGATTGTAACAATATGGTTTTAAATTAATAAAGATTCAATTTTATTAAAAAAAAAAAGAGTTTCAGGAGTATTTAATTAATCCTTTGAAGAAAAAAATGAGAGGCAACCTGCCATGAATGTCTCTAGAAAAACGTTTTGGTAAGCCGTTTTTAAACTGGTAGTCTGGCTGAAAAATTCCTTTTTGGACTTTTGTTTTCATTTTTTACAGACTTCATTTCTTGTTGTTCATGTAATTACCTTATACTGCTTTTTGCAGTCTGCACCTCGTCAATATTAAGCATTGTAGTCTCCTGACACAAATACCTTTTTTGCTATAATTATATATATATATATCACCTCCAAAATTATTGTCACCCTTGATAAAGATGAGCAAAAAAGGCTGTATAAAATACACAGGTAATGAGCTATATTTTATGCTCAAATATATGGCAAAACCATATTCTTTTATTCTAATACAATTGCTCAGAGAAAAAGTTTTTTATTAACAATACAATTTTTTTCTCAAAAAGATAGGTGTCAGAATTATTGTCACCCCTAAAGATTCTTATAAATAAAATCAAACAAATTCAAATCTGTATTAACATTCTGGCAACCTGTCCAGTTTAAGTCTCTAAGTCTTAAGTTAGACTGTATTGTGGCGTCTTCCATGGCTTCCTGTTTCACTGCTTTGGGTATAAAATGAGGTAACAGCATATGAAATCCATTTGTCATCCATCACCATGGGGAAAGGCAAAGAACTCACAAATGAAAATAGAAAATGGTTTGGTGACCTTCATAAATCAGGCAATGGGTAGAAAACAATAGCTAAAAAAGTAAATATACCACTTACCACAATTAGGGTCAATAATTAAGTAATGTTCAAAACCACTGGAACAGTACTTCTACCTTCTCCAAACTGGTTTTACCTGGTAGAGGATCATAAGTGTATCTTGCCTCCACGCATAGTGAGGCAGATGGTTCAGGAGGGAAAAAGGAAAGGTCAAGGGCCACAGTTGGAGAATTACAGAACTTGGTTGCATCTTGGGGTCAGAAGGGTCACCAAGAACCTCCAAATCTACAATTGGGAAAGATGCCACCTCCATGCCAATAGGCTATTTGGAAGGGTTGCCAGAAAAAAGCCTTTACTGAGAGCAACCATCTAACAAGTGGTGCGTAAGATGGGCCTGGGTTTACTAAAATGCGGCATTGGCATCCATGCCCCTCATTCATGACATTGGAACCGGTGCTATGGTCAGATGAGATGAAAACAGAGCTCTTTGGCCATTTGGTTAAAAAATGCTGCAGCCACACACCAGCGGTGGGTTTGGCGTTTGTCTAAAAGACATCATTGCATTCAGTGCAGAAAAGAACTGTCCTCATACCTACTGTCTCAATCTCAAAAAATATGGTGGTGGATCTTTGATGTTATGGGGCTGTTTCCCCACAAGCTTCCACTGGTCCTGGGGCCCTTGTTAAGGTCAACAGCATCATGAACTCACCCTTGAAAAAAGAAAGTACCAGGACATTTTAGAGTGCCAGAAAAACCTGGTTTCCCTCCTGCCAGGAGGCTGAAGCGATGCCAGCGTGCAAGTGGATCTTCAACAAGACAATGACCCCCAAGAACTCTGAAACACTCCACATCAAAATCCACAAAGAAATTGTTAAATTGACACGCTGCACTCTCCTGGGCAAATAAGTGCCAATAATTGTGACACTTTACTTTTTTTTTTTGGAAATAAACTTATCATTTCAGAAATGTGTAATTTTGTTGATTCAATTGAATCATTAATAAAGTTAAATATATTCCACATGTTGAAAAATTACAGGAATATAGCTCAGTACTGGTATTATGTATTTTATACAGTCTTTTTTGCTCATCTTTATGGTGGCCCTCCAGGGTGCCACATAATTTTGAGGTACAAACGATCCAACACCAAACCTAGGTCATAGTCCATATATATATATATATATATATATATATAATATATACTTTACATCCTGGCATTGTTGATTGCTTCAAATGTGCTTGGTACGAGGGACCCTCCACCAAAAACGAAAAATGCAGGGAAATATTTTCTCTGAAATAACTTGAAACTGACAAAGTGCAAGAATTCACCACCAGGCATCCACCACTGTTTATTGAAAGACCATATTGTGGGGAAAAACTCAGCTGTGGGATGCTTTTGATTTTTTATTCACACACTTCCAAAACATGGGAAACCACAGGCTTCTATTGTAACTAGCGCTCGGAAGGACCATCAGAGGCCAATGACCCGAAATGGTCTGGATCCAAAATGATCCTACCAACTGCTAACTAATATTTTGCAAGCTGAATTACAATGCCCGAGACACACTGTCTATTGAGTTAGTCTGGATAAGATCTCACCCTTATCTGATGCCTCCGAAACTTGCCCCTAAATGGTTTGGGCCAGCTCTTGCTCAATGGGACCCAACAAGACTGGGAAACCAGGAATTATTTCAAAGAGGATACCTTGTTAATTTAAAACGCTACTATGGCGTTGCTGCACCTCCAGTGTGGGGGGAATATGTAGCAATTCTATGCCTACATAATGTGGGGTTCTCACCCACCTGATGGTCAGTAGCCTGGCCAGGTCAAACTTCATTTTCCCATAGTTCCAACCACCCTCTGTTCCATCTCTCCCCATGGCTCATTCAGATTTTTCCCCTAGATCTTCAATAAGGATTCTAATCAGACCTGAGAGAGACTCCCTTTCTTCAGAGGGCCACTTCACAACATAGTAATTCCAAATCCGTACCATCATAGATAATTTTTTTGTTCTTTTGTTATTACAGTTTTTTTTTTTTCACTGTTACTTGGTTTAGCTGTTTTTCTTAGTCTGTTTGTGTTTATTTATTGGGTCATTTTTTTGATCCTCCTGATTTTTTCCAAACAACTGTTCACCATTCATCAACACTACTGGACAGTCTCAACTGAGACTCAATGTTTTCTTTCTATAATCACCATCATTAGGGACACTTTGCTGGACTACCTTATTTGTGGGTGAGATCATTTTCTTTTTGTTTGGATTGTTTCCAGATACTTTATTTCCTTGTTTTTTTGTTAATATTTTGTATGTTTCAAGCTATTATTTGGACTTGTTGGGCCCTGCATTCTCCCACCATTCAAGGCACCCTCCGGTGCCAGGCGTTTGCGGATACTGTTTTAGCCTTCTGTTTGTCCCTACATACTTATCTGTACCATCATTTCTTACCTGCAATTATTTGAATTCCTTTCTTAATTATTCATTTCATTCATGTTTCATTTTTTCATTTGTTGCTTTTATTGTTCACAATAATAAACTGATTTCTTGAAATTGACACCTCTGGCGTCCCTGCTTTTGCTGTCTGGTCACTCTTTTGTGACTTGTTTAGCTTTGAAAGGGCCAATTCATAGGGAGGATTTTTCAGTTGTGCAGAGTGATGGACCTAAACGTTCTTGTGTCTGTGCCAGTCGGTGGGAACATAGAGACTTACTTGACGGAGTACTCTACTGGTTTGTTGCCTAATATATATATATTTTATATATCATTGTACTTGCTCTTGGTTCAACTTCTCCCAGAAGGATAAATAAATGGCTTGATAATGGTAAAAATGGTTATGAAAAATATAAAAGATTTCATACCATATTGGCCTGAATTTATCATGCAAATACAATTACAGCAATCAGTCTGATACTCACCAAAAGATAACCTTAAAAATTTTCATAGATGTTTTTAACTGCCCCTTTTTTCATCCAGTTGATGATAATACCATATTGGTCTGAATTTATCAATTCCAGCAATGAATATGATCACTGCAGCTCGGTGTATCCATTTTCAGAAGCAGGCCTTTTCTAACACTCAGTACAGTGACAACGCACTTACGCCATTTCACACTTGACAGCCAAAAATAAAGGTGTGGCAAGTGGAGATTTGATGGTGCAGTGGATAAAAAACAGACAGACAATGATTTCCGGGTTGAAAATGTCCAGAGCCTTATGGAACACCTGTAAATAATAATAATGGAGTTCAGCGGCGTAACATCTGGTATTTGTAAATCCCAGGTTTGACCGTGGTCAAGTTTTTCATCACTAAACACTAAAACGCAAACACAGTTCCTAGTGATGATGAATAGAATTTAAGTGTGGTGTTACATTCTCTGAAATGCAGGGGTGAAAGTGATGGCCGGTTTTTTTTTTATGCTGGCTTTCCAACTCCGGATCGTGCAACTGGTAGTCTAAAAAAAACAGACAACAGTTAACAAACACAAGACAAAACTCACGGTCCACGATACTGCAACACAGACTCCTTGTAGGTTTAAAACACTAACCATTTACCAAGGAGCAGATCACTTACACTACGCCCCCTATTTATACCCTCACTCATGACCCCTAGGTTAACAAGCTCATCCGCTCCTCCAATCCTCGGATGCCACGGCGTTTCCCGTCCAAGTCATTGAGTTTGGGTACAGTAGCTCCGCCCCCTTCCTAAATTACCAACTTCCACCTACCCTAAGGAATAAATTGTCGTGGCATTTAGTTAAGGGTACTCTGTTCCTTTTTATACAGTGCCCCCATAGGTCGGGAGGGAGATCTAACACCAAGAATCATTAGATCTCTCTCACAGTAGGCTACAGACATAAGTGAGCATGTCAATTAGACTCTGAGTATAGTCTGCAAATATAAAGCAAGTTGTATTTTATGAGCTCTTACTTTATGAGAACAACCTCACCTTATAGTGAGGCCGATACAGTAATAATAAAACAAGGCATTCATGATCTGTTTTTTATTCTCCCACTAGGTGTAACCTTGTGGAACTTTGAGGAGCTGCAAAAAGACATCGACAGACGTCCACAACCTTACACAGATTTCCAGATCATTGCGTCAGACGCAATAGAGGATAAAGCATCAGCTTTGAATATTGAAGCATCGCTGTCCGCAAGCTTTTTGTGTGGCCTGGTCAAGGTTGAAGGATCTGCAAAGTATTTAAATGACAAGAAGTCTTCTAAAAGGCAATCTCGTGTCACCATGCAGTATTTGACACACACTCGCTTCGAACAGCTCACAATGAACCAGCTAGGGCCTGAAAATGTAACCTATCCCAATGTGTTTAAAGATGGGACAGCCACTCATGTCATTACGGCTGTGTTATATGGCGCCCAGGCGTTTTTTGTCTTTGATAAACAGGTTTCTTCTGAAGAGAATGAACAAGACATTCAGGGCAACTTGAAAGTTATGATAAAAAAAATACCTTTGATATCAATTGAAGGGGAAGGCTCTCTCAAAATGACAGATGAAGAAAAGAAAAGTACTGAGCAGTTCAGTTGCAAATTCTACGGTGATTTTGCTCTGGAAAACAATCCTGTCACTTTTGAGGAAGCAATTAAAACCTACAGCCTTCTCCCAAAACTGCTTGGGCAAAACGGTGAACATGCTGTACCCATGAGGGTGTGGCTTTACCCACTAAATAAACTGGACTCCCAAGCAGCTCAACTTGTGAGGGAAATTAGCATTGGGCTCATCCGGCGCTCCCAGCAAGTCTTGGAAGAGTTAAATGAATACGATGCACAATGCAATGATCTGATGAACGACCGAATCGCTGTCCAGTTTCCAGAGATTAAAACAAAGATCAGAAATTTCAAAGGCATGTGTTCAGAGTACAAGCTGGTGTTTCAGAAGTCTTTAGCTAGAACACTGCCTTCCATCCGTGGAGGGGGGAAAGAGGAAGGCGTGGTGACAGACATACTGACCGGCAAGGAGCAGTCACCATTCCGAAACGAGATGCTGGCAGGGTGGCTGGAAGATAAAGAACGAGAGATAAATGTCTTGAGGTCCCATTTCAGCATCATGAAAAATGCAACGCTGGTGTCATCAAGCAGTGAGCTGGACCGCATAGTCCTGGATCCTAGCAATGAGTTTGTAGTGTGCTTCATGTTTACTTCTTTAAAGCAAAAAGAAACTTATCTGAAGAGTTTAAGAACCTACTTAGCATGCCAAACATCTGAGATCAGTGAAGTAAAAACAACGGACACTTGTGAGTCAGAGGAAGCAGAAGATAAATGGTTCAGATCTGCGGAGATATCCATGCAGGTGACAGAACATGTGCGATTGTTTTTGGATTTCGAGGAAGCAAACAAAAGTAAAGAGAGCCTCAAGTTCATTGTGGCCTCCATACAAGATGACACCAATCTGGGTTCTTCAGTTTATCTCTTTAAAAGAGGGATTTTGGAAAGTAAAAACTTTGAGCTCCCCTCTAAACCCGAGCCACCAGTTGTCGGTAGAACAACTCATAACAGTATGGAGCTAACGTTCCCTCCTCTGCAGAATGGCTTCAGTGAGATTGTGAAGTATCAGGTGATGTACCAGAAAGTGGAGAACAGTGAATGGATCACACTGGATACTAAAGTCAAAACCGAATCGTTTACCGTGTCGGGTTTAGAAGCGAATACAAACTACAGGTTTCAGTATGAAGCAGTGTGCAAACCAGGCATAAGCTTGACTAGTGATCCAACAGAGAGCAAGACACTCCCAACAAGCCCTCCTGATAATCTTTCAAAGAACCACATTGACCGCAGTCCATTACAGTGGTTTGGGATAAGCCCTTGTCTATAGGAGAGGGAGCGACTATTCTTTGCTACACAGTTCAATACAGAGAAGATTGCGATGAAACTGGAAAATGGACTGAAGTAAAAACACAGAAAACAAAGTGCCTGCACACAGTGGAGAATCTAAAACCCAGTCATCGCTACAGATTCAGGGTGTCTTCTGATTGTGGAGAAGCAGGGAAGAGTGCACTGAGTGCTGAAGTAGTAATTGCAACACTATCGGAGGAGGAAGCTAAATCACAGAAAGAACTTCAGGATGAAATACAGAGTGAAAGATTCCTAGAATTCTCCATTCCTGTAGGAGAAGGGCCTCCTGCAGTTCATCAGCTGCCCTTACATGAAGAGCCCCTGGGGAACAGTGAGCATTATCAGAAGTTTATATTCGGAAGGGGGGTGGGAAAGGAGACCAATAAAGTGGTATTGGTTGTGGGGGCTACAGGAGCAGGGAAGTCCACCCTCATCAATGGAATGGTAAATTACGTCTTGGGGGTTCAGTGGGAAGATCATTTTCGGTTCAAACTGATCCACGAAGATACAAAACGAACGCAAGCTGAAAGCCAGACTTCCATTGTGACGGCGTATGAACTGAGTCGCCAGGAGGGATTCCAGGTCCCATTCTCTCTCACCATCATCGACACACCTGGGTTTGGAGACACCAGAGGTATGGATAAAGACAAACTGATCACTCGGCAGCTTAAAGATTTCTTTTCAGACCCAGATGGAGTTGATCATATCGACGCGGTGTGCTTCGTTGTCCAGGCCTCTCTGCCGCGCCTTACTAAAACACAACAGTACATCTTTGATTCAATCCTTTCCATTTTCGGAAAAGACATTGAGAACAATATATTGATACTGGTCACATTCGCAGACTGTAAAGATATCCCTGCTTTAGAAGCTATCAAGGCAGCAGAGTTGCCCTGCAACAAAGATAAAAAAGGGAAACTGACTAATTTTGCTTTTAATAATTCTGCGTTATATATAAGCAATGTTGCAATGAAGAAACTTTTTGATGATGATGAGGATTCGGATTCAGATTCCGAAAGCGATGATGAGGACAACATCCTTCGGAAGAAGAAAGACGTCTGGGTTGACACTTCAAAAAACATGAAAAAGTTCTTTAGGATGTTGGAGAAAGTGGAACAAAGGAGTTTAGTTTTAACGAGAAAAGTGCTTGAAGAGCGCCAGCGCCTTGAGATCGCCCTGGAAAAACTGGTGCCTCAGATCCGAATAGGCTTGTTAAAGCTGAGTGAAATCAAAAGTACAAAGTCGTGCCTGGAACAGAGCGAAGCAAACATAAATGCAAATAAAGATTTTGAAGTTGTAAAAGAAGAGTTGAAAGGTAAAAGGAAAGCAACACACGTTTTGTCGACCAACTGCAACACATGTAATTTTTCTTGCCACCCTGCCTGCTATCTGCCCACGCCTGAAGAGATAAGGTCATGTGCAGTCATGGATGATGATGGAAACTGTGTAATATGCCCTGGGAACTGTCGCTACGACTCCCATTTATCTGAAAAAGTAATGTGGGAATACGTATCAGTGAAGGTAAAAACTACAGTCTCGAAACTAAAGGAAAATTTCGTAAAAGCGACCGGTGAGTTTATGAGCACCAAAGAAATTCTCACAAGGCTGGAAGATGAGTTTTCCAGTATTGAAGACAAATTGATGCAACTCATTGAGCTCTCGTCCAGCTGTCTGGCTCAACTTGAAGAAATCGCTTTGAAACCCAAAACTCTGTCAACATCGGAATATATCGACCTCCTCATTCGCAGTGAGAAAGAAGATAAAAAACCTGGGTTCGAGGACCGCATCCAAAACTTAGAAACAATGAAGAAAAATTCTGACCTGCTGGCGAAGATTTCCAGAGGAGAAAATCTACTGCCTGACGAGAAAAAGAAATACACAGCCAAGATGGAACGGATGAGAAGAGTTAGTCTTCAATAAAGCAAACCTCGTCTATTGTAAAAGCCTGGCAGTCCAGACACTGAACTAGGATTGCAAACAGGCTCCACAATCCCAGAACACTTTGAGACAGAACGGGTTTTAGACTTGTCCCTAAACTGAATTAAATTAATGTGTAAATGAGCTCCTACAGACGTGCTCAAATTTGTTGGTACCCCTCCACAAAAAACAAAGAATGCACAATTTTCTCTGAAATAACTTGAAACTGACAAAAGTAATTTGCATCCACCATTGTTTATTCCATATTTAATAGAAATCAGACTTTGCTTTTGATTTTTTATTCAACATAATATTGTAAATAATAAAACAAATGAAAATGGCATGGACAAAAATGATGGGACCCCTAACCTAATATTTTGTTGCACAACCTTTAGAGGCAATCACTGCAATCAAACGTTTTCTGTAGCTCTCAATGAGACTTCTGCACCTGTTAACAGGTAGTTTGGCCCCTCTTCCTGAGCAAACTGCTCCAGCTGTCTCAGGTTTGATGGGTGCCTTCTCCAGACTGCAAGTTTCAGCTCTTTCCATAGATGTTCGATAGGATTCAGATCAGGACTCATAGAAGGCCACTTCAGAATAGTCCAATGTTTTGTTCTTATCCATTCTTGGGTGCTTTTAGCTGTGTGTTTTGGGTCATTATCCTGTTGGAGGACCCATGACCTGCGACTGAGACAGAGCTTTCTGACACTGGGCAGTACGTTTCGCTCCAGAATGCCTTGATAGTCTTGAGATTTCATTGTGCCCTGCACAGATTCAAGGCACCCTGTGCCAGGCACAGCAAAGCAGCCCCAAAACATAATCAAGCCTCCTCCATGTTTCACTGTAGGTATGGTGTTCTTTTCTTTGAAAGCTTCATTTTTTCGTCTGTGAACATAGAGCTGATGTGACTTGCCAAAAAGCTCCAGTTTTGACTCATCTGTCCAAAGAACATTCTCCCAGAAGGATTGTGGCTTCTCAATATGCATTTTAGCAAATTCCAGTCTGGCTTTTTTTATGTTTTTCTGTCAAAAGTGGAGTCCTCCTGGGTCTTCTTCCATGGAGCCCACTTTCGCTCAAAAGCGGCGGATGGTGCGATCAGAAACTGACGTACCTTCACCTTTGAGTTCAGCATGTATCTCTTTGGCAGTTATCCTTGGTTCTTTTTCTACCATTTGCACTATCCTTCTGTTCAATCTGGGGTCAATTTTCCTCTTGCGGCCGGCCCAGGAGGTTGGCTACAGTTCCATGGACCTTAAACTTCTTAATAATATTTGCAACTGTTGTCACAGGAACATCAAGCTGCTTGGAGATGGTCTTGTAGCCTTTACCTTTACCATGCTTGTCTATTATTTTCTTTCTGATCTCCTCAGACAACTCTCTCCTTTGCTTTCTCTGGTCCATGTTCAGTGTGGTGCACACAAAATGATACCAAACAGCACAGTGACTACTTTTCTCCATTTAAATAGGCTGAATGACTGATTACAAGATTGGAGACATGTGTGATACTAATTAAAGAAACTAATTAGTTTGAAATATCACTATAATCCAATTATTTATTATCTTTTCTAAGGGTACCAACAAATGTGTCCAGGCCATTTTAGAATATCTTTGTAGAATAAGCAATAATTCATCTCTTTTCACAGCTTCTTTGCTTTTATTCTATGACATACCAAAAGGCATGCAAGTATACATGATAAAATAGCTTTTAATTTCATCACTTTTCAGGAGGAATGAAGCATTATTTCAATGAGCTGTAAGGGTACCAACAAATTTGAGCACGTCTGTATATATCTGCTAAGATGAATAGTGTTGCTGAATTACTGTGCGCAGCAAACAAGTCAAAATGATAAGCTGTTTACCATACTGTTTGTTTATATATATATATATATATATATATATATATATATATACATATATATATATATACATACACACAGCTCTGGAAAAGAGACCACTGCAAAATTATCAGTTTCTCTGGTTTTACTATTTATAGGTATGTGTTTGGGTAAAATGAACATTTTTGTTTTATTCTATAAACTACTGACAACATTTCTCCCAAATTCCAAATAAAAATATTGTCATTTAGAGCATTTATTTGCAGAAAATGACAACTGGTCAAAATAACAAAAAAAGATGCAGTGTTGTCAGACCTCAAATAATGCAAAGAAAATAAGTTCATATTCATTTTTAAACAACACAATACTAATGTTTTAACTTAGGAAGAGTTCAGAAATCAATATTTGGTGGAATAACCCTGATTTTTCAAGCACAGCTTTCATGCGTCTTGGCATGCTGTCCACCAGTCTTTCACATTGATGTTGGGTGACTTTATGCCACTCCTGGTGCAAAAATTCAAGCAGCTCGGCTTTTGTTTGATGGCTTGTGACCATCCATCTTCCTCTTGATCACATTCCAGAGGTTTTCAATGGGGTTCAGGTCTGGAGATTGGGCTGGCCATGACAGGGTCTTGATCTGGTGGTCCTCCATCCACACCTTGATTGACCTGGCTGTGTGGCATGGAGCATTATCCTGCTGGAAAAACCAATCCTCAGAGTTGGGGAACATTGTCAGAGCAGAAGGAAGCAAGTTTTCTTCCAGGACAACCTTGTACTTGGCTTGATTCATGCCAAAGCTGCCCGATTCCAGCCTTGCTGAAGCACCCCCAGATCATCACCGATCCTCCACCACATTTCACAGTGGGTGCGAGACACTGTGGCTTGTAGGCCTCTCCAGGTCTCCGTCTAACCATTAGACAACCAGGTGTTGGGCAAAGCTGAAAATTGGACTCATCTGGGGGTGCTTTAGCAAGGCTGGAATTGGGCAGATTTGTCTTTGTGACCCCAACAGGATATGATTTGGAAACAGCGCTTTGTGTAATGAATTGATTAGAAATAACTACTGTTTTAATTAATAATCAACCATTGTACAGCCATTGGAATCCTGTGCCAAGTTAGCGATTTTGTAGCTAGATCTAGCGACTTTTGGGTTTTCCTAGTGACAAAAAAACATGGTCAAAGCGACAAGCAACAAATCTAGTGACACAGCGATTTTCAGAGAAGCAAGTTGCCAAATTGCACAGTGCTATATTTAATATTTTGTCCTATAAAGTTGAATCGACAGCTGTATAAAAAAGATCGATCTTCTATTAGTTACAAGTAGCTGGACTTGATTCAATAAGTTCAAACCATGTGAACTTATATATTATTTTAATTATCCCATAGTACCTAAACACAGCATAGAAATGGCTACAAAGATCCCTGACAATGTAAAGAAATGTTACACTTCTTTATGTCTGGCAGTAAGTCGTATGAAACTAAAATGAAACACAAACGTAAAAAAAAAACAGTTGCTTGCTACTGGCTAATGTAACAAATTTGTGTTAAATTATTAGGCTAATCATTTCTGTGATCTGTATTGTGGGACTTTTTGTCTCTAAAAGCGACGTTTTTAAAACATTTCAAGAAATATTCCCAGGCAAGAAATTAGAGAAACATTAGAATGCACCCCAATGTGAAGCTTCTTCCCAGTCACAAACATTTCCAAATGACGAAACCATTTCCTGCCCCATATAGTTCATACATAAGAATTATCTGCTGCGCATAAAAAGGCATGCCGTCAGGACCTTCAAGGTATTCTCTGCTGACCAGACAGTGCCAAGTAAACCGTCAGTCAAGTGACATTACGTTGCCTCACTCACTTGCGTACAGTGTGCTTGCTTATACTATGAAACATACTACTCTAATTATTATTTGTTAATTTGTCTGACGCCCTTATCCAAGATGACTTACAGGGTTTACTAGAGGTTTTTTAAGAGTCTAGGGGTTTCCTGAAGGGGATGTGATCAGCCAATAAGAGATCTGCATTTTCCCCCGCATAAGTCTAAAACAACGACCTGACGCTAGAAAACAAAACAGTTGAGGGTATTTCTCCGTTTCAGTTGAAGGTCTTGGGTGAGTTTAACCAATAGGCGAGTCAAAGAATGTCCTTTTTTTTAGACAGGCGACCAATCAGGAGTGAGCAGAGGCCGGCCATAAATCTCCTAGGGTATTCTCTACCTCACTTGAAGGCCCTGCTTAGCAACCAATGGAAAAGTCAAGCTTGACAGCTGACCAATCGTTAGTGAGCAACCCCAAAATATGAATATTATTATGATGTATTTCTTAGCAGACGCCCTTATCCAGGGCGACTTACAATTGAAACAAGATACCACATTATTTTTTACATACAATTATATTATTTTTTACACATTTTTACATACAGTTACCCATTTATACAGTTGGGTTTTTACTGGAGCAATCTAGGTAAAGTACCTTGCTCAAGGGTACAGCAGCAGTGTCCCCCACCTGGGATTGAACCCACGACCCTCCGGTCAAGAGTCGAGAGCCCTAACCACTACTCCACACTGCTACCCCATATTCCTTGGTTAACAATGCAGTTAGGAGGATAGTTGGATTTTGCACGATATTGCTTATAAATATACATTGATAAATACAAATACCTTTACAACATCTAATTATTTCGAATTTTATTTTACACTAAAATAAAAAAAATAAAAATGTGAGAAAAAGGAGACATCATAGTCGATTTGGTTACAAATCATTTTTCAAGGAGAACTTTCTCTGAAAAAGGGAGATATACACCACAGATCCCCGAGCTGACACAGGAAGCTGAAGGATATACTCGACACTTTCAGAATTCAAATTATGACAGGTATCTGTGGCTTTCAGGTAGCTGCCACTTAAAAAAAAGAGGAGAGGGGAGGGGGGTGCAACGACTCTGCTACACCAGTCCATTTGGTCACGGCACGCCACTGAGGTTACAAACTCACCGCTGCCAAACAGCTTGACTCCAGCGATCTCGCTTCTAATAAGACTGACGTTTTAACGCTGGTGGAGCGCCAATTCAGTTTCGTTCGCCCTGGCCAGGCTGCCTATGTGCACAGCGAACCGAGAGTGATGAATCCGCGTCCACAAGCTCGTTTTCTTCTGCGGTGAACGGGATTGTCTTTGCGCGTATTTTTATTTCCTCATTCACTTCCAGAAACTACAACCACTTCCACCACTTGTTTGAATTGATAATCTGGCAGTAGTATGGGGTAGTGGTGCAACCCAGTCTCACTAGAGAAACGTTAACAGATTTTTCTGCATTTCTGCTTTCTGGGGGAAAAAAAACGTTAAGTGGGTAACGTTTTCACTTTCAACCATAGTGCTTTGCGGCAGCTTTTGTCAAAATTCTCTTTTTATATTTATTTTCTGTGAACATTAGTTTATGGATAATCTTGTTTGCTTTTAAACCAATTAAATTGTTACAAAACAATTACTATTATTTAGTCCATTCGTTTTAGTTCCGTATATGGTCTTGTAGTAGTGCTAAAATATACAATGCCTTTTTTCTTTATATATTTACTCGAAACCTCATGCTTTTAAACCAATTAAATTGATACAAAAAAATGACTATTCTATAGTCCATTCATTTTAATTCCGTACATGGTCTTGTTGTACTAGAGCTAAAATATACACTGCCTTTTTTCTTTATATATTTACCTGAAACCTTGCTTAATATAATTTTATGAAATGACATGTCAGCACTGTACTTGGATCCAGAGCGTGTCTGCCGATGAAAATAAAAATATGTCTAAAAACAAAACAATATGCGGTTCAACAGAGACAGTTAGTAACTTAACAACAAATAAGCTAAATGCTCCGTGTCTGTCTGTACATTTTGAAATTTGAATGTGCCGCCACTGTTTGCTCTGTGACGCTCAGCCAAAAGGCAGGGATGGGACGTTGAAAAGAATTGTGGGATATGTGGGATCGTCATATAAGCAAAGGTGTATTTCAAGGTTTTAAAACGACATATCCCACAATTCTCTTCAACGTCCCGTCCCTGCCTATTGCAACTGCATAAATGGGTAATTGTATGTAAAACATAAGGTGATATCTTGCAACAATTGTAAGTTGCCCATACATTATTGATATTGTAATATCCCCATCTAGTTTGATATCCCCTGCATATAGACGTGAATACAGTAAAAACATCAGGGGATGATGTAAAAACATCACGTCACAGCGCGTGCAGTTTAATTCAAAGAAGCTGTGCAAGAGTACGTCATTTTTTCATTTTACGGCTTATATGAACAGTTATTCTTTTTAGAGTGTCGTTAATTGTGAATTGGTGTAAACCCATTCATGAATATAGGCCACTAGTCTTAGTCTTGTTCCTCTGCTGCATTTTAAACCTGAACTGATCCACAACTCGTTTGTTCGTTGCAATTGGAACTGTCTTATTCTGCAGCTGTGGATGATCTCAGGAAAGTACAGTAACAGCTAGACCACAACTTTGATGCGTACTATCTTCTGCTTCCAAAACATTGGAACCGGGCACTGTCCGAGGTGCTGAAGCTGAACCCCGAGAGAGCAAGCAGAGAGCTCTCCTGCACTCCAGAGACGAGGCTGTGCTCCAGACACGGACACAATATTTATTTTCATTCTGAGTATTGTTAAAGCTCATTAATTTAACAATGTAAACCACGACAGGTACTGATTAAAACTCCTCGTGAATGCATGTATTTTAAACGATTGTTGCCTGTGCAGTGTTTAAGATTAAAACAATGCCAATATAGCTGTGCCTCTTAGTATTAAAAGTAAACAAATACAAACGTTACACATGTAAAGCCTGCAAGGTACGTCACCAAGGTCATTTCGCCTCAGAATTTAAGTTATTGCTTTTACTCTTAGAAATAACACTTTTTAATTTGGTTGGTTTAACTAATGAAGTTTAAGTGTAACTTTTCTTTTGAAATAGTATATATACTTTATTTCTTTGAGTACACTAAATTGAATAGACTTCCTGCTACGAACAGACCCTTTTCTGCCGCCAATTTATATATTAGGGGAGATCTGGGAAATGGACGAAATGTAATGATGTTTGTTGTACAAATGGTTAAGTTACTTGTACTTTTAAAAAGTATATCTAAGTATATGAGAAAAGTTGTCCTAACAAAAACTAAATGAGTAGCTAAACTTAATTCTATTAAGGCAATGAGTTTTTTAAAGAAAACTTCCTGACCTAGTATTATCCTATTTATAATTATCGTCGTCATCATCATCATCGCAGCAGCAACACTAGGGTTACTGTTTCCCATTTGCTCTTTCCTTTCCGTCTTTGGCCCCATCTCACCTGCACGCACAAACACACAGACAAGACAAACAGTGGATGGCCATCCCGGGAATCTATAGTTAGGCGAGTATTGTTGTCAATTGCCGGATAGTTAATAAATTAGCTTTGGGTGCCGAGTGGGGAAGCAACAATAAAATGCAAAAAATCAGTCATAAAGTGTGCTATCTAAGAAAACTTGTGCAAATCAAAATATATACAAATAATAAATAAAAGTTAGAAAGAGAATAGTATATAATAGTATATGTGTTTCTAAAAGGTGCGCACACTTAATGTCAGCACTTAATAAATAGAAGCAGACTATATCAAAAGTCAAGCATTTTGAGAATCAATCTGTCCACCAATGAAACACAGACGATGTTGAAGTGATGGTGCTTGCTTCTTCTGTCAGAATCTCTGTCTTCTGTTGCATGCAAAAACTGCCGCTGCCAAATAGTGTTAAATGGCTGTATATATTTAGCACGTTATTACAATCTAAACAAAAAGATAAAAAAAATCTCTATAGTTTTTGTTTCCACTTATACAGTAAATATGAAAATATTAAGACAATCATTATGAAGCATTTGAATATTTTGATACATGTATTAATATTGTCTATGTGTTACTGTGTTTGTGCTCTTAGTCTCCCTTATCCTGCTGCTTTTGTTTCCTCTCGCTGATATGTGTTTAAAAACTCAATGGATCGCTCTGCTTCTGGACTGATATTTTCCTCTAACATGTCCTCTTCTCTCCTGCTCAGTTCCTCCTCATACTTATGTTTCATCTCCTATTCTTCCTCCTTCAGCTTTGTATTTCTCTGTCAGTTTGTGTTCATGTTGTGTACCTTTCCCCTCCTGGTACATCTCTATGGTGTAGTTTCCTCCACTGCTTTCACAATGTTGTCTATCTTGTCCAGGAGCTGTGTGACCTGAGTTTGATCGCTCCTGTTCTTATTGTTGAGATCATGATACCTGTTCCTACATTTCTCAACAAACTGCTGGAGCTCCTCACCAGCTTCCTGAATTAACTGCTCAATTGTCCTGCCTTTTAGAAGGTCCCCACAGGTGAAAAGGATGGTTGTGTTCCTCACAGCTCTCTCACCTCACAGCTCCTGCACTTCATATAGGAATTTGTAATAGTATTTTACTACAGTCTCCCACTTTTCATTGTGTGCGCCTTTCCATTCTTTCTATACACCGGCATCACCAAGAGGAAAGCGTGGGGTCCTGGGGCAGACAGAGAAATACATCCTTCAATCTCAACCCAGTGTGAGCGTATGAAGAATGGAGTATCGACCATAGTGACCTGCCTCCCAGACACTTCTCCTGTTCACTTCTCACACTTCCTGATTCTATCAGAGTCACTGAATCCAGTTCTAAACTCCTCTCTGCCCAGGATGGTGTTCCCTGCTGAACTCTTCCCTCCAAGCAGCACGGTCCTGAGGCAGAGTGGTTACAGTGATGAGGTCACGGACCAGGAAGGAGCAACACAAACAAAGAAGGGCGGTAGTTAAATAATAAAACAAAAGATTTAAACAAACACAAAACACCACAAAAAAAAGGGCACGTTGGCCAAACAAACAATAACTGAACAAGTATATTTAGGTGGTGGTTGTGTGTGGTGGGTTGTAGTTGTTGTGTTTTTTTTTTTTCTCTGTCTCCACAAAGCACGTCTCGCCTCTGACACTCTCTACTTTAGCGCGGACAGCTGGAGGCTTTTATATTCTGGCCGAGGGGTTAACTAGCTGTTAATTATCTTATTACCCCTCGGCCACAGTCTGCACGAGTTTAGTAAGGATGCGTGACTGTCAGCTAGTTAAATAGCTGATCAGTCACGCATCCTCACGTGGTTATTAAAATGCAAAAACAATAAGAAATAAGCGGCGCTTTGCCGTAATATAAACATAAATAATAATATAAATAAATAATAAACAAAGGGGCGGGACACTCCGCCACAGATCCTCAGCTCAGAGGGGCTGTGCAGCTCTGCAGCCATGAGAACAAAACCATTCCTTACTAAAACTCAACTAGATTTCTGACAGGATTCGACATGTATTATATATCATGACATTCGGAGATAAAGCAACTTCTTTTAAAGAGAGAAACCAGTTTTAATAATGAATAATGAATATTAACTATGCACCCTGAATTCGTCACTCTTCACTGCAGGAGTCAAACTGAATATTCTTGAATAAACTCTTAAATATTTGACAATTACAAACACGAGAAACAGTGAGAGACTCAAACTGATGAGAGACTAACACTGATTCTCTGAAGTGAATTGAGCAGCACAGGGTGGACAGGAACCCCAAATCAGGATTTTAATAAGCAGAACAACTTACAGGAATACAGCAGCGTGAAATGTTCTCCTTTTTGTAGGAAAGCAGTACAGCCTGGGAGACGAGGTTGTTTCTGATAAAAATGTATGCTGTGTTCACTGTTTAAACCTCCATTAATTGCCAGTCTCTTACAGGCGCCGGAGCTGCTGGGAAATATTGGAAATAAACAGCTTGATATTCTTGGCAAAACACCCAAACGGCTGTACTAAGTGTTTTTCCAATGCAGACATGTTCTCTGCTCGATTATTTTCCAGTGTGTTTTTTTTTTTTTTCACAATATGCAAGGGGAGTGAATATGTACATAAGGTACAGTAATTTCGTACTGTAGGCTATAATATAACATTTATTGATATCATTAAACACTGTTTCCTTCATACTGGCAATATTGTTTTATCTGTAATTCTGTAACCTGCATTTAAAAAGCAAAGAAAAACATGTGACGACAGAGAGGAAGTCATTAAAAAACGATTTGATATTTTTTTTAGAAAGTGTGTAAATGGTTTCTTTGTAATTCCGTCCTAAGTATTTGAAGATGTTACTAACCTTACATAATAAATGCTAGGTCACAAATAGACTGGTCTCAACAGGGAAACATTGTAAATAAACACAATTATTTAGAAGTTTTACAGTATAGACAGAGACAAACAATTTTCTGGACCAGGTACAAACACTGCCGATCTTAAAACAGTTCTGCACTGTCTAGTCTCTGAATCTCTGAACTGGAAAGCAATCGAGCACTGCCTTCTCTCCCTCCCGCTCTCTAAGATTGTTTTCCAGCTGCTTCTTCGCACCAGTTTTGGGAGAGCGGCTCTGCGCTTGTTCCATTCCTGCTGCTTTACAACAGCACTGCATACATTAATAGAGATGAAGAAATAATAACAACTCACCAGGGCTTGAACCAGCACTACATAAAACGGTGCTGGAATCGAAAGGGAATTCTGTAGAGATTAAAAAATATGAACATGCGCTCCTTTACAAGACGTGTGTCATGTGCTTGTTGAGTCAAATAATTTGCGCTGCTTTTTTCTTATCCTAAGTCCTTTTCTTTAGCCAGTCTTACCTTCCCTCCGTGGCGTCCTGCCCGGTAGCGTCCGCCGATCTCTTCCGGGTGGAAGCTGATCCCAGTTCAGCCTCATTTAGCATTTCCAGCCAACGACACAATGCAGCGCTCGCCTCGTCAATTATTAGGGCATGGCCAGCGCTGCTCCACGTATGTTATTGGCTGCCCCTCCTGTCTCTCTCCCTCTCTTTTCTACTTTAAACCAGCACTATTTCCGCTTCCTTGTCTGTCGTTTGTTTTTTGTTGTTCGTTCCTTTCACTGCAGGTCATTTCTCTGCTCAGCGCTGGTAAGACAGTATCAGCTATTTTCCTACCTGCTCAGGTGATTCTTTCCATCATTCAGCTTTTGTATTTTTCTGCAGGAGCTCCAGCGTTAGTCTTTCCTGCTCCATCCAGTCTGCAGCCCAGCTACAGCGCCGTTCAAAGCGCAGTGCCATACTCAACTTGGTCTGCGTTTTCATCAGAAAAACTGTTGCAACGTCACCGCTGAACTGCAACTCTTTCCCACCGGCGCCTGGTTGCTACGGCAACGCCTCATCGAGTGACTACTGGGAGTGGTAAATTGCCATGGCGACCAGGCAGCTTTGAACAGGCAATGCGAGCCTGTGCCTCACTATTGCAATCTTCTGGCTCTCCTGCTGCTGCGCTGTTGCAACATGAGAGCTTCAACTCGCTGAATTGTGACATTTAAATACTGCAGGCTCCTCTTCTAGACCTACGTTAACTTACTTATATCATCATTAACTGTTCTAAAGCAAATGTTTTATACATAGACGAGGATTTTAATCGCAATAACCAAATAAATGCTAACCTGCTTCACTGAAGCCAATAGTTTCAATTCCAATCACAACCTCTAGATGGCAGCATAACACCACAAGTGCCTCATAACACCGTGTGACATTTTTTTTTTTTTTTTTTGGTTCCTGGGTAGTAAGTGTTATTTCCTAATTGCTTATGCCTCAAAAGTATAGAAAATGGCTATTATTCCCCACAAACTTTGCTTTTGTGACCAGGACAGTGATATTTTGAAAGTTGCCTATTTTCCAGAACATTCCAGATAGATTCAGTGCTGAGTAAACTTGGAGTAACTTCTAGAACTTTCTAGAACTTTCCAGTAATATAAATAGTAGTATAAATACAGGGGCCTTAAGCCCACCAGTTCAGTTTAGTTCCAGCTGCCTAAGTGGATACATATCTGCATTTTTCTGAGATATCATCAAGAGGCTGCAAGCATCCGGCAGACGCATTTTGCTATGTCTGCGCCAATTTATCAAGACAAGAGAAAAAAAAGTACTCTGTGGAAGCATCTGCTAAGATGTGTGAGGCCTACAAGGCATATTTCTCGCATGCCTGTGGGGATCAAGACAAACCCTGGGCACCTAATTTCACCTCAAGAGCACTGCAAAAAAAACTCTGGAAGGTAAGATGGACAATTGTTGCTCAGAATTTTATGTTATAAAATTTTTAAAATTTTTTAAAATTGTAAAAGTTTTTAATTTTAAAATGTTTTACAATTTTCAATGTTATTGAAAAATATATCATATATGAAAAATGTTGTGAGAATCTCTTACACATTAGTCATGGGTGAAATAAATGTATTTTTGTAGGATGGTACAGAGGGAAAAAGAGCCATGAAGTTCGCTATCCCAAGAATTTGGCGGGGAACCCACTGACCACTCAAGCAACTGCTACTTCTGCATGGTGGACCCTTCCAAACGTCGGACTGGCAAGAATGCACCTGCTATCGTATCTGGACCTTCCTTCATCCATCCCCGGTGCCACACTGCCATGAGCTCCCCATACCCACTCCTCAGGAGAGAGAGCAGCCGTCTTTAGAAGAGAGCAGCAAGTCAGAGAGCGAGGAAGGCGTTGTAGATCCAGATGACAATTTCAGAGGTGGAGCTGAGGAGAGAAACCCATACTACCCCAACCAAAAAGACCTCAACGACTTGATTAGAGATCTTGGTCTCACCAAGTCCAATGCCGAGCTTTTGACGTCTAGGCTCAAGCAGTGGAACTTGTTGGATGAAAGTGTGCAAGTTGCAGATCAGAGGAAGCGTCACCAACCTTTTTCCAGCTTCTTCACCCATCAAGATGGGCTCTGCTTCTGCCACAATGTGACCAGTCTGTTCGAGGCAATCGGAATCGCCTGTAACCAGAATGAGTGGCGCCTCTTCATTGACAGCTCATCCAAAGCCGTGCTGCTCCATAATTATTATTATTATTATTTATTTTTTAGCAGACGCCCTTATCCAGGGCGACTTACAATTGTTACAAGATATCACATAATACATTATTTCACATTATTTTTACATACAATTAACCATTTATACAGTTGGGTTTTTACTGGAGCAATCTAGGTAAAGTACCTTGCTCAAGGGTACAACAGCAGTGTCCCCCACTGGGGATTGAACCCACAACCCTCCGGTCAAGAGTCCAGAGCCCTAACCACTACTCCACACTGCTGCAAGTAACAAGTACCCGTCTCTTCCCCTGGCTCACTCGGTGCACCTCAAAGAGGATTACAACAGCATCAAGACCTTGCTGGACGCCTTGAAGTATGATGAGTATGGCTGGGAGGTCATAGGAGACTTCAAAATGGTGGCATTCCTGATGGGTCCCTGTCACTCCGGAAGGTCAGACCAGAGGAAATAAATAAACAAAGGTTTCCCTGCTATCTTTGCCATTTTTGGGACAGAAAATAAAAGGTTGACACCAAAAGGCGCACTACCACAAAAAAAAAAAGACAAACAAAGCGGACTGGCCACGGTGAGCTTCTAGCGGACCGTCTCAAGTTCTCTGTGGGGAGGAAAAAAATGTGCATCCACTGTTGGCTGGGATTCAATTACTAATTAATTATTCACTGGTGGAAGGTGCTGATGCCATATTACACTGCACATCAAATTGGGCATTTTAAATGTAAAAACAATTTATATCAGAGCAATGACTATAGATAAGGACATCGGCACAAAAATACACTTCAACCCCCCCTTCAAAAGACTTCTTTCCCCTTAAAAAGCAGTGTCTGGGAGGCAATGGTCAAAGCCAGTGTGCCGGTGGTCCGACCAGCCTGCTCCACGCCTGCAAGCGAAGTGCCTGCTGAGGGAGATAAAGAAGAGGTCTCCGGACCTCCCCCTTTATCCGCAGCGAACTGCTGCAGTGAAAAGGTCTCGGACCTAAGGGATCTCGGCCCAAAACTGCTGCAGTGGGGAAGCTCACTAGTAAGGAGTTCCTCATACTTCCTGCGATGGAGCAACTGGCAACAGCTTTGGCAGCAGCGATGGTTCAGGGGCTTCCTGGGCAATCACAACCCCAGGAAAACTATGTGGAGCTGGTTGAGACTCTGGTGAAGAATCCTTGGGCGAACAAGGCAGGCAATGGGCTGCAGGATGTCCCAGGCAAAGTCAGGACAATATTGCGGTGTTGGCCCTCTTCTGACCTGCTCGGTTCTTCCCGCTTCCCTCAAATTATGCAAGGGCTGCTGGGGACCATCAGCATCTAATCCTGATCCTTCTGGTGAGGAGGCGGCTCCTGCTCCCTCCCCCCTGATGGTGATTCCAGGCAGGATATACTGGAATTTGATACCAGCAGGCACCTCTGCTGGTGGACAGTGATAAGGTATTCATCCTCTGATGGACAGGGGAGACTACATTTGGGGGAAGGCAGCTCTTGCTGCTCTGCTCCTTTGGAGGAAAGAGGCATTTGGAGGAGGCAGAGGCATCTTAATCTAAATGCATGAAAAACTAGTCTCCTGGCTTTTTTTTTCTAGTCATTTTGTATTACTTTAGTATAAATACATTTTGAATACTCTGTGCAGGGGATTGCCTCTCTTGAGGGGACTGGTGCGGCTCATATTTGTTTTTTCTGTCAGGGGGACTTATGGAAAACCAGCAGGCATTCTTCTGCTGGTTGACACAAAACCAGCAGGCATTTTTCTCATTTTGGGAAAATAGGCAATTTCAAAATAACAGCTGTCCTGGTCGGGTCCCCCCAAAAGCTGGAAGCGGTCCCCCCAAAAATAATAGCCATTTGGGGCATACTTTTGAGGCATAAGCAATTGGAAATAACGAGGTTCTTTTTTAAAACCTCCCAGCCATCACCCAACCTCCTCCCTTTTGGGCTGTTCTCTCCTCCCCATAGTGTGGGCATAGTGTCCCCCCCCATTCCAAGGGATCGGGCAAAAGCTGGGCTGTGCTCAGGCTTGCTTGGGCTGAAACAGGCTCCTCCCAGGCTGGGCTGTGGACGCTCAGGCTCCTTTCTATGGACGCTCATTGGGCTGTGGAGTTTGTCAGGTACTGGAAAGCGGCACTCCTCTCCCCTCAGGCATCCCTCCCATGTCTGCAACCTCTTTTTGCACCATTATAACTGATGCGGGGTTGTGCTGTTTCCCCAGTCCTCCCACCGTTTTCCATCTTGCATCTGTGGCTGAGGATCCCAGGGAGGTCACTGGCTAATTTCGGGGTGCACCAGGTCCCATATTTCCCGGGACGGTGGGAACCAGTGGCTTTCTGCCCGTTGTGGCTGTCCTCCTATGGGATGAGTGCTGCAGCTGTTGTTGTGCTGCTGCTGCCTGCTTCCTGCAGCTCTTTTTCCATTTCTATTTTTTTTTGCTTCCCTGCATCAGGACATTGCAACCCAGAAATAAATTTGGTTCCTGAGCGAATGATTTGCTCAGCATTTAATACAACAGAAAATTTCAAAGTCCATTTCATTCAATTTGAGCAAAATACAAACCAGTCACATACTGAAACTATTTATTTTTACGATTACCTCAATCCGTTCTTTCAGTCAACCCGAGTGAAAAGAAATGTGCATCCTCCTACAGCACTAATTAATTATTAGATCCCAATACATTAGATTGCTCCTGATCAAATCATTTTACATTTAACCGTCAGGTGCCCTCATCGTGCCAAATACAAAGGTCAGGTTCTGCAGACCGGACTCAGATCTATGCATTCTTCATCTCTGACCAAGTTTCCTGCTATCTTTGCCTTTGGGACAAAGCAGGGCAGGCCCCATCTCCGAGTTATCATAGACAAACGCCTTAACTCTCAAGGTGCTGATGCCAATTTCCATCAAATTGGGCTCAGCAGCAATTTCTCTGCTCTCTACAGCAGGCCACTGCTCACTACTGAGGCAACAGTCTTCGCCGGACCCATCGTTAACTCCCTCAGATCTCTGCCCGTTCAGCAGATCTTGCCTCTACTGTTAATATCACCTCATTACAGCAAATCTCGGCTCCCTCTTCAGATCTGCTCACTATTGCAGCATGCAAAAGTTGCTTTAGTTTACTGTTTAAATCTGCAACTGCTCTCCTCTAGAGCTTCCAACGCTCCAGCTTTCCTCCAATACCTGGATCTAAAAAAATATATATAATATATACGGCGCGCTTGACTTCCTCAGCAATTTAGCCTCTTGTCCGCTCATCCTCTCAGATACTACGAGACTGGAAATCTGTTTTGATTTATGAATTAAGGAGTTCCACTATTTGGAGAATGACTGGAGTTGTGAAACCCAAATCTCTGATTATGAGTTCACCTTTTTCATTCCAAACAGACATGATGGTAGCAAACTGCTGATCAATCCCATATTAACTAACACAGGATGGTCGGCATCTCATCTCTCTGCCTTTCGTTTCCAGAAACAACTCGGCAGTTCGATTTCATATATTTGTTCAGGTCCAGCTACCACCTCAGCCCTCATCAAACTCTGCAACACCAACATCTGCCGTTCAACTAAATGCAACACTCCAACCTTCTGCAATCTGCTCATCACTACATGGCCACACCCTTAGCCCCAGCGATCAAATCTTCATTTACCACTGGATGGAAAACATTTACAACTTTCTGCACTCAAAACAAAATACATCCCGTTCTGATTTAATGAGCAACGGATTCTAGCCTCCATCGCCTATGCAAGGGATTCTCTTCACTTAGCCCCCACTACCGTTAAAGCCTACATCTTCAGAATTCAGTATTTCTGCCGCCTTATCTCCATCCCTTCTCCAACACTCCTATCCATCCCATCAGTTTGCTGACACTCAGAGAGATCCTCAAGACCCCCCCCCCACTGCTCCCTCCTGGCTCCCTATATCAATATCCTTCAGTCTTTAATCTCTACCCTCAGAAAAGGCTGCTCTGTCCATTCAATGACCTGACCATGGAAGTACTATTTCTAACTGCTCTTGTGAAGCACTTCCTCTGCAGGACTCCTAAAGGAACAGAGTGCACTCTGTGAAGTTACCGTGACAGCACCAGTTGATTTACCGGTTTAAAAAAAAAAAAAAAGCAACAGTTACCAGGACATCAAGAGGCATACAATGGATAGACTTGGAGCATTAAGCCATTTCAACCATGAGGTCTTGTGAACCAATTCCATGCACCCAGATACTGGACTTTGGCCAACTGTAGTAATTTTACTACAGAATACTACACATTGCAGTAAAAAAAATAAAATTAAACAGAAGCAAACCCCAACCCGCGGCAAGTTCCTCCTTTCAATCAACTGGTGTTCCACTAAACTCCACACTCTCCGGCCTCCTCCAGTCGGTCTGCAGCTTCAGGGAGAATGCCTTAGCTCCTTCCACTCGCTCTTCTTATTCTACTGCCTGGCCTTCCTTCACCACGTTCTGTGCCCAGATTTGGATCTCTCTCACCACCTAAAACCTTCAGCACCTCCTTGCCTTTATGACAGACCTCAAGCTATCCCTTAACCTGGCCCCTTCCTCCATCAGGAATTATCTCTCAGGTATCCAGCACCAGTTCCTCCTCTGTTTCCCCCCCCCCCCTCCCCCCTCCTTTCAATCCCGGAGGTCCGCCTGAGAGTCTCGCATCCTCCTCTCCATCAAGACAACCAATCTCATCGGAATCTCCAGTTTCCCTGCCATCAGCCTGCGGTGCTTTGACCTCAGCAAGTACAAATTGAATTGAGCTCAACACATTTGTTTTTTTGGAAAAGCCACTCTTAATTGCCATTGAATTGACTGTACTTGCTCTTAACTGCACTGTGATATGTTGTACAGTTGCTCCTCTATTCAGTCCTCTATTGCACTTCTAGCACTCCTATCTGATCCTGCTCACAACTGGAACTGTATATCTATGGATACATGAAATCTACAGATAAATGAGGTGTGGTTAAATATGGCCAGCTAATGTATTGTAGTCATCTCCTTTCATCAGCCACATGACCAACAATATCCAATCAAAACTACCCTTTTTTTACTGAGTAGTATATATTCTTGAGAACCTGCGCTGCCTCATTGTCGATCATCAAAATCTCAGATAAACAGAGTGTGACAGGATAGCAAGAGTGGGGAGGTTCAAAGACAGTAGTTGCAGGTTCAAACAAAATACAAAATAAAGGACGTGAGGGCCAAACAAAAGGTGTAAAATACAAATAAATAAAATTACTAAAATAAATTTGCCAGGTTGTTCACCCAGTCCGTTACCTGCGGTTCAAGTCTCTCGTCTACAGAGCAGTGGACTGTGTCATGGTTTGGGCCATCACTGTAGCCTTCTCTGTGCTTCCTCTGCTCTCAGTTTCAGTCGGAGCACGGTCTCTGATTAACACGCTGGTTTTCGCCCTGGCCTGCCTGGTCATAGTCTGCTGAAACGTGTCTCTCCTCCGGTTCCTGAGACAGTCCAGACTGAACAGAGACAAAGTTCACCCCGTCAAGAAGAAAGCTTTCCAGACTGTTTTTACCATCTTCATGTGTCTGCTGGTGTCCTACTTCCCAACACTGGCTGCTCCATCTTGCCACTCAGCCAATGCTAGTAGTAATATTACGATAGTTTATGTCAAAACTATTGTTATAGTTTGATGGATGACCTTTGACGTTGGTAGCAATATAGACACATGACTATTGAATATAGATAAATATTTATGGTTTTTATAAGACATATATGTTCATTGCTTATTGAATGTATATATTCAATAAGTGTCTATGGAGTATAAAAAAACATATCTATCGATCTATCTATCTATCTATCTATCTATCTATCTATATTTTCAATACTCATAAGTGTATATATATATATATACAGTGGCTCTCAAAAGTATTCACCCCCCCTTGGACTTTTCCACATTTTATTGTGTTACAACATGGAATCAAAATGGATTTAGTTAGGAGTTTTTGCCACTGATCAACACAAGAAAAGTCCATAATGTCAAAATGAAAAATAAAATCTACAAATTGTTCTAAATTAATTACAAATACAAAACAGAAAATAATTGATTGCTGTGGAAGAATAAACGCTTCAGTCTAAATTTAGATCCAAAGTTATTCAGTGCACTTTATTAACATTCCAGCAATTGCAGGGAGAGACAATCAGAAGGCAACCGAGCATAAGTTCTTCTAGTTAACCCATGAGTTCTCTGCTCGCAGGCAGAAACAAAGAGTTTATATAGCTAAACAGGCATGATTCTACATAAGGCAGTAACCAATCAAGTCTTTACAAGTATTCTACTTGTACCAATCACATGTTAATAAGCTTTTTATAGTAACCTTGTATTTCTATTGTACAGTGGCTAGTACTTTGCATTGTGTAAGAAAACTGAAGATGCAAGCAAAATGTTTATCTAGTTTCTTAGCAACTTGCAGTTACAGATAGTGACAGCTAGAATATTTTGAAGAAATAAGACCTATTATACTCATTCCCCAACTTTATATCATGTATACAATTTTTCCAGACACAAGTCTATGTCTAACATTGTTCACTTCCACATCCCCCCCTTTGAAGCTTCTAGCTTCACCTTGACTTAGACTTCAATATTCATTAAACCTCTTATTTCATTTTTTTCGTCCTGATCATCCTCATACATGAGTCTGGCACTCTCCTTCTGCCCTATGGATTCTAACTCAGTTTGCATTTTCCCAGCCATACATCCCAGCACTTAATAAGAAGGAAACAAAAATATGCGCAAATCACAATACCAAAGAAAAATAACAGACCTTGCACCACTGTGGTCCCAAGGTCACCCAATAATCCACTTAACCAGTTTGGTGCAATTTAGTACCTTCCTTCGTGATATGTTCAGTAAGGTCATGTATTTGTTCCTCATTATTGGGGATATATGTGCAACATTCTGGCCAATAAGTGCACACACACCACCTTTAGCTTTTCATAGTGGCAATGGAGTGGCAAATCCTCTTCACAAGTTGTGGCAAATCCTCTTCGTTATTTCTCTTCGTCTGGTGGGGCAGTGGTCTTCTTGCTTGGATCCAAGTCTGGAGGCCCTGGCACTTTACTGCAGTATGAGTGGTGAGTAGAACCTGATAAGGGCTTTTCCACCTAGGAGCGAGTGCAGTTTTCCACTGATGTACCTTGACGTGGACCCAATCTCCTGAACTAAGGTTGTGGCACTGTTCTCCAGAGTCTCTAGGCAACGCCTCTTGAACCTGTGAATGGAAAGCTTTGACACATCTCATTAAAGTCTGGCAGTATTGTAAAACAGTTTCATCAGTTAAAGTAATGTCCATCAACAGAGGGTTAATGGGAGGGGTGGCTGGAAGTCTCATGGGCCTTCCCATTAATATTTCATGTGGACTCAGTCCGACCCTCCTGTTGGTACTGGATCGCATGCTCATAAGAGCAAGGGGCAGAGCATCAGGCCATTTGAGACCAGTTTCAGCACAGATTTTTGCAATTTTGTTTTTCAGTATTCCATTTTGTCTGTCCACCGCTCCTGCAGACTGTGGGTGGTGCTGTGTGTGGAAGTTCTGCTGAATTTGTAGGGCTCTGCATATCTCTTTTACTATTTGTCCAGTAAAGTGAGTTCCTCTATCGCTGTTAATAGATAGGGGTATTCCAAACCGAGGGATAAATTCCTTCAAAAGCCTCTTGCTTACTGTTAGAGTGTCTGCTTTGGCACATGGGTAAGCTTCTACCCATCCAGAAAACATACATACAACTACTAATACATATTCATAAGAGCAACATTTCTGCATTTGTATAAAATCTATTTGGATATTTACAAAGGGCCCCCAGGGAGGGGGATGCGCCGCTCGCTTCGTTTTCACAGATTTTCCCACATTGTATGCTTGGCAGATAGGACAAGCATGACAATACTGTTGAGCCACTGCGGGGAAATTTTGAGCATACCAATCTTTTCTAATAGTCAAGCATCCCCCCTTTGCTCATGTGGGCCACACTGTGGTGCAAGCGGGCAAGGTAGGGCAGCGCCACAGGTTATCAGGGTGTAAAAGGCACCCTGCCAGTCTCCATGTTTCTTTTTCAGCATTTGGTGCTTGATCTTGGAGGAGGGCCAACTCATGGTCGGTGGCCAAAGGAGACTGTAATTGGAGAGAAGAGAGCAAAGTAGTGGTCTGAGGTAGGGAAAGGGCCGCTGTCTTGGCAGCAGAGTCTGCCAAGGCATTTCCCTTAGTAACTTCATCTTGTAAAGACTGGTGAGCAAGGCATTTTACAATAGCAATTTCAGACAGGAGCTGTAAAGCCTCTAAGAGAGCTGCAATGTAAGGGCCATTCTTAATTTGTGTCCCAGTAGAAGTAAGAAACCCACGCTGCTTTCATAATTGTCCATAATCATGTACAACACCAAAGGCATAGCGAGAGTCAGTACAGATTGTGACAGATTGGTCCTGAGCAAGGATACAGGCACGTGTTAAAGCAACAAGTTCAGCTACTTGAGCAGAGTGTACTGAGGACAGAGGCCCGCTTTCAATTACTTTGGTAAGTGAGCAAACAGCATATCCAGCAACCAGATTCCCTTTGCTATCTCTCTGACATGAGCCGTCAACATAGAAACCATGGGTAGGGTTGTGCAGAGGGGTGTCTTTCAGGTCATTGCGGGGAACAGAGAGGTTGGTGGTGACAGCAAGGCAGTCATGTGACTCTCCATGTCCTAAATAATGTACTCTAGGGAGGCACAGCTGTAGTTTAGTCTTTGAGGCTTTGTGACCTTTTGTAGCTAAGGCAATAAGGAATATCACAGAATCCTGTTTACAAGCATCTAGAGAGGGAGAGGCAAGTAAAAGGTCATCTACATATTGAACCAGGGTAGAACCACAAACAAACACAACATCATCCAGATCACGTTTAAGGATTTGAGAAAATAAAGAGGGACTTTCGGTATAGCCCTGAGGGAGTCAGGTCCAAGTGTATTGGAGCCCATCATATGTAAAAGCAAACAGAAACTGGCTGTCGGGGTGGATAGGGATAGAGAAAAAAAACAGAGCAGAGGTCAACTACCGTAAAATATGTAGCAGAGGAGGGTATGCAGGAGAGAATTGTGGTGGGGTTGGGAACTACAGGGAAAGAAGGGAGTACTACAGCATTAACAGCTCTAAGATATTGCACAAACCAATAGGTTTCCTTCCCAGGCTTCTTACCAGGCAAGATAGGATGAATTACAAGGGCTATTGGTAGGTGTAACAGGGCGAGCAGCCCTGTACAGTGTTTGTTTATTTTAGAACGGGGTCTCAGACTTCAGCAGGTTTTCCTCCAGGATTTCTCTGTACTTTGCTGCATCCATTTTGCCCTCTATCTTCACAAGCTTTCCAGGTCCCTACGCAGAGAAGCATCCCCATAGCATGATGCTGCCACCACCATGCTTCACGGTAGGGATGGTGTTCTCAGGATGATGTGCGGTGTTAGGCTTGCGCCAAACATAGTGCTTAGCATTGAGGCCAAAAAGCTCTATTTTGGTCTCATCAGACCATAGAATCTTCTTCCTTCTGGCAAACTAGCCCAGATTTGATGCAAGTTTATTCAACAATGACTTTCTTTTTGTCACTCTCCCATAAAGGCCAGTTTTGTGAAGCACCCGGGCTATTGTTGCCGTATGCAGTGTCTCCCAGCTCAACCGTGGAAGACTGTAACTCCTTTTGTGTTGCCATAGGCCTCTTGGTGGCCTCCCTGACTAGTGCCCTTCTCGCCCGGATACTCAGTTTTTGAGGACAGCCTGTTCTAGACAGATATTCAATGCCCTGGAAATGTTCTTATATCCTACCCCTGATTGGTGCTTTTGAAGAACCTTATTCAGGTTTTGCTTTGAATGTTCCTTCGTCTTCATGATGTAGTTTTTGTTAGGAAATTTACTAACCAACTGTGGGACATCCCAGAGACAGGTGTATTTAACCATGTGAAACACCTTAATTGCACAGTTGACTCCATTCAACTAATTACATGACTTCTAAAGACAATTGGTTGCACCAGAGCTTATTTAGGTGTGTCATAGCAAAGGGGGTGAATACTTATGCAATGAATTATTTTCTGTTTTATATTTGTAATTAATTTAGAACAATTTGTAGATTTTATTTTTCACTTTGACATTATGGACTTTTTTGTGTTGATCAGTGGCAAAAACTCCTAATTAAATCCATTTTGATTCCATGTTGTAACACAATAAAATGTGGAAAAGTCCAAGGGGGGTGAATACTTTTGAGAGCCACTATATATATATATATATATATATATATATATAATACAGCTCTGGAAAAAATTAAGACCACTGCAAAATTATCAGTTTCTCTGGTTTTACTATTTATAGGTATGTGTTTGGGTAAAATGAACATTTTTTGTTTTATTCTATAAACTACTGACAACATTTCTCCCAAATTCAAATAAAAAATATTGTCATTTAGAGCATTTATTTGCAGAAAATGGCAACTGGTCAAAATAACAAAAAAGATGCAGTGTTGTCAGACCTCGAATAATGCAAAGAAAATAAGTTCATATTCATTTTTTTAAACAACACAATACTAATGTTTTAACTTAGGAAGAGTTCAGAAATCAATATTTGGTGGAATAACCCTGATTTTCAAGCACAGCTTTCATCGTCTTGGCATGCTCTCCACCAGTCTTTCACATTGATGTTGGGTGACTTTATGCCACTCCTGGCGCAAAAAATTCAAGCAGCTCGGCTTTGTTTGATGGCTTGTGACCATCCATCTTCCTCTTGATCACATTCCAGAGGTTTTCAATGGGGTTCAGGTCTGGAGATTTGGGCTGGCCATGACAGGGTCTTGATCTGGTGGTCCTCCATCCACACCTTGATTGACCTGGCTGTGTGGCACGGGAGCATTGTCCTGCTGGAAAAAACAATCCTCAGAGTTGGGAACATTGTCAGAGCAGAAGGAAGCAAGTTTTTTCTTCCAGGACAACCTTGTATTTGGCTTGATTCATGCATCCTTCACAAAGACAAATCTGCCCGATTCCAGCCTTGCTGAAGCACCCCCCAGATGAGTCCAATTTTCAGCTTTGCCCAACACCTGGTCGTCTAATGTTTAGACAGAGACCTGGAGAGGGCCTACAAGCCACAGTGTCTCACACTCACTGTGAAATGTGGTGGAGGATCGGTGATGATCTGGGGGGTGCTTCAGCAAGGCTGAATCGGGCAGCTTTGGCATGAATCAAGCCAAGTACAAGGTTGTCCTGGAAGAAAACTTGCTTCCTTTCTGCTCTGACAATGTTCCCCAACTCTGAGGATTGGTTTTTCCAGCAGGACAATGCTCCATGCCACACAGACAGGTCAATCAAGGTGGATGGAGGACCACCAGATCAAGACCCTGTCATGGCCAGCCCAATCTCCAGACCTGAACCCCATTGAAAACCTCTGGAATGTGATCAAGAGGAAGATGGATGGTCACAAGCCATCAAACAAAGCCGAGCTGCTTGAATTTTTTGCGCCAGGGTGGCATAAAGTCACCCAACATCAATGTGAAAGACTGGTGGAGAGCATGCCAAGACACATGAAAGCTGTGCTTGAAAAATCAGGGTTATTCCACCAAATATTGATTTCTGAACTCTTCCTAAGTTAAAAACATTAGTATTGTGTTGTTTAAAAAATGAATATGAACTTATTTTCTTTGCATTATTCGAGGTCTGACAACACCGCATCTTTTTTTGTTATTTTGACCAGTTGTCATTTTCTGCAAATAAATGCTCTAAATGACAATATTTTTTATTTGGAATTTGGGAGAAATGTTGTCAGTAGTTTTATAGAATAAAACAAAATGTTCATTTTACCCAAACACATACCTATAAATAGTAAAACCAGAAAAACTGATAATTTTGCAGTGGTCTCTTAATTTTTTTTTCCAGAGTTGTATATATATATATATATATATATATATATATATATATATATATATATATATATATATATATATATATATATCCCTTTAGGTGTTTTACAATTGCTTAAAAACATTAAATATTCTTAAATGTAAAGTCTAAAATAAAAGTAATTACTGTTGGTAGGATTCAAACCCACGCTGACAGTTGAGTCAAATGGATCTTAAATCCATCGCCTTTACAACTCGGCCACAACAGTTTTTTTTTTAAATTTTAATAAATAAAAATAAAAATTAAGCTTACCGGAGGAAAATATTTTTTACACAAAATGTCTCATACTGGCATTAGTTCCTGCTCTGAGAAAGCTGATCTTGAGGATCGGAAAATGTCTGAACTTATAAAACCTTTTAAAATATGTACATTATGCCCCACATGTTGACCTGTTCCTATCCAGTTTTAAATAACTTTAGCATAACAGAGGCAGAAGTGTTAAAGGGACTAGGAGCTCTTAAAATAAACAAATCCCCTGGACCGGATGAGATCCTCCCAATAGTACTCAAAGAAATGAAAGAAGTTATTTACAAACCGCTAACCAAGATCATGCAACAGTCTCTTGACACAGGGGTTGTACTGACAGACTGGAAAATAGCAAACGTAATACCGATCCACAAAAAGGGAGACAAAACCGAACCAGGTAACTACAGACCAATAAGCCTGACTTCTATTATATGTAAACTTATGTAAACTATAATAAGATCTAAAATGGAAAATTACCTATATGGTAACAATATCCTGGGAGGCAGTCAGCATGGTTTTAGGAAAGGGAGATCGTGTCTAACTAACCTACTTGACTTTTTTGAGGATGCAACATTGAAAATACGACATGGTTTATTTAGATTTTCAAAAGCTTTTGACAAAGTCCCGCATAAAATATTAATTCTCAAACTGAATGCAGTAGGGATTCAAGGAAATGCAGGCACATGGATTAGGGACTGGTTAACATGTAGAAAACAGAAAGTACTGATTAGAGGAGAAACCTCAAAATGGAGCGAGGTAACCAGTGGTGTACCACAGGGATCAGTATTAGGTCCTCTGCTATTCCTAATCTACATTAATGATTTAGATTCTGGTATAGTAAGCAAGCTTGTTAAATTTGCAGACAACACAAAAATAGGAGAAGTGGCAAACACTGTTGCAGCAGCAAAGGTCGTTCAAAATGATCTAGACAGCATTCAGAACTGGGCATACACATGTAAAATGACATTTAATAGAGAAAAGTGTAAAGTATTGCATGCAGGCAATAAAAATGTGCATTATAAATATCATATGGGAGATTCTGAAATTGAAGAGGGGAACTATGAAAAAGACCTAGGAGTTTATGTTGACTCAGAAATGTCTTCATCTAGACAATGTGGGGAAGCTATAAAAAAAAGGCCAACAAGATGCTCGGGTATATTGTGAGAAGTGTTGAATTTAAATCAAGGAAAGTAATGTTAAAACTCTACAATGCATTAGTAAGACCTCACCTAGAATATTGTGTTCAGTTCTGGTCACCCCGTTACAAAAAGGATATTGCTGCTCTAGAAAGAGTGCAAAGAAGAGCAACCAGAATTATCCCGGGTTTAAAAGGCATGTCGTATGCAGACAGGCTAAAAGAATTGAATCTATTCAGTCTTGAACAAAGAAGACTACGCGGCAATCTGATTCAAGCATTCAAAATCCTAAAAGGTAAAGACCATGTCGACCCAGGGGACTTTTTTTGACCTGAAAAAAGAAACACGGACCAGGGGTCACAAATGGAGATTAGATAAAGGGGCATTCAGAACAGAAAATACGAGGCACTTTTTACACAGAGAATTGTGAGGGTCTGGAACCAACTCCCCAGTAATGTTGTTGAAGCTGACACCCTGGGATTCTTCAAGAAGCTGCTTGATGAGATTCTGGGATCAATAAGCTACTAATAACCAAACGAGCAAGATGGGCTGAATGGCCTCCTCTCGTTTGTAAACTTTCTTATGTTCTTAAATTTGAATTGCAAAAACCTTTAAAAAGGCGGCTATGGCGGTGCTGGTGTTAATATGTGTGGAAGCTAAAGAGGGGCTTTCTGAGGAGCCCTTATTCAAAGTACTTTGGGGAATGATTGCAGAATTAACCACGTAATTATTTGACACAGTTTGACTCAGATCAATTGAAACCTTTTTATTTTTTTGACCCCATGCCACAGCAGCAACATTACCAGCATCTTCAACAACAGCAATTTCAACATGTTTTCTCTTATAAGTTTTTTTTTCTGGAAGGGTTTCATTATTGCTCTACCCTAGGTTGAGTGTTTCAAAAAGCCTTGCGTTTTCAACAGGGTTATTAAAGTCAGAATATTCTGAGACACCTCAGGGTCAGACACTAGAGCCTTTATAGTGGGTGTTCTGGAAATGATCTGCTCTAGAGACAATTCTACTTGCTTCAGAGCTCCACACTATGGCCCTGTCCACACTACATAACCGATCTCGAGAACCGTACTCGAAACCGCTCTAATTAATCCAGCTCAAAGCGTCCACACTGAAGTACCGTTTCATGTTTAGTCAGGCTTATTGTGTCCACACACCATTAGAATAGTTCAGTTACAATTCCCAGCAGCGCAACGAACCGTGGAAATTAATACGATAGTATCCCACCATGCACTGTATTTTATTTTAAAATAATGTGTTATGCCCCATATTAACAGAGGTCCATATTGCATAAATTAAATATTATAAGTATTGTGGAAAAAGTAAATCCGAACACACTCACACAAGTAGGGCTTGAAGTTTTCAGGTTTTATTTTTAATCAGGTGAAGTCCCTTTAAATAAATTGAGCTGATTCTGTTTTATAATTAACCTCAGAAAAAGCTGTTAATTACAAAACAATCTTTGTTTTTACCTTCATATCTTGCCTGTGCCTAATTCTGGTCCCCTTAATTTTATTTCAAACAGAGCTGACAAATTACGTGATTTGTTCATCCCCGATCCTACTTTTAACTCGCATTTCATTTTTGCAGTCGCCTAATTTAACGCTGTGTTTTATTTATTTATTTATTTATTTATTTATTTTTATTATTATTATTATTATTATTATTATTATTATTATTATTATTATTATTATTTATTTCTTAGCAGACACCCTTATCCAGGGCGACTTACAGTCGTAAACAAAAATACATTTCAAGAATCACAGTCAAGTAATAATACAGTTCAGAGCAAGATAAATACAATGACTTTGGTTCTAGCAAGTACAAGTACGATTCAAGAAAAATACAATTTTCCCCACTAGTTTAACAGAGATGTCCTGACAGATTTTTTGAAGCATAAAAATGAATATCTAGTGCGGAGTGTACAGTGATAGCAACTCCTTCGGGCGCCTGCTCAGAGTATTTCGCCAAACATACCACAAAGCATTTTGGGATATTGGAGGATACACAAAAAATGTAGTTCGGTATTACAGCGTCCACACTTCTGATAAACCGCAATACCTGATGCGATCTAATTAGAACCGGACTCGAGACTACCTCCTGAGGTGGTCTTGAGTCTGGTTCTCGAGTACGGTATTAAATGCTGCGTAGTGTGGACGCAAACTGTATTTAGCACTTTTAAGCCGGCTTAAATGCAACTAATACGGTTTAAAGGCATAGTGTGGACAGGGCCAAAGATACCTAGTAACTGGTGATGAGGTTTGTGCTGGGATTGGCCTTTGGGGTACTTCTAAGGCTGGTGGGGTGACTCTTGGTATCGGTGAACTGTAAATCCTTCTGGAAATTTTACTTGGTCTTTTAGACTTGGGGTCCTTGATGACCAGTGTGTCATCCTCCGAAGAATCGCTGGACACAATAAGAGAAGGTCTAGCAGGTCGTTCTAAAAGAGATGAAAATAGAACAAAATAAACAAACAGACCAAAATACATTAACAGGTGCTTAAAGTAGTATTTAATATTTGTTTTAAAAAATGCTTCATTTTTAAATATGTGCTTACTTTTGAGAGGTTTTTTTCAGATTTGGGTTGTTTATTGTAGGGCCCTAGGAGGTCCTCGCCTTTAAACCTTGTAAACCTTGTCCTCCTGATGTGCTGGCCACAGCTTTCATTGCAGGGTTTTCAGGGCTTTCTAAAATAATAATAAGATAAAAGGGTGTAAATTAATGTTGTATTCCTCTAAAATAATATTAATTATAATGGCCAAACTTATTTTAATAGGCTATAAAAACAATGCTGATCATACTTTGAGGCACTATTGGGATGACCGGAGGGTCATTGAAAGATTCATCATTGTACTGAAGAGCTTCTTCCAGATTGACATACTCAACATGAAACAGATATATATATATATATATTTTAAAAATATATAATAACAATAATAATAATAATAATAATAATAATAATAATAATAATAATAATAATAAATAAAAAAATAATAATTGTTAAAATAATAATTATTAAAAATAATAGTAATTATTAAAATAATAATAATTAAAATAATAATTATTAAAACTAAGTACATTAATAAAATTAAACATCTTAAAATATTTACAAAACTTCCCTGTTTTAAACATTTATTTTTTAGAATCGAGTTCATATCTCTGAGATAGTGGCAACATATTAACTCTTTACAGTGCAGCAGCTGATTCATCTCAAAACTGTTAAGTCGGGTCTTAAAGGATCCCAGCCCTAACAACATGACTTGGTAACCCATTCCATCCCCTCACCACTGTGTGGTCCAGTGGAGGCTGTGTGGTCCAGTGGTTAAAGAAAAGGGCTTGTAACCAGGAGGTCCCCGGTTCAAATCCCACCTCAGCCACTGACTCATTGTGTGTCCCTGAGCAATTCACTTAACCTCCTTGTGCTCCGTCTTTCGGTTGAGACGTAGTTGTAAGTGACTCTGCAGCTGATGCATAGTTCGCACACACTAGTCTCTGTAAGTCACCTTGGATAAAGGCATCTGCTAAATAAACAAATAATAGTAATAATACAATAAACCCATTTAAAAGGGTGTATTGTAAACAGGCTTCCTATTAGGTCAACCCCTGATGCAGCTAAGACAGGCCTCTGGGTCCTACATTTTGAGCCTAAAAAACATCAAACCCCAAAAGACCTATATTAAATTTCCAAGAATGCATTTCTAACCGGATTGAACATTTTAAAACATGCCGGCCTGTCATCTAAGATGAGACACTATTCCTGCATTTTGCAGAGGATCTTAATACCCTGTTATAGACATTTCTCAGATGTTACATTTAAAGAACAGGTAAAGTAATTGGCAAACCTCTAAAAACAAAGTTAGTCCTAAAATAAATTAAAAAAAAACATTTTAAAGGGTATGTAAAATAAGTTTTGTGGTAGGTATTTTTAAAAAGAGTTACTTACCATTTAACAGAGTTTTTGCTTGGTGTGTTCTCCATTGTCTTGGGTTCTTGTGCTGTTCAGAGTTTTTTCAGAAGTGTGGGTTGGTCTTATATAGATTTTAGATCAATGACTTTTTGATAACATATTGGGTCTCATTAATATTTTAGACATCATAGTTATAACTTTTGAGAATCTTTCCAGGGTTCAATACATTAGAAAACGACTCATTGATCCTGTGTCTAAAGGCTCTATTCAGGACCCATAATCTTTGAGAGGGTGTGATAAGTTGCAAAGACTATATAATATAAAACACCTTTTAAAACATCCTCATGGTTAAACATAGGGTTTGTTTATTTATATAGACAAGCTGTGGTGTATTTTACAAACCTGCCCTCTTTAGAACCCTATGGCACATTGACCCAGGGCCTGCTGCACCTAAGACTTCCATTACACGAGAGTAGATGTTAAAACTTCATGCTGATTTGAACTCGGCTCTCGCCAAGATAAGCACCAACTAAGACGTAGCTTTACAGTAAACTAATGTGATCCATATGTGTCTCCATCCATTTACGTTTCCTTCCATATGATGATGTAGATATCCTTCTGTCTGGTGTTAATGGCTGAAGTGTAATGCTGGCTCCAGGGATCAGCTTATTTTGCCTCCCTGGCATCAGCACACACAGCGGCTGCGATGCTGGCTCCGGGATCAACCATAGTGTGGCCTCCCCAGCGCATCAGCATGACAACCGTCTGGATTGAGCTAAGTAGGGTACATCTCTGGGGTTTTCAAGTGGGCACCTTCCATCCTCAGTGTTTTCGTCGACCAGCCCGCGACACCTCAAGAGGGGCTCGGACGGTGATTCTCATGCCCCAGCATCACCCCCTCCGTCCCCCCACTCAACTCAGCCCAGCTTACTTACCTGTACATCAGCGTTTCTTTTCTTTCTATTGTGCTTGAGATCCCCAGCCAGAATCTTTCCGTCTCAACAACAGCCAGTTGCTGCTCCTCTCTGCTGCTTCAGATAAGTTCTTCACTGTGCGACGCAACTCTTGGCCACTGAATCCGACGTCTCTGAGAAACCGGGTTGTAGAGTGTGCCACAAATCCTCGACAACCCACCTCCACTGGGTAAACCCGGACTCTCCATCCTCTAATCTTTGAAAGTGTGGGATCAGTCTTAAAAGTATTTTCTCACCAAGATTCACGCATTTCAGAAAATGATCAGGGTGAACCTTACAATAGAATTCTTTAGAACCAGGGTCCCTGGTTTGGCCATTCATTGAAAATTTCAGGGTGTAATCTGTTTTCAAAATAATTCTCAGGGTCTGTAAAAGTGTGGGATCGGTCTTCAAAGTATTTCTCACCAAGGTTCACGTGTGTGTATAAGATATAGAGAGATATCATACATGATATCTAGATAGTATAACTAATAAGTGGACATTACCTCTGGATGTGCAAACATTAATGTAACCGATTTAAAACGCTGCACATCACTAATCTCTATTTAAACACATTTTAGTTTAAAATCTAAACAGTTAAACCTATTAATAATTTGAAAACAATAATATTAGCTCAGTTACAATCATTTTCAAGCAGGGACTGTTTTTTCTGTCATATTTACTTGTAATACAACACACACACACTGATTTTAGATAGCTTTTAAAAACATCTCCTTAGGTCATTTTCTTCACAGTTTTATTTATTTAATTTTAAAACTAAAATAGCACAGTCCCTACATGTTTTATTGCTCCATCTCTGTCTCTTTTAGTTGCTTACATGCAGACCTATGCCACTGACTGTGTGGGTTTAAAGGAACCGCCCGCTATTTCAGCCCCGGTGCAAGCTCTGAAAAATCATTTGCACACTGAAGTTTGAAGAGAGAGTATGCAGCATCCAGTGTTTTGTTGGTCCCTGGCGATTGCCCAGGAGTTTTTTTTTAATGATAAGTGAGAGCTTTTTTTCAGGAATTGAACTCTGGTAGATTTTTTTTGTTCTTTCTATAAATATTTATCCATGCTATTTTAAAAACCGTCTAGGTAATATAACAGTTTTAAACCAAAATATATTCAGTTTTGTATGCTATGTGGGACAGTGTCACTCATATTAAACACATTTTAGATTTTTTTAAACAGAATAAGTTGTTTTCTACATTGTTTTTATGCTGCCCCTTTAAAAACGAAAAATGCTAAGTTGTACTGTGTAATGGGGGAGATCTGTGCTGACTGTCTGGCACATGCATGGTACTGCAGGAAGGGGGCAGCAGCCTCATAGATCCACCTATCAGTCATGGCAGTGATACAGAGAGGTGGGGAAGAGGGTGTGTTGGCTTTCCCTCTCTCTGAGTGGCTGAGAGGCGGGCCTTGGGGGATTGCTCGGCCCATAAGTACTGCGCTTGGTTGTGCATTCGGGTGGCCGGAGATCCAGTGATGCTGGCGAAAGACGCCAGTGTAAACAAAGACCAGGCAGGAACTCCAGCGGTTGAAGAGAGAACAAAACAGGCAAGCACGGCTGAGGAAGACAGCCAGCCTAGAGAAAGAAAATAATATATAAAATAAATTGATACGTATCTGAGGGAACGTGTATGAGTAGAAGGGGAACCTTGGCACCCCAGTGTATAGTGCATAACAGCGTAGGACGGAGACCCGAGCTGACTGGCTTTAAGGGTTAAAACGGGGGCACCTTGATTACATAAAAGCAGCACCTTTATTTTGTAGTTTTATTTTCCCTTTTCTTTTTGAGTTTTGTTATTTATTATTTCAGAGCACCTGTGAGTGCCCCAGCATTTAACCAGTATTGGCATTTCTGTGATCCTGTTTACCGTTGCCGGTATTCAGGCCACGGACAACAATTCTCTGTGTAAAAAGTGCCTCCTATTTTCTGTTCTGAATGCGCCTCTGGTCTTTTGACCCATGGTCCTTTTTTCTTTTTTTCAAGTCAAAAAGTCCCCGGGGCTAAAAATATATAAAATATGCGGTGTTTTCAATTAAACCTTCTGTCTCCCGTGTGTGTCAGTGAATTGACTACCACCCTTCCACATACTGTGATAATATTTCTGTGTGCGACGGTATAGTTTGTATTAAATAAATATATTTTTATACAAAAAAATGAAATACATTATTTAACCTTTCTCCTTTTCAATTATTGGTGTTGTATGTGAAAATATCTTAGGGTTTTAATGATGTCTGGTCTATATGTATGTATGTATGTATGTATGCATGAATCATGAGTCAGCATAAGCATTTATAAAACCCTGGTACCCCAAGCCCCTTGATTACATAAATATTTTCTTATTAAACACTGAGTTTTGTACATATCATAAGGACATATGCATTAAGCAAAGTTTATATATATATAAACATACACTCCATCACAATATAATATATATATATATATATATATATATATATTGTGATGGACCATATGTATGTAAGTTTACATATAATAGAAGTCAGGACTATAATTTGGAGGCATTAGGACGGTACAACCCTGTCAAAAGAATGGGGTTAGGGACATATACTCCATCTTGGTAAAGGTTTCTGTTTATAAGGAGTCCATCTTGGTGAAGGACTCTTAAGTGCTTGATGTTTTGGTAATTGTTTAATTGATTGTTTATTGTTTAAGTGTTTTTTCAGTTGGGCTAATTGGGGTAATTAGAGCCCCTTTAAAAGGGACAGGAGAACCTGTTAAAGAGAGGAGGAAATAAGAGAGACACAGGAGAGCACATGCCAGAGTGTGTTTGTGTTCTTAATAAACGCATGCTACGACGTTTTCATTACACCCTGGTTTCCTGGTTGGTGTTTTGAAGAGAAGGCAAGGTACTGCACCCACTGACTTCATTACAATATATATATATATATATATATATTCAATAAGCAATGAGCAGATATGTCTTAGAAAAAACATAAATATCTATCTATATTCAATACTCATAAGTTTATATATATATATATATATATATATATATATAATCAATCATTCATATATTCACAAACAAGGTCAAAAAAGGTGAAGACCAAGGTCAAAGGTCATATATCAAACTATAACAATAGTTTTGACATAAACGATCATAATATTACCACTAATGCTTCCTCTTCCCCGGCACTGTGTCCAAACGGGGCTCTTCCTGCTGAACTCTGAACCCTTCAGGAGGCTGGTGAGTTGCCCTTCCTGCCCTCCCTGCTGCTGACTTCAGAACACCCATACACTAACCCCCCCCCCCCCCACACACATTGTTACACCAACAGTTATATATTACAAGTAGTGTAACTGCTGCAGTACAAGAATTAAGGTTCATAGAATGAAAAAAAAAACATTTTGAAAATATATTGTTTAATAATTTAAAAACTTAATTAAAAAAACACATTTTTTAAAATATATTTGTATTTTATAAAGTTCAACCTATAATATTAGTATATATATTCTAATATTGCTATACGTGTATTTGTCTGGTATGAGATTTGTATATATCTGCTGGTGGTAGAATAATGAAGACTGGACACTTTCTGGGGCATGGGTTGACAACAAAAACATGAACATTTTAAATCTAAGGGTGATTTTTATGTGAATACAATATAAAAGCTTGATATTGAGTCGAATGGACAAGTTACTCATCTTCGATAAATGCGCTACAATGCAATTTCTATAACATATATATATATATATATATATATATATATATATATATATATAGTAACAAAGTGGGGTTGCCTTTGCTACAACTCGGGACCTTCTTGTATGAAAAATAAACTTTTACTGGATCACAGATGTTATTTAAACAGGACAGGGCCTGTATATTTATTCATAAGCACCCCAAACAAACAAACAAAAAAGCCTAACTCCTCAAAGGAGTACTAACTAAACACACAGGAACACCCTGACTACAAGTGGGACAGCTAGGCCGTTTCCCCACCAACAATAAACAAAACCACACAGGTTTAATACAGCAAACTTTTACCTCACAACTGCCAGGAAGCAGAGCACTCCTTTCTGCCTCCTTCTCCTCAGCAGCCCTGAGCAAACTGATGCCTTTCTAATACCCTGCACCTGGTTCTAATTTAACAATGGCTACCAGGTGCAGGGGATAATTAATAATAAAACAATTAACAAAAACAATTAACCCAGACAAATGTGCATTCTGCACATGTTTTTACTGCAGAGAGGTTTTAACCCTCCCTGCTGTCTCACACATCCCCATGTCTTTTCAAGACACCGCCATACCACGCCACCTCCTCCACCCTTAAAGACCACCCAGCCTCAAGTCCAGTAATGTCCATTGCCGCCCTCTTCCACGGGCGGGCTTGAGGATAGGTCGGTCCTTCGGCGCTGCCAGGAAGGGACCGCGAACCGGGCGACACAGGACCCCACTGGCTAACAGGGCCGACCCAAGCATAGGCCGGGGCACTGGAGGATGCCGCAGTGGACACAGGTCTCCCTGGGAACTGGCGCAGTGATGTCCGATCACCCAGGGGAGCGAAGCAGCTAACAGGGGAGCAACAGCGACGTCTGGCAGCAGCCCAGCGACGTCTGGGTGCTCGGGGAGAGCGGAGCAGGTAACCAGGGGCAGAGCTGTGGCCAGTGCTGCAGACTCCTGGGCTCTAGGTCCAGCATAGGGAGGTCCAGGAAGGCCGGCAGGGTGTCCAGGAGCAGGGGCGAGGGACCGGACGCAAAGGACCGACCTGGACCAGGGGTGGTGGTCGGGGCTGTGGTGGAGGTATGCTTTTCGCCTCCCCTCTGGGCTCCGGAAGCGGCGGCGCCTCCCCTCTGGGCTCCGGAAGCGGCGGCGCCTCCCCTCTGGGCTCCGGAAGTGGCGGGGCTTCTCCCTCGGGCGCTGGAGACAGCGGGGCTTCTCTTGACCTCACCCATCTCTGGAACATTAGCTCCAGCTCCGTTGGTTCTGGGTCCGTTAGTCCCCGCTCCTGTCTCCGTTTTCTGTTCAGTTCCTCCTGAACAGCGGTGGCCACTTTCATTGCCCGGATCATCTCGTGCAGCGCTTCCATTTTTTATTTATTTATTTATTTATTTATTTATTTTACTGTGCTGGGTCAGTAGGGCGCGTTTCTGCCCGCATTCTCCACCACATGTAACAAAGTGGGGTTGCCTTGCTACAACTCGGGACCTTCTTGTATGAAAAATAAACTTTTACTGGATCACAGATGTTATTTAAACAGGACAGGGCCTGTATATTTATTCATAAGCACCCCAAACAAACAAACAAAAGCCTAACTCCTCAAAGGAGTACTAACTAAACACACAGGAACACCCTGACTACAAGTGGGACAGCTAGGCCGTTTCCCCACCAACAATAAACAAAAACCACACAGGTTTAATACAGCAAACTTTACCTCACGACTGCCAGGAAGCAGAGCCCTTTCTGCCTCCTTCTCCTCAGCAGCCCCTGAGCAAACCGGACTGCCTCTCTTAAATACCCCTGCACCTGGTTCTAATTTAATAATGGCTACCAGGTGCAGGGGATAATTAATAATAAAACAATTAACAAAAAACAATTAACCCAGACAAATGTGCATTCTGCACATGTTTTTACTGCAGAGAGGTTTTAACCCCCTCCCTGCTGTCTCACAATATATATATATATATATACAGCTCTGGAAAAAATTAAGAGACCACTGCAAAATTATCAGTTTCTCTGTTTTACTATTTATAGGTATGTGTTTTGGGTAAAATGAACATTTTTTGTTTTATTCTATAAACTACTGATTTTCAACATTTCTCCCAAATTCCAAATAAAAATATTGTCATTTAGCATTTATTTGCAGAAAATGACAACTGGTCAAAATAACAAAAAAGATGCAGTGTTGTCAGACCTCGCATAAAGAAAATAAGTTCATATGGTTTTTTAAACAACACAATACTAATGTTTTTAACTTAGGAAGGTTCAGAAATCAATATTTGGTGGAATAACCCTGATTTTCAAGCACAGCTTTCATGCCTTGGCATACTCTCACCAGTCTTTCACATTGATGTTGGGTGACTTTATACCCCTCCTGGCGCAAAAATTCAAACAGCCGCTTTGTTTGATGGTTGGACCATCCATCTTCCTCTTGATCAGATTCCAGGGTTTCAATGGGGTTCAGGTCTGGAGATTGAACTGGCCATGACAGGGTCTTGATCTGATGGTCCTCCATCCACACCTTGATTGACCTGGCTGTGTGGCATGGAGCATTGTCCTGCTGGAAAACCAATCCTCAGAGTTGGGAACATTGTCAGAGCAGAAGGAAGCAAGTTTTCTTCAGGACAACCTGTACTTGGCTTGATTCATGCGTCCTTCACAAAGACAAATCTGCCCGATTCCAGCCTTGCTTCAGCAAGACTGGAATCGGGCAGTTTTGGCATGAATCAAGCCAAGTACAAGGTTGTCCTGGAAGAAAACTTGCTTCCTTTCTGCTCTGACAATGTTCCCGCAACTCTGAGGATTGGATTTTCCAGCAGGACAATGCTCCATGCCACACAGCCAGGTCAATCAAGGTGTGGATGGAGGACCCCACCAGATCAAGACCCTGTCATGGCCAGCCCAATCTCCAGACCTCAACCCCATTGAAAACCTCTGGAATGTGATCAAGAGGAAGATGGATGGTCACAAGCCATCAAACAAAGCTGAGCTGCTTGAATTTTGCGCCAGGAGTGGTATAAAGTCACCCAACATCAATGTGAAAGACTGGTGGGAGCATGCCAAGACGCATGAAAGCTGTGATTGAAAATCAAGGTTATTCCACCAAATATTGATTTCTGAACTCTTCCTAAGTTAAAACATTAGTATTGTGTTGTTTAAAATGAAATGAACTGATTTTATTTTGCATTATTCGAGGTCTGACAACACTGCATCTTTTTTTTGTTATTTTGACCAGTTGTCATTTTCTGCAAATAAATGCTCTAAATGGCAATATTTTTATTTGGAATTTGGGAGAAATGTTGTCAGTAGTTTATAGAATAAAACAAAAATGTTCATTTTACCCAAACACATACCTATAAATAGTAAAACCAGAGAAACTAATAATTTTGCAGTGGTCTCTTTTTTTTCCAGAGCTGTATATATATATATATATATATATATATATATATATATATATATATATATATATATATACATTTGTAACAGACCGTCCGTGATGAGCACACGAGGAAGGTATCAGAAACGTGGGGATGCTGATATCATCCCCCAAAGCTCAAAACTAGAAAGACGGGTGTTACAGTGGAAGAGCGAAATCGTAAATAAAGAAACTTCAACTCCCTTGATTCCGAGGGTCAGTAGTCAGGTGACATGTCCGCGGGAATCCAGGTGGTTTTGAAAGTCAGGTCAGCAATTAGAAAAAGAGAGAAGGTAATTGTGAAAGGTACTTTGTGTATAGCAGCAACTTTGAAATACCGAGTGGTGTTGTCGGTTCGTTTCATTAGCTGAGTACAGATTGTACAGCAACTGTTTAAGTGGTGTGTATGTCAGTGGAATAGAGACAGGAGCAGCCGTGCTTCGTTGGGCAGAAGTACGGGAACAAAGAGATTAAAAGGGCGACAGTGTTGGTGACCAGAACGGACTACTTTATTCCAGAACCGAAGGTACCTGTGTGGAGGGACAGCAGAATAATCAGCGAGTAGGGCTTGTATTTAGGTCTGGCCGGAGGAAGCTGCAACGCGTCTGCAGCCTGGAATGAAGTGAAGCTGGTGCACTCGCCAAACAGATCTCTACAGTGACTAACCCAGACCGCAGACTGGCGGGATCCAGTTGTGCTTGGTTTCTTTTAAAAGAAAAACAGCGTTCTGTTTGTACCTGTTTTAAAAAGAAAGTCACCGTATTAAATGGACTGTTACTCACCTGCTTACTTGCCTGCTGTGTGCAGCGTTCAACCCGTTTTCTACAGCTGTATTAATTGTTGCCAAACTGAATACGTTTAAACAGGCAAAGTTTGATATCAGCGCGTATAGTGTGCACTCGCTGAATTTATAAAAGCCTGTGGTTTGTGAACTGTGATTTTACTTGTTCTTTTAATCAACCGCATTTTTTTCATGGACTGTGCTTTGAGTAAGGCTGGTTGCTTATTTCAGGAACAGATAGGCCATTTAATTCTACAGGCTGTGTGACCCTGAAATGGCTGTAATCGTCTGGGATTTAAAGTGAAGATCCAGACTTGTGTTTTTGTCTATTGAACCGGGACTGTTTGGTTTAATGAACTGTGCTTAATAATATACCCAAGAAGGAAACAAACCACACGGACGGTGGTAGTTGTGTTTTATTTTTGTTTTAGTTCATCAGGATCCAGCCAAGCAGCAGGCTGTCGGTGTCAGTGTTCACCAGCAGAGGGCGACAAAGGAACCAAAAGAACGCGAGGTGCTGTGGCAATCGCAAAGACTGTGAGGGGGCGCTAAAGGAGCATCCTCACATGTTGTTCCTGTGTGAACCACACGGGGCGCGGTCTTTTTGGTACCAAGGGAGATACTACTTGGAAGACTTACCTGTTCACCTGGAAAAGGATTACAGACTACATTTCCCGACGGCCCTTGTGGAAAGTGAACAAGTGACACTTACCTGGCGAGACTTTGTTTCGAGACCAGGTTTACTGTTACCAGCAGCGACTGGATGGAACTTGGACTGGTCTCTGTTTGCTAAAGCAATATGTTTTTCCTTGCAACGAGGATAGCTCGTGCAAGCAATAGAGAGGGTTGAAGAAGTGAGATTAGTGGGCAGGTTTTCTTTTGTTTGGTTTATTTTCATAAACATTCTGTTGAGTCTTTGAACTTTAAGGAAATAATAAAACTGCCTATTCTTAACCTCACCAAATGCCTCGGTGTCACCTCTCATGCTGCCAGTTGGCTACCACATTAAAATGCAGAACAAATCGTTCACAATATATATGATCATGGTATTTTATTCATACATTAATCTAAAATAAATGCATCTCAGAATTGGGTTTCTTTTCTATTCACACTGCAGCACAATCAGGTCCATGCCACATATGTGCAATCCCAGTACTGATGGAAATTCACCAGTATTATAACGCATATTTCTTTGACTCTTGTGTCAGTGGAGAGAATGTATAACTAATCTTATGAAGTAACAGAACTGTTACTTGACACCGTACATGGGAAATGGCAATACAATCTCTCCTTTTGTTTATCTCAAAGACCCTATAAAATCCTGAAAGATCTTTTTTTTTTTTTTTTGGTATAAATCCGTAATGCTATAGGCTTTGCGAGTCATTTAAACAAGTAAATGCAGTAACTAATAAGTCCACATTCAAATATAACAATAATTTTGAATACAGCAACTATGTTGCTTGGCCCTTTTAATAACAGCAAAAGTGATGGCATTAACCATACAATACGAGCGGAAGTAAACTTAAATCGAACCTCTCATTTCTCTGTTTACGGGGACAAAATACCAGTTCCTATGGAGAACGCTGGGCTAATATGCTTTTAAGGGCCAACCAAACCGGTATTTTTTTACAGAAGTTTACTTAAATCGAACCTCTCATTCCTCTGCAACAAAAACCTAGAATCTCCTCGGCCATCTAGGGACCACCAGAAAAACTGTCGCCTTGTCTCTCCTGACCTTCTCGAAGAAGGCATGGAGCAGCGGTATCGGCGGGAAAGTGTACAAAAAGCATTGGGCCACTCGTGGGCTGCTCTCAGATCCCACACATTTATGTGTAGGGATGTCCAGCAATCCGACCAGGGTCCTCTGCCTGCCCAGACCGCCCCCCCAACTAGAGTTGGATGCACTAGCGCTGTAGCAGCAGATACCGAGCACCGAGTACCATACAGCACTGTGACTGTGTACTGACGCACACACCTGGTCAGTATGCACTGAGCACTTGTGCACCGAGATACGTGAGTACCAAGGGCTATGCGTGCACCGCGGTACCGAAGCACTGGGAGGGCGCTACGCAATTGTGCCTACCCTAACCGCGCGGTCACACACACTTGGTCAGCGCGTAGCGTGCACCAGGGGGACACAAGGCCAAAGCCGCGGTGGGCGAGTTGAAGCAGACAGCAAAACCACGGTAGAAAGATAGTATAGGGCAGAGCACACTGTTTGTTTACAAGGCCCAACTCACCAAGGCCTAGCCCCGTGGAGGAACTGTGCACTCTCAAAAAAAGAAATAGACAACCACTCGCGAGGGTGACTGCATGACTGCACAGGCAGTCGCTCACACACGACAGACAGATAACACAGAGCGGCCTACCAAGCAAGTGAGGAGGCCGCTGAAACATAGAAAGGTGAAAGACTCTGTCTTTTCTAAGTCATTGATTCTGGAAAAGTGGCAAGCCAGTTCCGCACGAATGCAAGGGAAATACAATTGACTCGATTCGACTCGAGAAGCTTTTTTCTATCAACACGCTCAGCTCAACACAGAGGTCTTACCGTACCGTCTTGAGAAGCAAAAAGAGAAATGGCTTCCTCAGGATGACGGTTTTAATCCCTCGGTGGGTGGGACCGAGTGCGTCATCCCAGGAAGGGGCCTATCGGCAGCTCTGGTATAGAGAGCTCAGCAATATCTACCCAATGGGCAGGCATATCCCATACGTAGGGGTCTACTTAAATCGCGGTAAATTTACGTATTCTTCATGGGTATGTTGCGGAATAAAATTAAGATTTCACGAACATTCCGCTGACCTGTTTAAACATTAAATAAACCTAAGTAGACAGTATTTCAGAACACTATAAAGCCTAAAAATAGTGGTACTTGCTTCCTTACTAAAACAGAGTGCTGTCATTTGTTAAAGGCGAGTATGCAGCATCCCCCTGCAGTTGACTTGCCCATACATTGAGACTGCACGTTCTGCATCTACTGAATTGGTTGGAAGTTAAAGCAAAGCTTTGCCAAGTTATACAGATGAGGAAATCGATTAGAAACAGCCCAAAAACTTGGTTACACAAGAGCATCTGGCATACTTTAATAAAGGTAATGTATGCAGCACGTTCGTTATCATGTTATTTGTCCCATCCAATAATTTATTTTATTATTACCGAGTTAAAACAAAGGAAACGTGGCTATTCGGGTCTAAAATTCCAACTGTAAGCAGCAGGTTGAAGCGAGGTGGCTGTGCTGGATCATTTTTGTACTGATTTAACTTGCAGACAGGAATAATTTTTGTCTGCGCTGACTTTCCAGTTTGGTTTCTGAAAGCTGTTTGTTTTATGTTCTGTTCAGCAGCCTCTGTAGTAGCCTTTTGTTTAATGTGTGATTCTGAAGCTAAATAGCGATCGATCGTATTTTCTCCAGACACATTAAGATATGCAAAACAATTACCTGTCTGCATGTACAGTTTATTTGGGAAATATCTTGAAACGATCATCAGCCGAAATATACTTTGCTTTCTTTGTTGTCCATTTCTAATATTTTACCTCCAATGCTGAAAACTAGATTTTAGCAACCTAAATCAAAACAATGCAGCACCAACTTTGTCCCACCTCCTACTGCACAGTACAGGTCACATAAAAGCAGTAAAGACGCACTGATAGGCTGATTAAAACTTTGCCATTTGAATAGTAAACAAGAACGTTAACCGCTTTGGAGAATTTTTTTTGTAAATGTTATTTGTGGACTTTTTTTGTTTGTTTGTTTTTTCCTTAAGTGCAATGCACACGGGACGGCGAAGAAATCAAAAAGGGCTATCTGCAGAAGGAAGACACGTAGTTTGCGTCGCTTGCGTTGTGTGGTAGTTCATTTAAACAAGTTTTTTTTCCTCTCCGTACTTGTTTGTATGCATTGCCCCTAAGAGGTGAATTTTGCGGTGACCCCTCAATTTCACGATTTCCGCGAAATCGCGATTTAGGTAGACCCCTACCCATACGTAATGTCGTTGGTGGTCGTCTTCGAATTGAAAGGGAACTTGCGTACTTACTGTTCATAAGCCACTTCTCTCACGCCGTTGTTAAGAACATATTTTGTGGTAGAAAGGTATAATCCTTATGCAGCTGTATTTTCTTTATGATGCAGTAGCAATGTTACGATCTTTGACATGCAATGCAATTGTTTTGTTTAGCATTGGGACAAATATGCAGCTTCGATTAAAATGTATTTTCTATTCACGTCACAGAATTTATAAATGACAGTATAGAAACTACCATGCAAATGAAACCACTGCATCAATGAGGTGCGGAATAAATAAAAACACGCATTATTATACTTTCTTCAAATTAGTGTGTTCAAACTATTTTCTTGTAGGGATCATCTGTTTGCACAAAATCTCACCTGTAGTCTGACCTAGAGTTTATGCACACGTGCGATTGTTTTAAATACGGCGTTCTATAAGAGATTTTCTTTTAAAGTTTGCCATCCGACATCGCAGTTAGCGAACGCATCAAGTACAGTGCTTTCGCGGAGATCATTTTGTGCAGAATCTGACCAGTTTAGCCAATGGGTGCGTTCACGGAGATCATTCTTAGAAGATCATTGGCTAAATTAGTCAGATTCTGCATAGAATCTGCGCAGAATGATCTCCGTGAACGCACCCATTGTCTCTTGCAGTGCTTGGTGCTGATACGATCACTGATAGGTTGAAAACATGAACGCCCACCCTTCCACAGTATTGCTTAGTGCCAATTGGTTGAAAGGCTAAATGCCAGCACCCGCACAGCAATACAATTGGCTGAACAGTTACTCCTCTCTCCTCTCGCGGGCATGTTGTCTCCATGGTTACCACAGTACACAAGCTTGGGAAGCGGCTTTCCAAGCTCTAAGCCTGAGGCCCCAAATCTGAATTGTCTCTTGCAGCGCCTGAGTAAAAATATTTTAAATCTTGATATATATACTGTACTGCACTGACAATGCGTGAGATGAGCTTAGGAATGCGTGTGAGCGTGAGATAGCATGCTAATGTGGGAGTCTCACCCCCAGTGCGGGAGACTTGACATGTCTGCATTTGGAAGTGGATAAGTGGACCAGCGGAGTAAAAGCAAGCCAGCCAGGAGACAGGGCTGTGAAAAGGGCTCGGCCATGCAGAGCCTACAGCTGCAGTGGAGGGGTCCCTGAAGGACCAGGTTTCAATCCCCAAAGGCGACCGGGACTGAGTAGTGCTGCTAAGACTGTTTTGGGGTACTGGGGCAACTGATTTTGGGGGAGACATTTGACATTGTGTGATTATTATATAATATTGTGTGTTTATAGTTTTATAGGGTTTAAGCGAAACCAGTGCACTGGGTAGAAACACAAATTGTATTGTTTTTGTGGTGATTTTTATGGTATTTATTGGGCAACTGTTTTAGAGTGTATTTTGAGGGATTTTTCTTTCTTTACTTTGGGTTTTATCACCAAGTGTGTTGGCTGGTGGTAGGGTTTTATATTGTGTGTTTCATTGAATAAAAAGATTTGTGCCACTAATAAATATTTGAAACGTGATGCTGTGTGTCGCGTGTGGCATGCTGTACCTCCTGCTCCAGTTACTTTGGGATCCGACTGGCAGTTGAGTAACTACTGACCAGATAATAATAATATTACAGGAACAGAACCCTTTCATATGTTTGATTGTATATGGATCGCTTGTATGAGCAGACTGCAGTTTTAAAAGCAAGGACACCTACAGTATTTATTACTGTATTTTTAAAATGAAATTGTTGATTGACATTGTAACTGAACAACATTTAAAATAGCATTTAATACAGGCAGCAAAACATTTAATATAGATTTTTTTTTTTTTGCTTTACTAGTCTCGTTGTCAATCAACGAATTGATATTAAAAACACAGGAGCCTATGGTTGTTAATATACTACCCAAGAGAGAGAGGGCTGTATTAAACACATCCTGAGCAGAAATCACCTCATTAAGAAGCAATGGTATGTAGCTCATTAAAGTGCTAAGAGCTCTCTGGTGCCCCCTGCTGGACAGCATTGGTTTTACACTTCACACTGTCCGCATGATAACTGCAGTACACTGTGCTGTGTCTTGAGGCACCGCAAATTCACCGTGGCATCAGGGAAGTTTCCACAGAACCCACTGCAAGAGGCTGAGCAATGCAGGAGAAAAAAAAGAGACACTTGCATTCATAATAATAATCTATTTAAAACTAGAAGGCCCGGAGATATACTCATACCTAGAAGCCCCGCAGCAGTCTTTCTGACGACTGTATTCAAAACACTGTAAACAGTATAACAAAAGGAGAAACAGTCGGATGTAATTAGTATTTTTTTTTTATTGAGTAAGTCACAAACATCTGAACAACCGAAGCATATTATATATCAAAACAAGAAAATGTAAATAAACAAACATCTGAACAGACATCGGTTTACAACATACCTATTTATAAAACTCAAACGATAGCAATACATTTTTAACTTTTCAACAGCAATCGGTTTATTATCAGATGAGCAAAAGTAACCGAACAACATAGATACATAAACTTAGAAAAAAAAAAAATTTTTTACAGAAGCACACAGCACAGTAAGTTATATAAAAAAAAAAAAGTATTTTTCTTTTTTTCGACAAAAGGGTATTTCCTTTACCTTGAGTCTAAAGCTGTTCACAATCAACACAGATAATGCGCTTCTCCACGCCGCCTTTCTGCACAGGGCACAGCTGTCCGAAGTTTTATTTTTATTGCACTTGACAACCTGGCATTGGCGTCTCTTGCGGCTCTCAGCGGCGTTGCCAGCTTCAGCTGTGGGTACACACTTGGCAGTCTCCCTCTGTTCCAAATGCTTCTTGCAAAGTTCCTGTGCTAACTGTAAAATATATTCTCTCCTTGGTAAATTCTTCTCTGTGCATTCTTTGTAAAGTACCCAGGAGTTGATGGCTGATAGGTTCAATACATTGTAAAACACCTGAACAGACCACCGTCGGGAGCCAGCTTTCACAGAATACTTCCATATAATCTGATCCAAAACATCAACTCCATGTTTTGTTGCGTTGTAAAACTCCTCAGTCTCTGGTATTTATTTTCACTAGTCCTGATGCCAATTGACTGACCAAAGCAGTACAGCTGGCAAGCAGGCGCCAGCCTTCAAAAGGCTGATTGGAAACAACAGACTGTCAGTCATTCACTCAGGCAGAGAGTAGAGACTAATCTGATTACAGCTAAACACATTACGGACTGGTAAATAAAAATAAAGTAGAATGCCGTTCTGTATAATCACAATACAACTGTTTTCAAAACCGCCAAAATGACCGCCAGCGGGGCTTCTAGTGTTAATATATTACTAAGGTGACGTAACAAAATCAGAATGCGCAACAAGATGATGAATGGTTGAAACGAGATGTAGTCGTTCATATTGTTGGTCCATGGGTTTTTGATCTGAACAAATTGTGATTAGGGGTGACCCTATTTATCAAGCAAGTTCATTCTTTTGTTTTCAGTAAATATTTTTGTAGTCAAATGTACTCCTGTTGTTTAGGTGTTTGCAATTCTGAGAATGTTCTCGAGTCCTGTAAGAGCCTGCAATTGACTTAACTTCTTCAGACTAAGTGCAGGGATAGGATTACACACCTGTGTGAATTTTATAGTGTCTTTTAAGGTGTCCTATCTGGCTGAATCTCTTCCCACAAATAGCACAGTGATAAGGTTTCTCTCCTGTGTGAATGCGCTTGTGTTTATTAAGGGATCCTACGTCAATGAATCTCTTCCCACAAACAGTGCAGTGATAAGGTTTCTCTCCTGTGTGAATGCGCTGGTGCCTTTTAAGGTGTCCTAAGGCACTGAATCTCTTCCCACAAACAGTGCAGTGAAAAGGTTTCTCTCCTGTGTGAATGCGCTGGTGGATTTTAAGGTTTCCTGAGTTAATGAATCTCTTCCCACACTCAGTGCAGTGATAAGGTTTCTCTCTTATGTGAATGTGCTGGTGTGAATGAAGATTTCCTAACTGTGTGAAACTCTTCTCACTGGACTGTATGTGGTAAGGTTTCTCTCCTGTGTGAATGCACTGGTGTCTTTGAAGCAGTGATATATGATCGAAACTCTTCCCACAATCAGCCCAGGAAAATGTAGTCCCTTCTGTGGGATTTCCCTTGTGAGTTTCAGGAGCGTCTAATTGACAGGAACTCTTCCCACCTTTAATAGAATGAGGCAAGGTCTTCAAGTTGCCCTGGGTTTCAGAATTGTTAAAACATGCAGGATGTGCCATCTCTGTACTCTCCACAGTAAGTGTGTGTCTGTCTTGTAAAGAAGGGATTGTAACTGAGTGAGTTCTCAATGTCTTCACATATTCTTCTTGGGGTGTTGTTTCTCTGTGTTTCTTGCACTGTGGTTTACCATTAGAAGAGTTTTTGCACTGGGGTGATGGAGTGGAGTCGTGTTCTCCTTCATCTACTTTAGAAGCTAAAGAAAGAAAGAGAAGAGAGACAAAGGTCATTGTACAGCATTCTTCCACATGCACTGTTCTCCAGGGCTTCATGTCATAAACATGACAACTAGAGTGAACTCTGATCACCTGTCTCCAATTAATAATAACAATAATAATAATAATAATAATAATAATAATAATAATAATAATAATATTTGTTTATTTACCAGACGCCTTTATCCAAGGCGACTTACAGAAACTAGGGTGTGTGAACTATGCATCAGCTGCAGAGTCACTTACAATTACGTCTCACCCGAAAGACGGAGCACAAGGAGGTTAAGTGACTTGCTCAGGGTCACACAATGAGTCAGTGGCTGAGGTGGGATTTGAACCCGGGACCTCCTGGTTTCAAGCCCTTTTCTTTAACCACTGGACCACACAGCCTCCCAATACGCGCAGGGTCTGCTGGCAAATACTGTAAATAAACGCTAAGCAACCCGACTGGATGTGACATCACCCAGTGATGGGACATGTGATCCCTGCAGCTCTGTAGAGCTGTGGGAGCAGCACAACTGCAAACAGCCTACCAGGAAAGGGGAATGGCACAGATCTAACACAGGGGTGTCCACAGCTGGCCCTTCCACCCCTGATCTTTGTTCCAACCCTGTTCTAAGTTGTTTAAATGAACCAATTAAAGCTCCATCCAGGCACAGGAGCAGCACTTTAAAGAAGTGAACCTGTTCAATGAGGAGTGGAATGGCCTGCAGGAGCGTGATTGGACAGCGCTGATCTCACAGCATTCTAAAAAGAGGAGTGGCAGTGGCTGCACATGTAGCGTGATTGGACAGCGCTGATCTCACAGCATTCTGAAGAGGCGTGGCAGCGGCTGCACATCTAGCAGGTGCCTCAGGAACAAGCACAGTGATGTTCTTGTTGACATAGTGGTTGGGGAGCTCCCCTTGGTTAAAATATGAATCTCAAGCACACTGCTGGTGTTCAGTACCAGGTTCTGCAGGATCAATAGGCAGCTCAATGCTGCTTGTTTTGTACGATTACCTCTAAATCCCAGTTCACATTCAGATGGAGAATCATCACACAGGTTGGATCCCAGCTTGTTGTTCTCCTCAAATGTACAGACATGAGGAAGTTCCTCTGTGACGGGGACACATTCCTGCTCTATGAATTCCTCTTTAATAGGAACACATTCGTGTTGAGGGACCTCTTCATCTTTAACACATGCCAGCTCTGTAACCTGCATTTTTGGTCCCTCCTGTTCTTCAGATTCAGGGATAGCGTGGCTCTCGTCGGGATCTGTGGGGAAACAAAATTGTATCAAATTAGATCTATTACTTACTAGCTAGGTTTGTTAGTTGCTTTGATCAGGGATTGTATCAAAATAACCCCCTCCAAACTGTTGTATTCAATAATGTGCAGCATGCATTTAAAGTTACTGTTCCTCAGTTATTACGTATAGGGTTGAGCTGGTATAATAGTTTGGTGGTTTAGGTACATGATGGCATTGATACCATTCCTGTTATTCTACATTGCAGTTATCGGTTAACGCTGTGTTTGTGTTCCTATGAACAAAGTGAAGGAAAAGGCATTTCATATGAACATCTTTTTATTCTACATCCTGTACAAAACAAGCCTCAGTGCTGCTGGGCTTTCTCACTTCCTGTAGCCTCACACTGGAGCATTGCATCCACTTCTACCTCCCTGTCAATCACCATCATGACCGCCGTTCTGCCTTTGCATTGTTCTAATGCAAACATCCATTTCTCTGCTGCAAACATGCTTAGAAACCAAGCCAGGAGACTTGCAGTCTTAGCAAAGTGTCTGAGGAATGTCTTTTTGTTACCTGATAGTGTATTGTGAGAACGGTTTTGAAGGAAACGATCAACGCAGAATACAAGTTTCAATGTCTCAAATACAATGATAGTATAACATATACTGTACAACTTTCAGGTGTTCAATTCGTTTTGAGGTATGTAGCACTTACAAGATAGTAGGAGGCACCAATGTCATCGAGGCGCATTGCAGTGAGGGGGGAGAGTGTGGGGGGAGGGGTGTCCACCCTCCCACTGGGAACATTTCGAAAACAGAGATGGTGCATGGTTCAAGTATGTTCTAGATTAGTAGTGGTCTGCTTGTACTGTCTGACAAGGGTGCACAACAATTCATCCATATTACTAGATGTACATATTTTAAGAGTCATAATATAAGAAAAAGGTGTGTGTCTTTAAGATGTTGACTGTATAACCACATAGAAACTGTTGATCATTCACTTCAACAAGCTAGAGTTGTGGATTGGTGCAGGCAGGGTGCTGCTGCTGCCCACTTTATCCAACCAGGGTTTCTTGTAGGGAAAAAAAACCTGTTTTCATGTGATTGATGAACAACAAAGGAAACAGGACTAAAGCGTATAGGTAAAAAAAATAATGGCAGATCCAAAACGGAATATTAAATGAGCAGCAAAGACTGCCTTCATACCCAAGCAACAAGCTCAACAGCATTCAATCGGATCATTAAAAAGTCAATTAAACACAAAAAAGAACCAGAGACTACACCAAAAAACTCAAAGAACCTAACATTTTGGTTTTTAAACTATTTATAATATATCAAATCTTCATAGTATGAAAAAGGTGCTCTTTGGGGTCCAGGGTTTCTTCAAAAGTTTAGTAAGAAATATAGGGGGAAAAATACCTGCAAATCCATTGTTTTCATGTAGATTCAAATGAATCCATCAGACAAATGAACAAAAACCAAGGCACTCTTACAAACGTACAGGTAAAAAACCTTTACTAAATGGGGCAGATCCAAAAACGGAATATTAAATAGAAGAGGAAACCAGCATGTTCTAAAAAAAACAAAAAGACTAGCAATGCAAACCAGCCTTCATCAGGGTGTAGTCTCAATTAGCAACACAGCAATACATCAGCAATCGCATTCAATCAATTATTGACATGAATTACATTAATTACTCAAGTCAATTAAACACAACTTAATCAAAGAATTCGTGGGAAAGCAAACAAACGAATAAATATCGAAAAAAGACTACACCAAAAACTCAAAGAGCCAATAAGAAAATAACATTCAGTTCACAGGTTGGGTCTGTAATCCAGCTCTCCATTTAATCCTGGAGATTCCGTAACTTTTAATTGAAATATCCAAAATGCGTCCCATTGTAAAAGAGATTGGAGTCTGTCGCCTCCATTTACTGATGTACTAATCATGTCTATCCCTAACACTTTAAGGATCAGTTCTAATCGCGTATCTGTGTTCCGCTACCCTTTCTTTTAGTTTTCCCTACAGAAAAAAACAGCCACATGTGCATTCCAAACGATAAACATCATAAGTAGCGTTACAATTAATGAAGTCATTGATCTCACTTGTGTATTTTGCACTACATGTTTACGATGACCGAAAAAAAGAAAAAACCCCACATCTGAATGTCGAACAGAAAATAGGAGGCCTTTTTTTTACACAGAGAATTTTTAATTAATTGTCTAGGAAGCCTGGAACTCTGTTTCTCATCCCGATAGGTAACCATGAATCTCTTCTGCTTTATTACACGCCTTATCAATTATTCCAGGTCTATATCCCCTCTGATGAAATCTATTTTGCAAAACCTGGATGATTGGACATCAAATTAACGTTATTGACAGCAAATGCGTCTTAATCGTTGGAATTGACCAAAAGGAATACAGTGTTTAACCAATTTGAATGAAAACTCTCGGCTATTGAGTATTTCTGTCAGTAATTTTGCTATACACAAGTCTGCAAAAATCCTTCACTATCTGACTACAATTAAACCATTGATCTAAAATAGATTTGCAGTCAAACAGTTTAATCAAACACGAAACCCGATGTGCTGCTGCCTGTATGTTGATATTAGATCACAAATCATTACTCTAACCCCTGCAATATGATCTGCGACTGTCTCAGTGGGACTCGATACAGACATCATTTTACCAGAAGGAAACCACTGAAGACTCTCAAATTAGACTGGTACCTATTTAAATATATTAAATAATACAGTGCCTCGATTAGACTCCTTATAACCAATATTAGGACAGAAATGTGTTATTAACCGCGCTTACAATAATCAAACACTTTAAAACGTGTCTGAAGAGAAATGCTAACCAAGACCGTTCCAGTAGAAGGCGGTTTGAGGCGTTGGATTGACCGAGCAATACCACACAAGAAAATAAAATAAATCTTACCTTGAAATATTAAAGGCTGTTTAATGTCTGCATCTGCAGCGTTTATACATTCTCGCACGGCTTTCAGCTCGCTCTCAGATATTTCCAATCTCAGCTTCAGACTTTCATTCTCTTTCTCCTTTCCAGCCATTTCCTCTTGTAATTCAGTGTATTTACTGCCAAAAACTTTAGTAACTGCACACAAGACGGTGTGTACAGCCGCTTTCACTGCGAGCTCGACGGTCGAGGCGAGCTCGTCTTGAAACAACGACACGGAGACACTGACGTCCATCTTCACTGGTTTAGTTTGAGACTGGTCTAGCGGAATCCTCGTTTCATTCACAAACACCGCCTACGGTTTTTATTTAGTAGTATTGATTTTTTGCTGTAGTCTTCCCATTCAAATATATTCACCTGGTGTGATAAAGAAAGAACACAAACAACAGGCTTTGAAAGGAGTAACTTTACTTTGGTCTTTCAGAATCGCGCAGAGCTCTGCTGGAACTTCAACGCGTTTGTTTCTCTGTAAATAATCTAACTGGAAAAACTCGATTTGTCTGTAGCTGCGACCAACACGCTCCACTGTGTGTGTTTATGAAATTCAACAGAGAAAAGGGATCATTTCCTTTTCCCGGTGTTACGCAGAATTCAGCGCCCCATGGAAATCAGTTTCCTCTGCTTATTGCACTGCATGCAATCAGGAGGCCTGGCGATTCGTCTTCCGCACTTTCACCAAGGTTTGTTTTGGCCGAATCCCTAAGTGAACACCTTTTCTAAGGTTAAGGGTGAGGGTTAGTCTATATTCGCCCGATTACGCGACTTTTTTTTTCTAGACGAAACGCGGTAAATTACTGGCAGGGGAAACTGATTTCCATGGGGAACAGAATTCTTCGTAACACCGGAACTCCTTGCGGGTAACAAGAAAACACAAAAATCACAAATTATTAGAAAACATATCAAATCAACCTAAATATTTTAAACAGCAGGAGACAGTGTGCTGTAAAATCATCACTGACTGCAGTCACCTCTCTCCACGTAAACTTACAAAACTTTCTATTTCCTGTGTTGACAATGAACGCGTCACTAGCAAAAGGCGTGCCTGGTTGTTTTGGTTTGGGCTTGTTTTGAAGAGCAAGGTCGCTATTTTTCTTTCAGAATTCGGGGTTTGAAAGCTGCAGAGGATTTTACATCATCATAGCAGTCGGCAGTGCAGTTAGTTAACATGCCCTACCAATATGCTTTTGACAGCACTACATCACTATGAGTCAATTGCAACGAAATGAAAGGAGCTTATTAACTGGGCTCTACGTTGTAGGGTTAGGTCTGCCCGACATCAGCTGCCAGGATCGACCCAACATAATTCTACTCATCGGCACTCAGTCGGGCCTCTTATGTCGGCCCTAGGGAGACATACGCCCCCCAGCCGATGCTGAATACTACTGTTCGACAGAGGCCCTCCTTTCACCCGCTTTATACCTACTCGTCCCCAGATCGCTAAATGAACTGATTTACAAAAAGGCTAAAACATTCCATTTCCACACCGAACAAGCTGAACGCATTTGAGTCTGTCCATCTCACGGAATTCCGCCTTAACTAACGGATGGCAAAAATTTAAGTTTACAAAAAATAACATGCTTTTGGGATATTACTTTGTTAAGTGTGTTCATAGAGTGTTGTTTCTGCTTATGAGTTGTGACGAATGCATTTGTACTGCAGGCTAAGTTTTGAGATGCAGATGTGTTTTAAATAGATTTTATTTTTCACTTTGACATTATGGACTTGTTTGTGTTGATCAGTGTCAAAAACTCCTAATTAAATCAATTTTGATTCCATGTTGTAACACAATAAAATGTGGAAAAGTCTAAGGGGGGTGAATACTTTTGAGAGCCACTGTATATAATAAAGAACACACACACACACACACACACATATATATATATATATATATATATATATATATATATATATATATATAGATAGATAGATAGATAGATAGATAGATAGATAGATAGATAGATATAGATATAGATATACAGTGCCTTGCATAAGTATTCACCCCCCTTGGAATTTTCCACATTTTGTAGTGTTACAACCTGGAATTAAAATGGATTTAATTAGGATTTTTTGTCACTGATCTACACAAAATAGTCCATAATGTCAAAGTGGGGGAAAAAATCAACATTTTTCAAAATTATTTACAAATAAAAAACTGAAAAGTCTTGATTGCATAAGTATTCACCCCCTTTGCTGTGACACCCCTAAGTAAGCTCTGGTGCAACCAATTGCCTTCAGAAGTCACATGATTAGTTGAATGGAGTCCACCTGTGTGCAATTAAAGTGTCACATGATCTCAGATTAAATACACCTGTTTCTGGAAGGCCCCAGAGTTTGTTAGAGAGCATATCTAAACAAACAGCATCATGAAGACCAAGGAGCTATCAAAACAAGTCCAGGATAAAGTTCTGGAGAAGCACCAATCAGGGTTGGGTTATAAAAAAAAATCCCAAACTTTGAACATCCCCCGGAGCACCGTTAAATCCATTATTAAAAAATAGAAAGAATGTGCCAGAACTGCGACTCTGCCTAGAGAAGGCTGTCCACCAAAACTCAGTGACCAGGTAAGGAGGGCATTAGTCAGAGAAGCAACCAAGAGGCCAATGGTAACTCTAAAGGAGCTGGAGAGATCCACAGCTGAGATGGGAGAAACCGTCCATGGGACAACTATAACCCGGACGCGCCACAAAGCTGGGCTTTATGGAAGAGTGGCGAGAAGAAAGCCATTGCTGAAAAAAACCCATATCAAATCCTTTTTGGATTTTGCCAAAAGTCAATGTGGGAGACACAGCAAACGTGGAAAAAGGTTCTCTGGTCTGATGAGACCAAAATTGAACTTTTTGGCCTTAGTGCAAAACGTTATGTGTGACGCACAGCCAACACTGCTCATCACCCTGAGAACACCATCCCCACGGTGACGCATGGTGGTGGCAGCATCATGTTATGGGGATGCTTTTCATCAGCAGGGACTGGGAAACTGGTCAGGATTGAGGACAAGATGGATGGAGCCAAATACAGGGAAATTCTAGAGGAAAACTTGTTTCAGTCTGCAAGAGACCTGGGACTGGGGCGGAGGTTCACCTTCCAGCAGGACAATGGCCCTAAACACACAGCCAAAGCTACACTGGAGTGGTTTAAAAACAAGAACCTGAATGTCTCAGAATGGCCCAGTCAAAGCCCAGACCTCACTCCAATTGAGAATCTGTGGCAAGACTTGAAAATTGCTGTTCACCAACGTTCCCCATCCAACTTGACACAGCTTGAGCAATTTTGCCAAGAAGAATGGGCAAAAATTGCAGCATCCAGATGTGCAAAGCTGGTAGAGACTTATCCAAAAAGACTCACAGCTGTAATTGCTGCCAAAGGTGCTTCTACCAAGTATTGACTCAGGGGGGTGAATACTTATGCAACCAACAAATGTCTTTTTTTTTTGTTTAATTGACTTTTGTGTCACAATAAAAACATATTTTGACCTTCAAAGTGTTAAGTATGTTGTGTAAATCAAATGGTAGAAATCCTAATTAAATCTATTTTAATTCCAGGTTGTAACACTACAAAATATGGAAAAGTCCAAGGGGGGTGAGTACTTATGCAAGGCACTGTATATATATATATATATATATATATATATATATATATGCTCTTTATTAAATTGCAAAATAAACAACTTTTTTTTTAGCAGGTTTTCAAGAATAAAATAACCACAGAGAATACGGATGGGATGCTTATTTCAATGACCTGCTTCGTCTCAGTAGCTATTATTATTATGTGTATTGTTAATATTGTTTAATATAATATATTCCCAAAGTTACCAGTGTAGTTACAATGCAGTGTTATTTTAGTTACAGTTCTGATTATGCTGCAGTAATTACAATTGTAATCAGGCCTACAATTACACAAACAAGTAAAATACTAAACTCCACACATTAACATGTTCACTCTATTTATTGTATATAACCAGCGATCATCACAGGCGCAAATACAAACATGCGATAGAACTTTTACCTTCGGGGGGGTGATTGAATGACAAATCAATGCGTAACTGAACTGGAATCCCTCAATATGATGTTATTACAGTTCCAATTACACAGCTGTACCAAGGCTGAATTAGAGAGACACACAGTTCTAACTGTAACTGACCCCAGGTTTGGTTCCCATGACAGGGAGGAAACACACAAAGCTGACAAACCGGTTCATGATGGCTTATCATGACTTTCAGTGATTCATTAAAGTGAATTCATTGTAAAGGTACAGTGCCCCATAAGGTTAAAACATGATTTTGGTATGCAGTCAAACCCACTTTAATATGACTCCTTTAACGTCACTGTGACTGTGACGGGGTGCCCGCCCCTTATTCATTTATGTACGTATTTTCGTACTGTTATGATCTTTTACCGTTTTTATGTATACATGTATTTGTTCCTTTTATTATTAATATGATTTTGCGTTTGTGTGTTTTGGATCGGCAGGGAGGGGGTTAAATTCCTCCCTGCCAAAAGAACATGTGAGAATGTGGCTGGAGCCTTAATTGTTCATTATTGATTAATTGGGCTCCAGCCACAAACTATAAAAGTCAGGAGAGACACTCTCTCTGAGGAGAGAGTGAAGAGGAGGAGTGTAAAACAATACTGTGAGTATAAGAAAGACGATTGCTATCAACTGAGACCTTTAGGTACTCGTTCTAGTTTAAAGATTACTTTTTTTGTTCTGTTTTACTTTGGCCCACGTGCTGTTTCTTTTCTGTGTTTAAAAGTATTTTGTTTGTGTTAATTCTTCATTGTTAAATATACTGCGCTGCCACGCAGTTTCAGCCCTATTCCTCTGTTTCCTGAACATTACTTCCTAGTCTGTGACGTCACCACACATGCCACTCAAGCCTACCTTGTGACATATGGTGTCCAGAAGTGGCATATAGCGCCTCCAGGAGTCAGACCAGCGAGAGTACTGAAAAAAAAAACAATAAAAAAGGGGAGAAGCAGCCCCCCCACCCCTATAATGTAGTATAGTGTAGTATACTGCAGTATAGTGTAATATAATGTACTATCCCTCCTGCCATGTCACTGGGTATGAGAAAGCAGGTGATTGTCGGTCTTTAAAATGATACTCTTCTGTCGACACAGTACTAACGGAATGGGTAGTGAATCATATTAAGAGCTGGCCCTTAAATAAGGTGCTGTGACTTTGTTAAAGAACATCATTCAATCTGTACAAATACAGTGGAGAGAGACGGACAACACAATCCTCCTCAGAACCTCTACAACTGTCAACTCACTGACCTCTACAACTGTCAACTCACTGACCTCTACCCCTGTTAACTCACTGACCTTTACCCCTGTCAACTCACTGACCTCTACCACTGTCAACTCACTGAACTTTACCCCTGTCAACTCAATGACCTCTACCCCTATCAACTCACTGACCTTTACCCCTGTCAACTCACTGACCTTTACCCCTGTCAACTCACAGACCTCTACCCCTGTCAACTCACTGACCTTTACCCCTGTCAACTCACTGACCTCTACCCCTGTCAACTCACTGACCTCTACCCCTGTCCAGCTAACCTAAAATAGGACTGTTTTTTTTTGTGAGTTTGTGACCCAATATAAGTTTCGAAACTCTCCATCAGAATCCTAAATTAAAGCTATGAGAGAATGTTTATAGAGTTTAATGGTTCAGCTTAAACAGCATTTAACAAGGTTATTATTCAGATCTACATTGTTTGCATACTGCATAATGTATCAATCTAGGAGGAGAGAAGTTTGGGGGAGGGAATTTTAATTGTGCTGATTGGCTGCTTTGTACGCATGCTACAAAAAAGTCCCCTGCGCCTCTTCAGAAAGAACATTTTGTATTTATTGAAAAAACATGTAGATTGTGTATCTTTATTATTGTTTTGAATATTTATAAATGAATATGTGTGGATGCTCTGTACTGTTGCTTTTAGATGCAACCTGCTATCAGACCCCTCTATTCATAGTGCAGTCATCTCAGAAGACGCAGACACTGTAGTAAATGAGACGCTCCAATCGAGAAGAACAAAACAAACTGCTAATGTCACAATATATTCTACACACTGGCAACTGCCATTGAGCGCAAAATGTTTTTTTTAATAAATATTTTGTTATGAATTTTTTAACTAACATACATGCAATGTTATATACAAACATATTCTCCAATATATAACTTGACCACTCATACATGGAGAACTCTAAACCCACAACCCAACCCAGAGTTGATTAATAATTATCATTTTCCTGTGTCTGGTGGCCAGTCCAGCTGTAATGCAGACAGCATTAGATCATTAGATGTTTCCATTCTGTCAAAGTTGGACATTTCTCTGCTTTCCAGTATTTAAGGATGAACTTTTTTTAGATAGGCTATTTCTAATAAGAGGTATTCACCAGGTAAATTTCTTTCCAGAGATACAGTGCGTCCACAAAATAGTGTTTATCTTTTGAATACACACACACACACACACACACACACACATATTCATTTTTATAAAAGTATAAAAATACACACACACCCCCTAAATCACCACCACACACAAACCAATTACTACAGCCTGAGGTATCTGGATCTCCAGAAAGTACAACAGGATCATTCAAAGCACATTAGCTTGATTTTGGGTTCAGATACCTGCCTTACTGGCAGTGGAGCTAAAAGGGACTCTGAGGGGAGGGGAGGGGTGGGTTAGGGGACAAAGAACAGAATATCATTGCCATTACGCACATAATCTGTCCTGCTAAGCAGCCTGCTTGTGGCATTGCTTCAGACTGTACTTCCTTCAAGGTCTGGGTCAGCTGTCTTGTTGTTCTTCAGAACTTGTTCACAGAGTGCTGGATCTGCATTCAGGATCTTGCTGAGAGACTCTGTTTCAGCACAGTTGCCGTAGGGCCACTTTGGTTCTTCATCGGATTCACTGTGGCTCGAACGTAGCACCTTAGGATATATTAATGCCATTTGTGCTTGGAAGTTTTTCACAATAATGGTCTTTTCCCCTGATTATTTTAAAAGCTTTGCATTTCACTGTTTGTGGAAGCTGGATGGCACCACCTTCACCTGTAAGGGCAACTGCGTAAGCCACTTTCAGAGTCCATGTGTGTCGACACGAGAGGGAGATGATGACCTGCTGCTCTCTTAACCCCTTGCAGGACAGGGAGGCTCCGTGGAACTTGTTCGTTGTTTCTCCCCCTGTCCTTTCATAATGACAAATGCAGATGACAGTGGCCTCCAAGGTGTAATAGTTGAATATGAAATCTTGCTTGGTTTTGGCGGAACTCAGTTCTTTTAATAAAGTCGACAGGTACTCCATTCCCTGTGTTTCATTTTGACTGCATTTAATCTTTACCACCTGCGTTTTTAAAGGGAAAAAAACTGTCATTGGATTTGGGTGTAAAAAGCTTGAACAGATTTTTTCAATAGAATGTCTTTCTTCTGAAATGAAAAAGGGTTGAGACTTGAGCTGGGGTTAAAAGTGATAAAAGCACATGGAAAGCAGGCTGGTGTGCAGCTAAAGAGCGCTTCGAAGAAGATCCTGTGAGAGAAGAAGGGCACCACAGAGGTGTCACACAGAGGAGGAAGAGAACTCCACTGGAACTGTGGAATAGAGCAGGTGGAAGAGACACAGGACAATGTGACTGAGTTTTCTGATCTATACTGACCACATCAAGGAGGATGGAAAAAGGTGTGCGGATTGGCAGGTGGGTGCAGAATTAATTAAAAGGGTTTGAAAACTTCTTGTTTAATTTTAATAAGTCTTTCTCTGCAAAAAAAAAAAATCTCTAGGCATAATTGTCTTCTTGTGAATGTTGCCCAGAAAGAAGATGCTGTGCAGCACGTGGTGAGGAGCAGAGACACAGAGAGAGAGTCAGTTTACAGACAGCAAAGCTAAAACCAACAACAACAACTCAATACCGATGTAGAAAGGATAGCATGCCATGCAAAACTGCCAGGTTACACAAAGGCACTACATACATGAGGGTTAGAACTGCAGTCCAGTCTGAACTGTGCACAATTCATAAGGATATAATCCCCCAGCACATTCATTATATTAGTGTAAAACTCAATGTCATTGTGGGATGCTGCGGCTTTACAAAGACAGTGCTTGTACAGCCCAGAGGTGAAAGTAGCTTTAATGTCTTACCGGAACTGTATTATTGTAAACATGGTGTAAATTTTCACTGCTATGCAGAAAATATATATATATATATATATCACTACTGATAACACTACAACTTCAGTCCTTCTGGAGTGTTTTACTGACATAAAGTCAGTAATTCAGTAAAACAAAATTTTCTGCAACTTAACTCTGATAAGACCAAAGTTTTGATAGTGGGTGCTCAGCAACAACTTGACCTGTCAAAAATAAACTTGCGTTACCTAAGTCCTAAATTAAAATCTGAAGTGAGAAATTTGAGTGTTATTTTTGACTATTTTTGACTCTAGTTTTGAGTCACATATCAAAAAGATTATAAAAGTTTGTTGCCTTTATGTCTTCGACATTGGACTATTGTAATGCTCTGTTTGCTGGACTTAGATGCCAAGCCATATCACGACTACAGCTTGTGCAAAATGCAGCTGCAAGGGTCCTCACCAATACAATAAACTCAATTTCTGGCTGCTTTGCACTGGCTCCCAGTAATATATAGAATTGATTTTAAAATCCTTTTAAAGCACTGAATGGTTTGGCACCTGATTACTTGTCTGAGTTGTTGTCCCCCTATCAGTCTCAGTGTGTGCTGAGGTCAGCTGATAGTGGCCTTCTCTCTGTTCCAAGGGTTAAGTTCAGAAGGAAAGGAGAGGTTGCTTTCTGTGTTCGGGCTCAGCAACTGTGGAATTCTCTGCTCACCCACAGTGGCTATTTTTAAATCAAAGCTTAAGATCTATTTTTATAATTTAGCCTACTGAACATATATATGACATTGTCTTTTATTTTCTTATTCTTTTTACAATATTTTTTGTAATTTCTACTTTTTGTACGTCTTGTTTTTTCCTCTTTTGAGTGCTAACGGATCACGCTAGAATCAGTGATCTATCTATCTGTCTGTCTACTTCATTTAGAGTCTTGCCTTGGCAGTGCAACGTCTTTTCCCATAGAGTGCACATAAACAGGTTTTCAAATTGTTTTAAAAATGATTATAAAATTGTGACCGAAGGGGGTTCTTTTATTTTATTTTTCACGTTTACAACCTGCTGGCAATCGAGTGCTTAATCAATGCACGCTTCTAATGTCAAATTAAAACATGCGCCACTAAAGGGCAGCAGAGATTAATGTTTATCAATGGCACCTACATTCTGCAACAGAAACCTTATACTGGAAGACTAATGTTGTACAAAATAAATGAACACGACATACAAAACAATGGTTACCTGCACTTAAAGAAGAAATAAACTAGCATCGTACAGGTGTCACAAATTGCCAATAGACAACAATCTACGCTGTAAACTTCCGTATATGTTTTGCTTTCGACCCCACTTCATACACGAATTGTGCAATGCATAGGCACCAGGGGGCGCAAGAGACTAATAAAAGTACAGTGTTGCTTCTTTACTGTAGGCAGGGGTACTCGATTACATTCTCTAGCAGGACAGATAGGTTAGGCAATGTCCAAACCTTTGCAACACTACACTACACCAATCAACTAAAATATGTCAGAAATAACTACCTCCAATGATACAATGTCTGATCGTCATTTAATAATAAAAATAGAAAGCAAATATATTTTTCCTGATATTTTTCTCACAATATTCAAACGACATCTTGCAAACAAATAATTATACAGATCCCACTGTAATGCTATTAAAACAGCATGTTATTCATTTTAATTTTATTAAAACTAGAAAACATTCTGAAAATGACTGCGCAGCAAGCATTCAAGTTGATGAATGAAAGCGTGTCAATTAGTGATCGCTTTATTTGTGTTGTATAAGCATCTTATTAAGCACCTGGTTAAGCGTGTAGCACAGTGTTTAAATATGCATGTTCTAACTCCAGTGTGTTTAAATGTAAATGAAAAGTTTCTAAATTAAATGCATAGCATGACAGTAAACAGAGGGAAAATAAACTTCAGTGCATATCCACGTGTCGTCTTTGAGAGGCGTGCCAAGCAGGTTTTTTTAAGCCCAAATAAAAGATCTTTGACAGGCTCCGTTTCCTCGGCCAATTTCCTGTGCCTGTGTCGCAGTGCTATTTTTTCCTAAAAATACTTAGTTTATCATATGAAAAATAAAGACAATATAGACATATGCACTTAAGTTTTCATGTATTTCTACAATAAAGCCAAACTGTTTCTCATTTTAAAACATACAGTAGGACCTCTCAACTTCGCAAGTCTTTCTATAATAAACTGGAGACAAAAATCTGGTGTTTTACAAGGTTAAAAAAAATGCTCTGAAAATGATCTAAAGAGAATTAGCTTTCTTCATATAATACGATAGAAATAGCTAGGTAGACTGATGACAGAGAGAGAAATTCTTCATCAAATTTTCTTTATTGATACAGAAATAATCAGTAATGTCAGTGCAGCACTTTTCAAATTTGTATTTTTAGATTTACAGTGAAAAATATATATTCTTAAAATTGAAAACACAGGGATAATCAGAAAATCTGGCTGTATACACAACGTAGATACACATGACACAGCTGTATGTATCCCTTTAAGCACTATACAAATGTATACTCTTATTTGGCTCACCAAACACCACAGTATAAGAGAGTTTCACCTTTTGAGCTTCTTTACAAGGTAGATATACATGATTGTATCCATTTAAGCACTATACAGTCTGCCCTGTTTATCGGGATGCTTCGAGAGAACTAAAAATATCCTGAGTAAGCGGCTGTCCCACCATATAACAGTGACACCATATAGCAGCAGGTCAACAAAAAGTTGCCTAATAGATGAATTCTGGCCAAAATTGCAATATCCCATGATGAGTGTCAGTGCATGACAATAAACTGGAGTGTTCAAAAGTTTGGAAACAGCAAATGAGGATCATCCACTCAGGGGTACCAAGATATTAAGAAAGGGAACTGAGTGAGGAAAACCTTCAATACAATCCCCAGCCCTAATCTTGCTGTTTCCAAACTTTTGAACACAACTGTATATTTCAAAGAGTGCTAACCTTGGCTTTTAAATAGATCTAAGCTTCTAGCATTGCCAACAATATCACTGATGCCTTCCTCTGTGCGTCAAACAAAATGAATTACTTTTTTATATACTGTAAAGCCATACATATTTGCGACCAAACTATTTGGCGAATCACACCCATAAAACCTATTTTGCTCCAGAAAATATGGCTACCTTTTGCAATATATGAAGTATGCATTGTTAGTGGAGTATGATATTAGTGCCAACAATGTTTGCGTTTTTTTTTTCATACGTGAAAAATGCACCATAAAAGGCTCGCAAATATTTATGGCTTCACAGTAATTGATTGGTGATTATTATAATTAATTAATTTGCTCTTAAAAAAGGAAAGCCAACACTACAATAAAACTACAGAAATAAAAATAGCTTGTTTTTCTTTTGTGTATTGTTTTATTGTAATGTTGACTTTCCCTTTAAGAGCAAATTAATTAACAAATTATAATAATCACCAATCAATTGTATAAAAATGTAATTAAGTTTGTTTGAATGCACACCAAAGAAGGTATCAAGCAATGCGTCTCTCTGTGCTTGTGTAGCTGCCTTTTAAAAAAAGAAAAAAATGTCTTAAATAAATAAATAATTAAATTTGAAGTGAGTGCTGGTCTTATGGTAAAATGTAATATTTCTCTTTGACCAAAGCACCCAAAGTGAATGTTGTGAATTAAGATTCAAGTTTTCTTTGGAGTTGAGCAAGCCCTTTGATAATTTATTGAGCACTCTTCAAAAGTACTCATCCTGCATTGGCAGTTAACATGTAACTGTTTGGGTGCCATTGCAGTTGTGGGACAATTCTTTTTTCAGGACCAAAGACACAGACTTTAAAAATCATGATGTACTCAAGAGGAGAGTTTATGTGGCACATGGAAGAGCTCTGAAACGGCGCCTCAACTTTCTAAAAGTCCCATTACTTTTCAGCTCTTCACGTGTCAGCCCTAGCAGCTGGAAGATCTTGCACCACATCTCATAATAGGCATCATTTAAATGAAATATGAACAATTCATCTGCATGCTTCCACAACTGAACTACAACATTCTTGGGGCGGTGGTGGTCAGAAGGCACAACTGCATTGGACGCAACCTTTTCTGCATTCTCTTTTTCTTCAATGCGGGCCAGTATGCTCAGAAATTTGGCTTCGTTGCTTTTGATGAATTCCCTGGTCTCCTCTTTCATTTTCTTTACTTCTTCATCCTGCATTAATTCATCGTATTCTTCTTCCGTCTTTAAAACAAACCAGAACAAACACGTCAGTGACAAGCATCCCTGCCATTCAACATTAAACAATGACATCCAAAAATAGAGCACCAGGACCATATTGTAACAATGTCTGTGACATGCAGACCGGTGGTCTTCACATAACCTCAGATTATATAGCAATGTGAGTGTGACATGCAGACCGGTGGTCTTCACATAACCTCAGATTATATAGCAATGTGAGTGTGACATGCAGACCGGTGGTCTTCATATAACCCCAGATTATATAGCAATGTGAGTGTGACATGCAGACCGGTGGTCTTCATATAACCCCAGATTATATAGCAATGTGAGTGTGACATGCAGACGGTGGTCTTCATATAAAGATTATATAGCAATGTGAGTGTGACATGCAGACCGGTGGTCTTCAAACCCCAGATTATATAGCAACCAGTGTGACATGCAGACCGGTGGTCTTCATATAACCCCAGATTATATAGCAATGTGAGTGTGACATGCAGACCGGTGGTCTTCACATAACCCCATATTATATAGCAATGTGAGTCTGACATGCAGACCGGTGGTTTTCATATTACCGTATATTATATAGCAATGTGAGCGTGACATGCAGACCGGTGGTCTTCATATAACCCCAGATTATATTACTGTCAATAGGTTATGTAAATTATCAAGACCAAGCTTCATCATAGTTGAAAAAGCTTTTCTCTACACATACATAAAACCACTTTCAAACACGGTCCATGATACAGACAGGCAAACAGGCCAATTCCATATAACCCCAGATTGTGATACTCAGAATTACTTAGACTGCTAATAATGTCCACGTCTAATTTTCCTAACAATTGGAAAAGCAGTTTTCTAGAAAATGTAATTGCAGCTTTTTGATTATTTTTTTTCTTGATGTCTAAGATTTGTCATTTGTGTTTATTATCATTACTGTATGAATGACTTGCAATCAGTTCTATGCTTGACGTGTTTCAACTGGGTTCCTAGACCAGTTTAGGAGTCTCTGTATATCAATCTGTAGAAAAATGTAGTAAAGGTTTCAAAACATAATGACCACACCCACATCCCAATTGTTGCCATTCTCTATATCCTCCTCTGACAGTGAGGACAGGCATAGACATTGTGTTCACAGCACCCTGGTCATTACAGCTTTGACATTGACTAGTTTTATATTCTTACCATAGGAGCAAAACATTCCCCATAGTTGTAGACTTTGGTTCCAGGAAACTCAATTCCCTTTTGGAAGATGTCCTGCAAGCTGTCGGCCACTTGGTGCAACACCTCATTTTCATAAGCATAGATGTTGCCATCTTTGCCTGCCAGAATGATCAGCTGCAGACCCACTGCCAGACTCGGGAACATATCAATGGCACCGATAACTCTCATCTCTACTCTTTTAGGAAGGTAGAAATCTTCCCATGCTTCAAGCTCATCCTCCATTTCTGCATAGATTGTGTCATCTAGCCCCCCAATTCTCATTGGATACCCTGCTGGCTTCTTCAGAGGCACAGTCTGCCCCCTGTATTTGTCCACTTGTTCCGATACATGGTCAAGGTAGTTGGGTGAATCTGTTGTAAGAAAAAACAAAGATAAGTGGTGGGTGTCAACCTTCAGGGATCAAGACCTAAGATATAGTATATTAACTGTATCAAAGCGTTTTTCTGACAAAAAACAAAGAACTACCTGTGTTGCATTATATCATAATAGGAGGCATGGTGGTCCAGGGTTAAGAAAGGGGCTTGATACCAGGAGACTCCTGGTTCAAATACCAGCTCAGCCACTGACTCACAGTGTGTGTGTATGTGTGTGAGAGACCCTGAGCAAGTCACTTAACCTCCTTGTGCTCTGTCCTTCGGATGAGTCATTAAACAAACGAGGTCCTATTGGAAGTGACTATGCAGCAGCAGCAGTTGTTGATGCATAGTTCACCCCCTAGTCTCTAAGTCGCTTTGGATAAAAGCATCTGCTAAATGAATAATAATAATAATAATAATAATAATAATAATAATAATAATAATAATAATAATAATTATCATTATTTTCAACTGACGGCTCTTTAGTACGGTGTGAATTTACCAGAGAACAACAGTCACACATTTGTAATATGGCAGTCATAATCTTGTTATGACGATCACAATTTAAAAAACAATTGCATAAGATGTCAATTGGGTTCACTGCACACCATTCATTTGACAAGTTACACATACCTATGAAATGACAATGCTGCAGAAATCCCAGATCCTGGATAAGGAACACTTGTTGCTGCAATTCCAAAAAACAACTCAAATATTAGCAAGTGCAGTTATGTTATGGTCTAACTCTTTATAGTGAACCAATTCTAAATGAAAATGTTATGAAACCTGCCTTGTGCAATGAGTTTTTTGCCATCACCATAAGTATCCATTCACTCTGCTTCATAGGCATTAGGTTCAGATCATGTTTAAAACAGTGACGCTCAGTATGGTACTGGCTGCTTTGTTTTTTAAATCCCTGATTTTTAAATATTAAACTGTATCATCAAAGTCTTTAGAAAGTATTTGATCAGTTCAGTAAGTTATTGATGCCAGTCTCTGACCCCTCAGAGCAGCTCACCCTCAGAACTGGTCTGAAGAAGATATGATCACTTGAAAAGAAAATCTAGCAAAGAGGCTTATTTCTGGCCCCTGATTTGCCCATCCTACATCATTATTATTGCTGGCAGGAGTTAAAATCCTAAACTACATGGAAATGCATGACCACTTGCAGTTCTCAGTTCCTTGGCCACAGGAGACTTCTTCATAAAGTGTAAGACTGGACAGGTCAAACTGCCAGGAATTTGTCCCTCAAATGCAAACGGTATGAGAGTCTCCAAGGCTTGAAAAATGAAACTGGGGCATGCTTTTCATCCAGCACAGGGCTTGATGAGATCTTTAGTTATCAAGGTATCCAAGCCGTTAGCTCCGGTCTTAATTATAAAAACATCATTGTCATTTTAATTGGGTGTTTAATTTGCTTCCAAGTTTTTTTTTCTCTTTCAGAACTTTTTGGGCTGTCTCACTGAAATGATCAATGACTGCATGGAACCTCACTTAAACAGCTACCTTAATCTATCTCCGATTTAAAAGACAAGACTAGATGCACAGTAAGTGGATTTATCCAGTCCTGTTTCCAAACAAAGCTTTTGTATTTATTCTAGAGCACTGCAGAGTTACCAATCCCAAAGATAATTCACTTCCATGATAGCAATGAATGGGGCTTTCCTGTGTTAACTCTACTGCAATAGTTTGTTTCAAAGAAGAAACGAGGATGTGTCACAGTTTCCTAGGTAGTGGGAATGAAGAAAGTCACTGAAAGGAGTAAATGGGACCTTACCAGGAGCCAATTAATGAACAGACACAAAACTGTATTTTTACATTGAAGTCACCAATACAAGTAGAACTAATCTTGGTTAATTACAGTGCAGGGTTAACAAAACAAAACAAACAAACCAAAAATGTGCCTACCGTGTCATTGTGCATTGTTCATCCAGGATCTCTTGGGTCAGTTTTGACACCTGAATGATCTCGATGGCACAACTAAATGAATGAAAAGAAACAATCACATGTCGAAGCTGAATAATCTTTAATAGATCACAGATGTGCAGGAAACGTGAGCCATTCAGGAATATTCTGCTGCCTTCCTTCCTGATCTGGCTTGAGAAGCTACTTGCCAGTCTCACACTGTATGTCAAGTTACTGACAGCAACCAATCAGAAACAAACAGGGAGGTGAATCTGAACAGTGTTTCCAGGTGTAACCAAAGAGAAGCCACATTATAAACAGCATTATAAAAGAGAAGCCACATTATAAACAGCATTATAAAAGAGAAGCCACATTATAAAGCATAGGTTACATACATCCCCTGCCATGGCATACAAAACTATACATAAAGTAGAATCAGCAGAGGCTAGAACAGGGCTACTCAACTCTGAAGGCATTGTGGGCCATCTGAAAAGCTGGCAGAAGAGCTGGGGGCAACAATAACTGTATATACAGGGTTTGTATTACATAGATTTAGTTGAATCTGAATATATTACGTATGACATACTTATAATTAGAGCCCCATGAAATGATTTGTATTTTTTTTATAATTTTTTGTTTTATTTTACAAATTTCATTTGATTTGGTTTTATTAGATATACATTAATAAAACAACTCAAATAGATGTATATCAATAATAGTATAGTATACATCATGTTGTAACTACATACATATTTTTTTATTAAACATTATCTTTTTTTTTTTTTTTACATTTTCACATAAACAGACCTCGCAGAAAAATAGTTACCATATTTCTCATTAGTGGCACAAACGGTAACGTACAGTCCCCACGTTTTAATGAACTGCCTATTTACAGTAAATACTGCCTGTGCCCTCTATAAAAATACAATAAGATCAAATATAAAATATATATTTACACTGCCCTGCTATTGTGGGGCTGTCATAATAATTGCACATGAAAATAACAGGACTGGGGTCTATTTTTGCGGTTTTGTCGTGAGGCAGCCATGGAACTGACCAATGAGAAACACCTTCCCTTGTGCACCTTTTATCAGGAAGCAATGGCGGAAGAAAATTGAATTACTTCAGTAGAAAAATACCCAGAGCTGTATAACATAGGTAGGGCTTCAGATTTTCGGTTTTAACCAATAAAAAAACAATAAAACAACCCGATACAAAAACAATGAAATCAGTGTATAACCAATAAACACCGGAAAAAACACTGGCAATGGTTAGTTTGTTGACTTTACCCATTTCTCCGCAAAAAGAAAAAATACCAGAAGCAACGTGAAAAAGTGGCGATGAAAAAAATAAAAGCAAAAAGCCCTTCACACCAAAGAGAGACACGACCGAGAGAAAAAATCAATAAAACGTCACACCAAAGAGACACACGACGCGAGAAAATCAATAAAACCTGTGCTTTTCAATAGAGCCCTTCACACCAAAGAGAAATCAATAAAACCTGTGCTTTTCAATAGAGCCCGACAAGTGGCGAGAAAATCAATAAAACCTGTGCTTTTCAAACAGAGCCCTTCACACCAAAGAGCGACGACAACAAGTTTTTTACAAAGAGAAAATCAATAAAACCTGTGCTTTTCAATAGAGCCCTTCACACCAAAGACACGACAAGAGAAAATCAATAAAACCTGTGCTTTTCAATAGAGCTCTTCACACCAAAGAGAAAGACAAGCGAGAGAAAATCAATAAAACCTGTGCGACAATAGAGCCCTTCACACCAAAGAGAGACACGACGCGAGAAAATCAATAAAACCTGTGCTTTTCAATAGAGCCCTTCACACCAAAGAGAGACAACAGAGAAAATCAATAAAACCTGTGCTTTTCAACAAGCCCTTCACACCAAAGAGAGAGAGAAAATCAATAAAACCTGTGCTTTTCAATAGAGCCCTTCACACCAGAGCCCTTCACACCAAATAAAACACAAGTTTTTTTCAACAGAGCGAGAAAATCAATAAAACCAATAAAACCTGTGCTTTTCACAGAGCCCTTCACACCAAGAGAGCCCTTCTTTTAAAGAAAATCAATAAAACCTGTGCCAAAGAGCCCTTCACACCAAAAGAGACCACAAGACAAGCGGCGAGAAAATCAATAAAACCTGTGCTTTTCAATAGAGCCCTTCACACCAAAGAGCAACACGACAAGCGGAGAGAAAATCAATAAAACCTGTGCTTTTCAATAGAGCCCTTCACACCAAAAGATGAGAGAAAATCAATAAAACCTGTGCTTTCAATAGAGAGCCCTTCACACCAAAAGAGACACGACAGCGGCGAGAAAATCAATAAAACCTGTGCTTTTCAATAGAGCCCTTCACACCAAAAGAAAATCAATAAAAGCAACACCAAAGAGAGACCAGCAAGCGAGAGAAAATCAATAAAACCTGTGCTTTTCAACAGAGCCCTTCACACCAAAAGAGCAAAACGAATAGAGCCCTTCACACCAAAGACATGAGAGAAAATCAATAAAACCTGTGCTTTTCAATAGAGCCCTTCACACCACAAAAGACACCAAAGATGTTTAAAACACAATAAAACGACCAGCGACAAGCGAGAGAAAATCAATAAAACCTGTGCTTTTCAACAGAGCCCTTCACACCAAAGAGCAACACGACAAGCGACGTGAGAAAATCAATAAAACCTGTGCTTTTCAACAGAGCCCTTCACACCAAAGAGAGACATGACAAGATTTAGAGAAAATCAATAAAACCTGTACTTTTCAATAGACAAGAGAAAATCAATAAAACCTGTGCTTTTCAATAGAGCCCTTCACACCAAAAGAACACGACAAGCGACGAGAAAATCAATAAAACCTGTGCTTTTCAATAGAGCCCTTACGAGAAAATCAATAAAACCTGTGCTTTTCAATAGAGCCCTTCACACCAAAGAGAGACACGACAAGCGACGCGAGAAAATCAATAAAACCTGTGCTTTTCAATAGAGCCCTTCACGAGAGAAAATCAAAAAACCTGTGCTTTTCAATAGAGCCCTTCACACCAAAGAGAGCGACAATGAGAAAATCCAAAAACCTGTGCTTTTCAATAGAGCCCTTCACAATGAGAGAAAAAGAGCGAGAAAATCAATAAAACCTGTGCTTTTCAATTTCACCAAAGAGAGACACGACAAGCGAGAGAAAATCAATAAAACCTGTGCTTTTCAATAGAGCCCTTCACACCAAAGAGAGACACGACAAGCGGCGAGAAAATCAATAAAACCTGTGCTTTTTTTCAACCAGAGCCCTTCACACCAAAGAGCCCTTCACACCAAAAGCGACAAGCGGCGAGAAAATCAATAAAACCTGTGCTTTTCAATAGAGCCCTTCACACCAAAAGAGCAACACAGAGAAAATCAATAAAACCTGTGCTTTTCGAGAGAAAATCAATAAAACCTGTGCTTTTCAATAGAGCCCTTCACACCAATAAAACCTGTGCTTTCAATAGAGCCCTTCACACGACAAGCGCTTTTCAATAGAGCCCTTCACACCAAAGAGAGAAAATCAATAAAACCTGTGCTTTTCAATAGAGCCCTTCACACCAAAGAGCGACGACAAAGAGAAAATCAATAAAACCTGTGCTTTTCAATAGAGCCCTTCACACCAAGCGACATGAGAAAATCAATAAAACCTGTGCTTTTCAATAGAGCCCTTCACACCAAGCGGAGAAAATCAATAAAAGTGCTTTTCAACGACCAGCGACGACAAGCGACGAGAGAAAATCAATAAAACCTGTGCTTTTCAATAGAGCCCTTCACACCAAAGAGCAACACGACAAGCGACGAGAGAAAATCAATAAAACCTGTGCTTTTCAATAGAGCCCTTCACACCGGCGAGAGAAAATCAATAAAACCTGTGCTTTTCAATAGAGCCCTTCACACCAAAGACAAGCGAGAGAGAAAATCAATAAAACCTGTGCTTTTTCGAGAGAAAATCAATAAAACCTGTGCTTTTCAATAGAGCCCTTCACACCAAAGAGAGACAAAGAGAGAAAATCAATAAAACCTGTGCAAGCCCTTCACGACGAGAAAATCAATAAAACCTGTGCTTTTCAATAGAGCCCTTCACACCAAAGAGAGACACGACAAGCGACGAGAGAAAATCAATAAAACCTGTGCTTTTCAATAGAGCCCTTCACACCAAAGAAAATCAATAAAACCTGTGCTTTTCAATAGAGCCCTTCACACCAAAGACAACACAAGCGAGAGAAAATCAATAAAACCTGTGCTTTTCAATAGAGCCCTTCACACCAAAGAGAGACACGACAAGCGATGAGAGAAAATCAATAAAACCTGTGCTTTTAAATAGAGCCCTTCACACCAAAGAGAGACACGACAAGCGACGAGAGAAAATCAATAAAACCTGTGCTTTTCAATAGAGCCCTTCACACCAAAGAGCAACACGACAAGCGACAAGAGAAAATCAATAAAAAACCTGTGCTTTTCAATAGAGCCCTTCATAAAACCAAAGAGCAACACCAAAGAAAACACGACAAGCGACGAGAAAATCAATAAAACCTGTGCTTTTCAATAGAGCCCTTCACACCAAAGAGCAACACGACAAGCGACATGAGAAAATCAATAAAACCTGTGCTTTTCAATAGAGCCCTTCACACCAAAGAGCAACACGACCAGCGACGAGAGAAAATCAATAAAACCTGTGCTTTTCAATAGAGCCCTTCAGAGCCCTTCACACTTTTCAAAGAGCCCTTCACACGACACGACAAGCGACGCGAGAAAATCAATAAAACCTGTGCTTTTCAATAGAGCCCTTCACACCAAAGAGCAACACGACAAGCGACATGAGAAAATCAATAAAACCTGTGCTTTTCAATAGAGCCCTTCACACCAAAGAGCAAAATCAATAAAACCTGTGACCAGCGGCGAGAGAAAATCAATAAAACCTGTGCTTTTCAATAGAGCCCTTCACAAAGAGAAAGAGCGAGAGCGACAATAAAACCTGTGACAAGCCCTTCACGACGAGAGAAAATCAATAAAACCTGTGCTTTCAATAAACCTGTGCTTTTAAATAGAGCCCTTCACACCAAAGAGAGACACGACAAGTTTACGAGAAAATCAATAAAACCTGTGCTTTTCAACAGATCACACCAAAAGACAACGACAAGTTTATCAGAGAAAATCAATAAAACCTGTGCTTTTCAATAGAGCCCTTCACACCAAAGAGAGACACGGCGAGAAAATCAATAAAACCTGTGCTTTTCAATAGAGCCCTTCACACCAAAGAAAGAGCAACGACAAGAAAATCAATAAAACCTGTGCTTTTCAATAGAGACAAAAGAGAGAAAAGAAAATCAATAAAACCTGTGCTTTTCAATAGAGCCCTTCACACCAAAGAGACAATGACAGTTTTACCAAGCGAGAAAATCAATAAAACCTGTGCTTTTCAATAGAGCCCTTCACACCAAAGAGAGACACGACAAGCGGCGAGAGAAAATCAATAAAACCTGCTTTTCAATTTTTAAATAGAGACACGACAAGCCCTTCACACCTAGAGAAAATCAATAAAAGAGAGCCCTTCACCAAAGAGAGACACGACAAGCGGCGAGAGAAAATCAATAAAAACCTGTGCTTTTCAAACAGAGCCTTCAAGGAGAAAATCAATAAAACCTGTGCTTTTCAAAGAGCCCTTCACACCAAAGAGAGACACGACAAGCGACGAGAGAAAATCAATAAAACCTGTGCTTTTCTTTTCAATCAATAAAACCTGTGCTTTTCCTTCACACCAAAGAGCAATAAAACAACGCCCTTCACACCAAAAAGAGACACGACAAGCGAGGCGAGAGAAAATCAATAAAACCTGTGCTTTTCAATAGAGCCCTTCACACCAAAGAGAGAAATCAATAAAACCTGTGCTTTTCAATAGAGCCCTTCACACCAAAAAGAGAGACACGACAAGCGGCGAGAGAAAATCAATAAAACCTGTGCTTTTCAATAGAGCCCTTCACACCAAAGAAAATCAATAAAACCTGTGCTTTTCAACAGAGCCCTTCACAAAGAGAGACACGACAAAGCGACGAGAGAAAATCAATAAAACCTGTGCCCTTTTCAATAGAGCCCTTCACACCAAAAGAACAACACGACAAGCGATGAGAGAAAATCAATAAAACCTGTGCTTTTCAATAGAGCCCTTCACACCAAAGAGAAAATCAATAAAACACGACAGAGCCCCTTCACCAAAGAGCGAGACAAAATCAATAAAACCTGTGCTTTTCAATAGAGCCCTTCACACCAAAGAGAGAAAACAATAAAACCTGTGCTTTTCAATAGAGCCCTTCAACCAAAAGAGACACGACAAGCGACGAGAAGAAAATCAATAAAAATTCCAAAAGCCCTTCACACCAAAGAGTGATGAAAAAAAAAAAAAAAAACCTGTGCTTTTCAATAGAGCTTTCACACCAAAAGAAAATAGAGGAGAAAATCAATAAAACCTGTGTTTTTTTCTTGCAACCAAAAGAAAAGCCTTCACACCAAAGATCTAATTTCAATGACACAAATTTTGCAAAAGAAAAAAAAAAAAAAACCGGGCAAAATCGTTTATACAAAACACTGAGAAAGCCAAAAAGCCGTTTCACTTTCACTCAAAATAGAGGGAAGGTCGTGCTTGCAGCATCTAATTTCAATGACCTTTTTGACAAGAGTCAAAGCAATTATAAAAACACTGAAGCCAAAAACGTAATATGGGAATCGATTTCTAATGATCTGGGCGTGCCTGGTTTAGGGCTTCAGATTTTCGGTTTAATGGAAACGAGTATATTCACATAAAAAGAAAACACGTGACCGAACCAATCCTGCCACACTGCTTCTGTGGACCAGTTTATACTGGACATGTATTTTAATGGAAACCCTTTTTTTTTTTTTGCTGTTAATGCACACAGCTTTTGTCAAATTACAGATGCGCATAAATGTTTATTTTCTTTGACATTTCAATGGAGACATAGCCATTGACACAGCGTACAGTATTTATTAATAAAGTTTGATGTCACTGTATTTTGTTTTTTGTTTAGTACACATGGAAAGACTGGTGGGCCACTGACTGAAATCAAGGCGGCCTCAAACAGTAAAACATAACGTACTTTATATTTCACCATTTACCATTATTGAATGTTTACCACATGTCAAGGCTTTTGAAATCATGTTTGTTTTTTACTTTCTCACAAATGGTTTGGTGGAAGATCTCCCTTTCCTTTCCTAGATGGAGCCCTCGAATGTGTGAACCTGTCTAAATTAAAAGAAACAAAAAACCTGTATATAATAAATGAAATCTAGTACTTTAATAGATTCACACAGAAATACACGTATCTGGTTACCATGGCATCAAAGGTCAATCTGTAGTGTTGCGCATCTTCGGTTTTCATCTTTAAAAACATTTCCCAGGACATTTTTCTGAGTTTATTTTACATATCTTAAAATAGGGATAAAATCGGTTAAAAAATAAATACAAAGTTTTTCATTTAAACATTGGTAAAAATAGTGGGAACAAACCTCAGTATCCACACTTTACATGTGGAATATGATGCGTAGCAGTTCTGGTTTCTGATTAATAATGTCCCTGGCATGTATGATGAGCAGAATCTGTGTCGAAGCCACATTTTCCCAAGTTAGCTGCTACTTTGCGAACGTTTGGGCAATCGCTGTGCTGGCAGAAGGTATGAACATGACATCAGCACAAAACAAGCCAGGTTTATTCACCTTGAAATCATAACAAGAAAAGAAAATTGACAGAAGTGGGCGGTGCAAGCCATCAGGGAGACGCGTCAAAAATCACACTGGACATTTCCATCAATGTGTTCCATAAGATTACCAACTAAAGCATCACTGCAATAGGCAGTGTTTTAGCCTGTCCTGTCGCATGAAGTCACTAAAGGCTACGCACACACACAGGCTGAATGCGGCTGCGAGTTCAATTTTTGCTCTTAATACATTTCTGTGTGATAAACATAGCTTAAATAAATATAATATATAATATATATATATATATATATATATATATATATATATATATGCTTAATGAGCCAAGTTGATTTTTTATGATTAATATTTTTATTATTATTTATTTCTTAGCAGACACCCTTATCCAGGGCGACTTACAATTGTTACAAGATATCACATTATATATTATTTCACATATCACTTTTTTTTTTTTTTTTTTTTTTTTTACTGGAGCAATCTAGGTAAAGTACCTTGCTCAAGGGTACAGCAGCAGTGTCCCCCACCTGGGATTGAACCCACGACCCTCCGGTCAAGAGTCCAGAGCTCCAACCACTACTCCACACTGCTGCCCATGAACAGTAAATTCATAACAATGGTAAATATCGCATACATATAATACACTTTAATCAAAGTACAGTTGTAGAATATTTTGTTGTAAGAAAATAAATTGTATTTTTGGTTTTCCAACTTAAATAAAACAATATGGGACAATTCGTATCCCCAAACGCCACAGTGCGACCGGAACTCGTTTTTCCACCGATACCGAACGCCTCATCTGTGTGTTTTGTCACTCCAGGAAATGTCTCAGTAAATGATAAAGACGCATATATGACTCCTTAGACATTTCGTGTAAGTATTTCAATTTCGTTTTTTGATCAAGCTAGTAGTTACCACGCCCAGCAATTGCCACAATAATCAGACTGTTTGACCAACATAATCAGGTGATGATGTGTTTGTGACGTGACAGAGAACCACGTTTGAACCTCTGACGTCTAAGCGTCTGCTGTATCCTAGGATACAGTGTAGCGCTGTTTATTACAATGTCGGAGTCAAAATAAAACAGCACTTTAATCAAAATACTGTGTATTTACTAGAAAATAGTAACGAGAAAATATTGAATAGTAAACAGAAATCGGGTATAAATCATTAAAAACCGACGTTCAGTTAAAATCCTGTATACATAAACAAGTTGCAAAACATTTAATATTAACACAGCAATTTAAGAAATTTCGAGGTCACAACATTTGTGAATCATCCCCCACTCGGAAAAAGATTGCGTACCATCTTTGATATTATTTTACCATTTGTGAGTAACATTCCCCACCCACAAGTACAATACTAGATCAAACATTTAGAAGATAGGTTGTAAAAACGTTACACGTTTCTGTTGAAGTATTCAGTAACACTAGCTACTTTTTTTTCAAACAGCGCATTTCCTGCATAGTACATATTTTGTAATACTATTCTCTCTCTTAAAACGACTTCCTCTTTATTGAAAAAAGACACTGTAGGCTTGCTGTCACAAGACCTTGTTGGAGAGTCACAGCACATTGGTTTATTTTGGCATGTATTCTACAGCGAGTATGTCAAATATTGTTTGTAGAGCACGTACTGTATTATTATTTTCTTAGCAGACGCCCTTGTTACAAGATATCACATTATTTTTTACATACAATTACATTTTTTTTTACATACAATTCCCCATTTATACAGTTGGGTTTTTACTGGAGCAATCTAGGTAAAGTACCTTGCTCAAGGGTACAGCAGCAGTGGGGGGGAAGGAAGATAAACTGGAAATACAACACGGTCTGGTCGCTGATGAACAGTTTCTACAAAACGAGCGATACAATTGCTTTATACAATATTACTTACATTTGTAATATAGCGTGTCATAAAAAAAAGAAAAGAAATACAAATCAAATTTGATCGGATTTTCCTGTTGTCGGGGCGTTAGTATAAGCTATTAAAACAATCAAATATTAAAATGTATTATACTAAAATAGGACAATATAAATGCGCAGTAATGTTCCTAATTAAACTTAAGAAAGTAAGTTATGTAGGCTTAAAAAAGTAGCAATGTACAAAATTATTTTAAAATAACTGTCGTTAACTGCGTTAAAAAATAACTAAACAAGGATACAAATCAAACTTGCTTGATAAATAGGAATCTGATCAAGTACTACTATTATATACTGTATATATATATATATATATATATATATATATATATATATATATATATATATGTTGTCGATATGGGTCACAAGAAAACATCTTGAAAATCCATTTAGGAAGAAAAGTAAAGGAAATAAAATACCTGCGGGTGAGTCACACAGGACTGACTCACTGGCAGGCAGCATGCCAAAGCGAAATATCAGTCATATTCATGTGTCAAAATTATTACATTCTGCTCCTAAATGCATATAGGAGGATATAGAATCTTTAAAGCGTATACAAAATAAAACAAAGTTTTACTTTAATGAGAATATATAATCAGTTATTTAATATAAAGCCCTAGTATTTATTTTATTTTATAATTATGCATGTATTTATGTGTATGTACCGGTATTTTGTTATTTCCTTTACTTGTGTCGAACTGTTTTTCATCTGATTGTTTTACTTTTTCTAAATGGATTTTCAAGATGTTTTATTGTGACCCATATCGACAACAGTTTATACCTGCAAGACGGACGACACACGCCTCACACCCCAAGCCTGACACCACAAGCCTGGTACCCTTATAACTCCGCCTCTACAGTGACGCAATTTCCAAGTCCTCGCATTGATGCACTGATCCCACCCACGTGAAGTCGTTTTACGGAATCTACTTTTCTCTGTATTGTCAATGTCGTAACATGTAATATGCCCATTTTATTTATGTTTTTCAAATAATGAATACATCGGCATTGCATTCTAAATAAACCATTTAATCATCATTACATTTATAAAGGCAGTATTAATTAATGCGCTTACGTTTCCATATAATATATACAAAAGCAGTAATCGTTAACTATTTGCGGTATGTAATGTATGTAAAAAATAAAAAAAAAAGACAATGTGCAAGCATTGTTGGGAATGGTCTTGATGTCAGCGTATTTTAAAAATATTGCTTGATACTCTGATTAATATACTGCTCTCCGCTTCTTTGGAAACTGTTCAATTATCCGTTTGTTTCTATTGCAACAATACTGTTAGAATGGAACCCTATAAAATGTACCACTGGATTTTGGAACAAGGTACGATGGTATCTGTGAAAGTACAATTGTATTGTATAATATATGTATCCTACACCATCAATGTACAATTCCCTGTGTTACAATAATGCAGTACAACCATAATAATAATAGTATAGCTACACTATAGGACCGTGGTACATTTTTCTAGGGGTATAGCTTCACACAATCTACATTTACTTAATCGTATTAAAGTAAGAATTTAAAATTGACATGCTTACATGTCTGTATAGGTTAGCCTAGGTATATGCAATAAAATATAGGAAGCTGAAGTTCAGGTCGTCACTCATATTATTAGCAGTCCAGTTTTTGTTCTGTCCTTTAAGCTCATATGCCAATTGATCTATCAAAGTTGAATGATTATCCCTTTGTTTAAGTCCCTTTGGTCATATCCTGTTGACCTGCTTTTTGTCTGTGAGTATCCCACAAGGATCATCCCTTCTACAAGTGCATGTAACCTGGTCCAACATGGATTTGTGTGGCACATATGCCAATGGAGTTTGTATGTCATAGCTAAATATCTCTGTGCCATGTATTCACATATCCTAAATGAAATACAAACTGAAATTAGAATTTCAATGTAGATGTAAAATAAAAATACAGACCTGCGTAAACCATTGTGCAATCAGTTTTTAATATATATATATAAGAAAATGATATTTCAAGTACTTAAAAAGGTAGAATAATTGATTACAAATCAATTACGTTTCGGACTGAATATATATCTGCATGGGTTTGACATATTTGAACAAATAGCATCGTAGACAGTAGATTGTTATAAGAAAGTAAATACTTTAGAAATCAATACGGTAATTAAATACTCACTTATTGCGCTCTCCGCTCGCTTGTATTCAACCGTGTTTATGTTGACTCTGTGTGCGAGTCTTTATCCAGCGCTGGTTGAAGCTGTGAACGAGCCTTGTTTTCTGCCCCTCTCTCTCTTACGAGGTAACGCTGCGAGGCATGACACAGTCTCGCGTTTTGATTGGTCCATGTCTGTCACATGAATATGTCGTCACACGAGTGGAAAAGCTTGCAGGCATTTTTAACAATAACATTGTGATCAGATAGAGAGAGTGATCTGCTTTCCACAACCTTACCATTAAAATATAATGTGGTATTACGCTGTACTGATATAACAAACTATGGGTGATTACTTTATATGAATTATCATGTTATGCACGAATGTAAGAATTGGCTTTCTGTGGTGGTGTACTTTTTTCTTTCAAGTAGCATATATCTATAATCGTTTTTGCGATATATTTTAATATAAAATGTATACACTATTGCAGTTTTGTTACAGGATACATTAGTTTATCTCTAATGTAGTCACAGTTTTACATATAGACTGCCCCTGTTTTCATTTACGTCGCAAATTGTGGGCCGCTTTGCTTTTCAGATAATGTCACAAATTCTGGGCCGCTTTGGTTTTTAGATAACGTCCCAAATTCTGGGCTGCTTTGGTTTTTAGATAACGTCGCAAATTCTGGGCCGCTTTGCTTTTCAGATAACGTCCCAAATTCTGGGCCGCCTTGGTTTTTAGATAACGTCCCAAATTCTGGGCCGCTTTGCATTTTCGAATTCAGCCCAGTTTTGGGGACTCAGCTGACAGCGAGTTTCTAAGTCATCCATGCACAGTTTACCATAAACTGGATCGTGAATTCATGAGAGTAACCCTTAGTACATGAATCAAAGTTAATGTATGTTTTACTCTCCCCAGAAATCTTTTTTTTTTTTTATGAAAAAACAGAAATAAAATGTAAATGTTAAAAAAAACGTATTTCTTATTACGTGAAGAAACTACATTGCACTGAAATAGATACATGAAAATTAATTAAAACAGTCGTTTTCCTTTATTAAAGGCTAATATTAAAACACATTTTGGGAAGGAACATGGTATTCGAAAAAGGACATCTCATTTTCTTATGTAACGTCCATCAATATATTGTAGTGTTTCAGGTTCTTTTTGGACAGAAATGAGATTGCAACTTTGAGTAGATGAAGGCCTTTTATTTTGACAATAATTAAATAATCACAAAATAAAATCATAAAGTGAGGGAAAGGAGACTGGGAGTCGAAAGTGAAAATAAATGATTGTAGTAATTTTTCTTTTACCCTACCCTTCCCAGTCTTTTCCCCGCCCCTCTTTTGCGCAAAACCAGAACTCCAATTCCCCTCCACACACGTGTACCACCATGCAAACCCGGCACGCACACACCACCATGCAACCCCTGCATGCACACCACTATGTAACCCCTGCATGCACACACCACCATGCAACACCTACATGCACACACTACCATGCAACCCCTACACGCACACACCACCATGCAACCCCTGCAGGCACACACCACCATGCAACCCCTGCACGCATACACCCACCATAGCAATTCTTTGCAAAATATATTTTTGAGTATTCAGCCCCATTCATGTCTATGGCAGTTATAAAACACATTTTCAGTCATATCTCTCGAACCAGAGCACCTATAACCACCGTTCGAAGGGTTCTAGACCAGCCTGAATGTAACATGCCCAGTTTCGTAGCAATTCTTTGCAAAAAATATTTTCAGGGCGTTCAGGGTGTTCAGCCTCACTCATGTCTATTGCAGGGTTGAAAAACACATTTCAGGCATATCTCTCGAACCCGAGCACGTAGAACCACCATTCAAAGTGATATAGACTCAGGGGAGCACCCCAAACCACCAATTTAAGTCCATTCCAAGTGTTTTGTGATCACAGTATCAGCTTGAGTGTACCGGAGCATAGTTTTGCACAAAAAGCGAGCAGAGGCGAAAAAAGCAATATATACCCTGTTCTTTAAAATATCTCAAAAACTGGCCTGAATTTGAAAATGCAGAATTTGGGACGTTATCTAAAAACCAGAGCAGCCCAGAAATTGGGATGTTATCAGAGCGGCCCAGAATTTGGGACGTTATCTGAAAAGCAAAGCGGGCCAGAATTTGGGACGTGAATGAAAACATGGGCAGTCTATATGTACAACTGTGATTACATTAGATCTAAACTAATACATCCTCTAACAAAACTGTAATAGTGTGGAAGACATATATTTGATATTAAAATATATCGCGTAAACGATTATAGATATGTGCTAAAAAGTACGCCATTACAGAAAGCTAATTCTTACATTCGTGCATAACATGATAATTCATATAAAGTAATCACCCATAGTTTGTTATATCAGTACAGCGTAATACCACATTATATTTTAATGGTAAGGTTGTGGAAAGCAGATCACTCTCTCCCTGTGATTACAATGTTAAAAATGCCTGCAAGCTTTTCCACTTGTGTGACGACATATTCATGTGACAGACATGGACCAATCAAAACACAAGACTGTTATGCGGTTCTATCCCAAAAACCGGGCCTGTGTCATACCACTGTTATAGGGTTTGTTGCCCTGGGTGTTTATTATTGTATTATACTGCTGGTCCTTCCTGACTGCTGTCCAATTGCAGGACGTGTTTAGACCGGGTGTAATGAAAAGCTAGAGTAAAGGGGATACTGTTCCTGTTCCAGTTCAGTTGATTGCTCGCAGGCTTACAGTGTGGACGGTGACAAAAGCACTCGCTCTGCGCAGGAGCTAGAGCAATTCACGGAGCTGAAAGGTAATTGTATCGCCATCCTGTTACTTAAGAAATCCAGTCCAGTATTGCAATGACTGCTGTCGTGTGGATTTACATACCCTCACCTCAATAATATTAACATTATATAGTAATAACTTACCAGCAGAATAATATTTTTTAAAAAACAGGCACAAGGTATATAGAAATCGCAGCTTTATTACATCATCTTCGATTCTCTCCTGCACCAGTTCTCTGTGCATGGAAACAACATTTTCAATAGCCATCTGCGAAAACAGCACAAGAACTTTACACACAGCTAATTTACATCTCAACCCCCACCTTTCCCCTTCATTTGCATGACGTCGGGTGAAAGCCGGGTTTTCTCAAGTAAAATAAACTGAGCGAATGGAAACCTGAAAAAGCATCTTGCACAAGACATTTTTCTCAAGCAAATATGTCGAGTTAAAAAAAAAAAAACTCCACCAATCACTGCAATCCATAAAATAATAATCACTACTAATAAAATACCATTCATTCAATAAACTAGGGTGTAAATGCTTTGGAACATACTCATGCATACACTAACTTTCAAACTAGCATAAATTCATAGAGATTTCTAAAGCTAATGTAAAAGGCATGATGCCAGCGCCTCTTCCCTTGTAGCAATTGAACTGCTGGTGACACATTTGCTTGTTATATTTCCATATTTCAGCACATGCATCAGTGATGTGATATCCATCAAAGTTCCTTTGAAATGCAGGTGTTCAGTGGGAGCAGTGGTCAGGCTTCATTTGAAGTGGTGCTTGTTTAGTCTATTAACTGTTAGCAACGAGCTCATTAAAACTATCAAACATGTTCTGTGCAGATGCAGTTACTCCTTTGGTTTCATATAGAAGCTTATGCACCTGCATTTGAGTGTAATGCAAGGTGTGGAGACTCACATGTTCATATATTGCATTACAAGAAAAACACCATGTTTATTCTTTCTCTTTGAATTCCAAATGTTGTAATCTTTTTAGTTTGTAATAATAATAATAATAATAATAATAATAATAATAATATCTTTATTTTTATATAGCGCCTTTCATAGTGTACCACCATCACAAGCCCCTTTCCTTAACCACTGGACCATCTTGGCCTCATCAATAACTTTAGGAACATCATAATATAAGAAAAGTTCTGAACAAGATCAGGGAATTTAGCACATCGATACTTTTCTAGTAGCTGACTGATCCCTGACTTTCATCTAGTTGGCTTTTAAAGACATCCTAAAGACTCTGCAGTAACACCGTTCTAGTGACCCATTTCAAACACTCCCAATTCTGTGAGAAGAAGCGTCTCCTCTAAAGGGTTTGTGGTCCAGTGGTTAAAGAAAGGGGCTTGTAACCAGGAGGACCCCCGGTTCAAATCCCCCCTCAGCCACTGACTCATTGTGTGACCCTGAGCAAGTCACTTAACCTCCTTGTGCTCTGTCTTTCAGGTGAGACGTAATTGTAAGTGACTCTGCAGCTAATGCATAGTTCACACACCTTAGTCTCTGTAAGTCGCCTTGGATAAAGGCGTCTGCTAAATAAACAAATAATAATAATAATAATAATAATCCTTCTTTGTTCCAGGCTAAATAGTTACAGTTCACTTGTGTGTTGATTGTCTGTTAACTCCACTGCAAGGGATGTTGCCCAGTCATCAACAATTGCTGCTGCAGAGTCACTTCCAATTGGACCTCGGTTTTACATCTCCTCTGAAGGACAGAGCACAAGGAGGTTAAGCAACTTGATGTGAAAAGATATGTCTCCTACCCTCTGTCCTAAGTCTGTCTCCACTCAGTTTATAACTGTGTACTCTAGTCCTAGTCTCTCTGCTGTGCTTGAAAGAGTGACTACAGTTAACTTAAACTTTTTAAAACCTGTAGTCTCCCCTAATCTTATTTTTTGTTCCAGACTAAATAGATTTAGTTCCCTCAGCTGTTGTCTCAACATATTTAGGGTTGGTTGAGTGTACAAGGAAAACAACTGACTCTGGAGAGGAGTTAACAATCAATGCCAGCACACCGGAGATCCAGAATTCAGAACACAGAACCAGGGAGGACATTCGGCCCATCAGTGCAGCAGCTGATTGATCTCGAAACTGTTAAGTCGGGTCTTAAAGGATCCCAGCCCCAACAACATGACTTGGTAACCCATTCCATCCCCTCACCACACTCTGTGAGAAGGTGTCTCCTCACCTCTGTCCTATCTCTATCCACACTGTGTGGTCCAGTGGAGGCTGTGTGGTCCAGTGGTTAAAGAAAAGGGCTTATAACCAGGAAGTCTCCCGGTTCAAATCCCACTTCAGCCACTGACTCATTGTGTGACCCTGAGCAAGTCACTTAACCTCCTTGTGCTCCGTCTTTCGGGTGAGACGTAATTGTAAGTGACTCTGCAGCTGATGCATAGTTCACACACCCTAGTATCTGCAAGTCACCTTGGATAAAGGCGTCTGCTAAATAAATAAACAATAACACTTAATTTCCAGCAGTGTCCTCTGGCCCTGGTGTCAGTGCTATGCTTGAGGTATTAGTTTAGTTTAACTTTGTCAACACCTTTGAAGTTTTTAAAGACTTCAGTCAAGTCCGCCTAACTCTTCTTTGTTCAAGCTAAACAAATTCAGGACCCTCTTCACAGCTCATTCCTTTAAACCCTGGGATTAATCTTCAACTTTATGATTGCTTCCCCGTTGCTGGTAGAAATGAGTCTATCACAACACCAAGGTCTTTCTTTCAAAACCCATTGGGTATTTCAATCCTACTTTTTTAGTAATACAATTGTGAAATGTTTCAATAAGAAACATGCACTCCACACCGTACAACAGCTGACTGATTTGCTAATGGAAGAAGCAGCTCAACCACAACACCTGGTATAATGAACATGTTTGTGAGCCAGGTGTTTGCAGTACTGTACTGTAGATGTGAAATTCCAGAGAATGCTTCATTTTGCATGACTGATAACTAATCATTCTATTGCCTTTAATACTGTATATGGGGCCCCCTGTCTGCACCCTGCTGACCCCAGCACTGATCCTGCACTGTGTTAAGAGAACAATGGAGATCACTGACACTGTGTCAATAGATTTGGACCATAGGGTACAGAGGAAATAGTTTTCAAGTGAAGTATGGAAATTTGGAAGAGGAGGGCATCACACAGTATCACAGTGTAGAGAATGAAAGGGTCCTTAATGAGGGTTTAGTGGTGAAGGAGTGCATTTGCCTGGGAGAGGGTATAAAACAGAGCAGGGTGGAGGGACCAGAGCAGCTGAAGAGTGGAAAAGCAGCATCAGCACCTTGTCAAGATGAAACCCTGGACTACAAGAGCCATTCTCCTCTCGGTCCTGACAGCATGGCTTCTGTCAGGGGCTGCTAAGACTGCCTTTATCCTGAGTAACATGGGGAGGGAGGGAGGGATTGCATTGATTGCCTTCAACCTAAAATAAATGGGCGAAGAGATGGCATTGACTGACTTTCATCAGAACAACAGAAGGGTAGGGAGATAGCAGACAGCCTAACCCACGGGTCAGAAGGGGCACGTGCCCCTGCACTTTGAATATGGGGGACAAACTATATATTTTGGCCTTCCACTTTTCTTCCTTCATAATATATGTATTGCGTTTGACATTGGTTTTGTCTTTAAAGGTTTAAAATAAAATAAAAAAAATGAAAGCTAACAATTACAAAAAAAACTTGTTTATTAAGGGAATGGTGGTCATTTTTTTATTACTACCAAAAAAGGTAAGGGAGAGAGAGTATCAGCCCGTTATTAAAAATGAATTAAGAAGTTATCAGGCTACTGTTGCTGCGGGGCTATGAATGAGTTTAAGATCAATTTCCACCAAAATCTTTTATTTCTTTTAACTTAGATTAAGTAACTATAGCAAATAGTTTAGTTTCAAAATCACATAAGCTGATTTATTAATAATAATAATAATAATAATAATAATAATAATAATAATAATAATAATAATAAACTTTATTTTGTATAGTGCCCTTAAAAGCAATCATCTCAGAGCGCTTCACAATTAATAATACAGCAATAAATAAACAGATTATACATAAAAAAGCACAAGGAAATAAAACAATCATAAAAATCATAAAAAACGCCTTAAAAAAAAAAAAAAAAAAAGTAAGTCTTTAAATTAGCTTTAAAAACACTCAAAGCAGCTGAGTCCCTGATCTCTAGTGGAATTGAGTTCCATAATTTGGGGGCATAGCAACAGAAGGCCCTGTCGCCCATAGAGCGCAGGCGAGCAGGCAGGACACACAGCAGTCTGAGATCAGCAGAGCGGAGGTTGCGAGTGGGACTGTAAAAAGATAAAAGATCTGACAGATAAGTCGGAGCTAGCCCATGAAGAGCCTTATATGTCAGCATTAAAATTTTAAAATCAATTCTGAACCTGATAGTTGGCTACAATAATTATTTTCATTAAAAACGTGTAACTTTTGTTCTTTGCTGATATTAATGTTCAGATTTCATATCTATACTTAGTAATAATTTAAACTCCCTTTAATTTAATAATAATCATTGACGGTAAAGTTATATTATGCCCATAAATGATTCTGAAACTGTAGAAATAAAATAGCTCATTGTTTACAATTAAAAACACGGGTTGTCCATTTTAGTATCATAAAACACGTTTGCCTTGTGCAAAAGATTTAATGACTATTGTTTGCATTTTTTATAATCTGTTGATTTGAATGTATCTTTTCACATTTATTTAGCCTGGTTTTAAAAACACTGTTCACATGTATGTGTTGTTTTCAGTCTTTGTATGGTAGAGTGAGCTATCGTGAATCATGCTACTTTCACATTGTGTTCTGTATATCTGTTTAAGCTATTTCAGTTTGCTACTATTTCCATAAGCTGCGAAACAAAAGGTTTAGCATCAGAGGAAGTCTGCCTCTTAAAGACATAACAATAACACATTTCAGATAGTTATAATGCTGCAAACCAGCCTAGTAGGTAATCCAGCGTTATTCATGTCTGTCTAGATGAGTCTGCTGAAGTACTTTAAAAAGCAGCTCAAGTCAGTAGCAGGGAAAAAGGAGCCGGTGCCTCAGCATGCACAGGTGGAAGAATCTCAGGTCGGGATGGGGATTTAGGTAGTTCAGTATTGCCCCCCCCCCAACAAACACACTTTTAAACGAAGTTAGGTGCCCCTGTTCCACCTCGATAACATAGTGGAGAAGGCAGGCTTTTCCTAAATGCTGTACTATTGAATAACACTATGTAATACAATTTTTGTTCCTGGGTAGTAAGTGTTATTTCCTAATTGCTTATGCCTCAAAAGTATAGAAAATGGCTATTATTCCCCACAAACTTTGCTTTTGTGACCAGGACAGTGATATTTTGAAATTTACCTATTTCCAATGAGAAAACGTTCACATAAAGTCAGAAAAAAAAACATATGAATCCAAATTAACATGTATTTATACTAAAGTAATACAAAAATTACTACAAAAGATTTAGAAGTGAGTAGTTTTTCGAGATTTACGATTATACTGTAAATCACTTTCACGAATCAGCCCCCAAATGTAGTCTCCCATCATGTTCTCGTTATACTGTCCTTGGTAGCGGCGTTCAAAGTCCAGTATATCCTGGTGGAAGCGCTCGCCTTGCTCCTCCGAGTACGCTCCCATGTTCTCCTTGAATTTATCAAGATGAGCATCAAGGATATGGACTTTGAGGGACATCCTACAGCCCATTGTGCCGTAGTTCTTCACCAGAGTCTCAACCAGCTCCACATAGTTTTCGGCCTTGTGATTGCCCAGGAAGCCCCGAACCACTGCGACAAAGCTGTTCCAAGCCGCTTTCTCCTTACTAGTGAGCTTCTTGGGGAATTCATTGCACTCCAGGATCTTCTTTATCTGTGGTCCAACGAAGACACCGGCTTTGACCTTTGCCTCAGACAGCTTAGGGAAAAAGTCTTGAAGGTACTTGAAGGCTGCCGACTCCTTACCTAGAGCTCAGACAAATTGTTTCATAAGGCCCAATTTGATGTGCAGTGGTGGCATCAGCACCTTCCAGGGGTCCACCAGTGTCTCCCACTTGACGTTGTTCCTCCCCACAGAGAACTCGGTCCGCTGTGGCCAGTCCCGCCTGTGGTAGTGCGCATTGGTGTCCCTGCTGTCCCAAAGGCAAAGATAGCAGGGAAACTTGGTAAAACCGCCTTGGAGACCCATCAGGAATGCCACCATTTTGAAGTCTCCTATGACCTTGATGCCATCTCAGAAAAATACAGATATGTATCCACTTAGGCAGCTGGAACTAAACTGAACTGGTGGGCTTAAGGCCCCTGTATTTATACTACTATTTATATTACTGGAAAGTTCTAGAAAGTTCTAGAAGTTACTCCAAGTTTACTCAGCACTGAATCTATCTGGAATGTTCTGGAAAATAGGTAAATTTCAAAATATCACTGTCCTGGTCACAAAAGCAAAGTTTGTGGGGAATAATAGCCATTTTCTATACTTTTGAGGCATAAGCAATTAGGAAATAACACTTACTACCCAGGAACCAAAAAAAAATAATAATTGTTACACGGTGTAATCACCTTACGATAAGAATATCCTTCTTTGTTCTTAATTTGTACATTGCCATTTAAAAGAATGATTTCACCCCCTCCATTTCCTCTGTGTGCAGGTGCAAGGAGCCTCCTTGAGGACTGAAGAGCTGGGAGATGATGATTACCAGGACAACAAGAGAGAACTGGGTAAGATCCATTCTTCCAGAACTCAATCCTATATTCTCACCACAGAGGTTTGTCTACTTGTCTTGGGGTTTGATTTGATGAGCCTGTACTCCACTAGAATAAGACGCAGCATTTAGAGAACTTGAAAACTCCCATGTGTTGCATCAACCACCTCCCACCATGGGGACCCCTTATTTACCCCCAAGAAATAAGAGGTTGATTCAGACCAGAAGGATTCCCTGGTACTGTAAAATGCAGCTGTGGCTTATCCACGTGAATAGCCAAATCAACTCGTCGTTTCTTATCACAGTAAATATTTAAATATATTGGGGAAAAAAACAAACCAAGGTTTGCATTTGAAATTTCCCTTCGGGCCGATCTTGCCTCCTGCTAATTCTTTCTTTACACTTTGGGGCAAATGATGTTGTAGCTCTTCAATAAACCATTGCAGAGTGTGTATAAAATACACTGAGATTTGAAAATGTTCATTCATTTTGATTGACCTTTTTCACAAAATATATATATCCTTGAAACATATAGACATGCTCTTTCATTTATTGTGTTAATATTCAAACCACTTTTTATACAGCAGATTTAATATAAGAATTTATTTAAGAGATATTAAAAATGCAAATTGTTTACTTATATGTTTACCGCAAGTTGATTTATTAAAATTACTTTCCTTATATAATATGTTGCACTTTAAAGTGGTTTATTTATATAATATTAATTCAACTATTCTACACTGTTGCAGTTATTAACAAAAGTGCAGAATTTTATGACCATAATTAATTTTATTCAAAACAGATGCAAAAATTTTAATGAAATAAAAAAAAAAATCCCAGTTTTGCTAATCGGGCCGTTTGCATTCTCCATTCCATGCTGTCATTCCTTTCATAGCACTGAATACAACACAGGACTGCTCTCATTAAAAATGTAACCACAGCCTGTGTTTACAGATCTCAGCAGGACTCAGAGGAGCAGGAAGGAGCACCGGAGAACAAGAGAGCACTGGGTAAGGAAAGAAAGAAAGAAAGAAAGAAAGAAAGAAAGAAAGAAAGAAAGAAAGAAAGAAAGAAAATTATTTGCAGGATGACAAAAAAGCACAGTCCTGGACAGACCAAATAATTTATTTAGAAACTCAACCTGATTAATCATCACTAATCATGCATAACATCAAGGGCTACTGTATATCCAGAAATCTCCTGGTTAAACCTCACAGCTCTGCATTGCAATGTAATGGAGAACTCTCTGCCTCCCTGTATTGAGTGTCCTATGAAGCTGTGCACTGCAGTCGAGGGAATCCTTCATTGCTTCATGAAGCTCTATTCTCCCTGTTCCAGAGGCAGAGGATTCAGGCGACAGTGATGCTGAACTGGAAAGTGATGGACTCAAAGGAGAGCGGGAGTTGGGTGAGTCCTTTGAAAAGCACGTCTGGGTAGTGTGTGGGTACAACGTTAAACCTTCAAGAGGAACACATTTTGAATTACAGGTGAAAGACTTAAGGCCAAACCCCAGTGAATCTGAGCACATTTAGCTGCTGCTTCTCTACTGGCGCAAACACAAAGTGCCAGATCTGTTTCCTATGTACGTCTAACTGTATAAACCTATTTCTGTTTTACCTGATAGGAGACAATATGATGGAGAAAAGAGCTGACAGTGAGTACAGACGGCCTATAGCTTCTTCTGTTGAGTGTGTTTCTGTCTGTCTGTCTATTACACTGAAGCAAAAGAGGAAAACACAAAGCTTGAGGGATATGCACTTTGAAAATATTTCATGTTTGCATTTAACATGTGTTGATGCAGCACCTTTAATAAGACTTATTGTATTAATTTATCGCCTTACATGTCAGTAAGAAGGATCGCCCAACTGAGATATAATAACTTGACTGAAAGGTTGTCCTATTCCCTTACCTTTTTATCAATCAATATTTATTTTATATAGCACCTTTCATAGTGGACCATCATCACAAAGCGCTTTACAAGATAGTGAGAAATAATGCAAATACATTAAATACAGTGAAATACAGGGCATAGTACATTAAACAGCAAAACAAATGCAAATACATTAAATACGGGCATATTACATTAAATACAAGGCTAGGGTGGAAATTCTAAACATTGTGGATGCATGTATCGTACAGAATCATATGAATATGATGGAGTGAAAAACCTGAAATAGAAATTTAGACAACAGCTAATAACAGATATCAGGTTTAAAGAGCATTGAAAGCAAGAGAGAACAAGCGGGCCTAGAGAGTTGATTTGAAGCGAGCGATTGTGGGAGCCGCACACACTGAAGCTGGGAGAGAGCTCCAGAGAGTCGGGGCCATGAAGCTGAAAGAGTTCTCTCCGAGTGTGGTGCGCTGTTGCTTGGGTATAACAAACAGGTCAGAGTCAGAGTACCTCAGCTTGAGGGCAGGGACATAGCGGGTCAGCAGGTTGGAGAGATACTCTGGACCTGTGTGATGGAGTGCCTTGTAGGCAAGCAGGGGAATTTTGAGAGTAATCCTGAACTTTACAGGTAGCCAGTGCAGCTGGGCAAGACGGGGTAATGTGATCATGTTTTTTTTTCATCTGGTAAGGATCCTAGCTGCGGCATTCTGAACCAGCTGCAACCGGTTTATGGCACGTGATGGAAGACCACCATAGAGAGAGTTGCAGTAGTCAATTCCAGAGGAGATATTTATGATGTATTGCAATCATTCTGAGCAGTGTTGTTTTGTGCATAAGTCTGTGTGCTTCTTTTCATATGTAATGCAGACTAAAATATCTTTCTGTTAGTAAGTGCCATCACCATCTAGTGCATAGCAGTGAATTGAAAGCAGAAGGAAGCGTGATGCAATCACTGGCTCTTCTATAAAGACACTTTGACTGATCCAGCCTACATTATGTACATATATCTAAGACAGGCAACTAGAACTGAACAGCAGCTCCGGAACTCAGGGGAAAACATCGTAACACACACTCTAACAAAATTAAATCTGAAGCTCCTTACTGTTCAGCAATCTTCTTTAATGTACATTGAAATCCTAATCCGAATTTGAAGAGTTCCTCAACACGGTTCGTGTTCAAATAGAAGGTATGCAAACTAATGTTTTTTTAATGATCTTCATGTGCTGTTTTTCTCCTGAAGTGGATTCTGAGGTGGTCCTGACACAGTCCATGGTAGTGAAGAAGGATGCCCTGTCCAAAAGATACTACAGAAGTAAGTGTGTGTCTCTCTGGAGCTGGCTCCTGGTTTGGGTGAACTGCATGGATTGTAGACTGCAGGTCAATTGATTGAAGACATTGAGAAACACTTCAGCATTACAACATATTCTACCATGGAGTGGTTTCATAGTTCTGGACAGACTGGAGGAAACACTTTGAAATGAGCCCCTTGGTGTCTTCATTAAGCCTGTAACAGCTATCAAAATCAAATGGTATCCTCAGAGGAACAGAAAACATTCCAGTAAATGGAACACAAACATGAATATAAAGTGAACTATTAAATCCAATAACCACTGTTTCTGTTTTTCTTTCTCTTTGGAACAGCTTACTGTTGTAAGTATTTTATTTCATTATGGTACATTAATATGTAGAAATTAATTGTATAATTTTTTTTAGAATTGTATCTCATGGTGTATGTTTATTTCATTTCCAGATTATAGCATCTGTGCTCGTGGTAAGTGTGAATCTGATATTTTAAGAGGATTTGGGTTTAGAATGCATAGCTGACCAAAAGCCTCAAATGTCTGTAACACAAGGAAGGAGTCTGTGTGCTACAAGAGTGCTGGAATGTGACTGTACACTACAATACAATACACATGTACTGTGCGCTTCACAAGAAATGAATACATGTTAACAATGGGGCCTCCTACAGCTGATGTTGAAAATATGGAATGGGGTATTATTGTATAATAGTATGAATGAGCTGCTCTTAATAAGAAATGACATCTTTATTTAATACATACTCACATAGTGAGGTGTTCTGTATACTGTGGGAGGGTATATAAAGAAGGAGCCCTGGCTTTGGATTTTGCCAATAATAGAAATGTACAAATAGAGAGACACTCCTTTGAATCCTTTGAAATATATAGCTCTCTAATACACTACTGAGGCCCCATTCTTGTATAAAGCAGCCACTGCAGTGACTTCAAATGGACTGAACTCAATATATAACTTGTATCTTTCACAGTAAGGTACAGATGCTACTATGGTAAGTAAATGGATTCTACTTTATTTTATCCAGCAATCAGTGGGATTTATTTATTATTTTCAATCAGAGCACAAATTGTTTATCAGTGTAGCTTTGCTGAGAGGCTTCAGTGGCACAGTGGCTAGAGTGCTGGGCTGCAGTGTGGAAAGTAGTGGGTTTGAGTAGCTCAGTGTTTAGAGTGCAGAGCTGTAGTGTGGAAAGCAGTGGGTTTGAGTAGCTCAGTGGTTAGTGCTGGGCTGTAGTGTGGTGTAGTGGTTTTGACTAGCTCAGAGGTTAGTGCTGGGCTGCAGTGTGTTGTAGTGGGTTTGACTAGCTCAGTGGTTAGTGCTGTGCTGCAGTGTGGTGTAGTGGGTTTGACTAGCTCAGTGGTTAGTGCTGGGCTGCAGTGTGGTGTAGTGGTTTTGACTAGCTCAGTGGTTAGTGCTGGGTTGCAGTATAGGAGTTAATGGGTTTGATAGCTCAGTGGTTAGAGAAAGTGGTGCCCTGAAAAGTGGAAGGCAATGTGCATGCTCGTGGATCTGAGTATTTATTCATTATTCTTTTAGCAGTCGCTTTTCTCCAAAGTGACATCGAGACTAGGGGGTGTACTATGCATCAACAACTGCTGCTGCAGTCACTTCCAATAGGACCCCAGTTTTAAGTTTTGACTTGCTCAGGGTCAAACACAGTGAGTCAGTGGCTGAGCTGGGATGTGAACCTCCTGGTATCAAGCCCTTTTCTTTAACCGCAGGGCCACTGTCCTTGCGTAGCTCAGGGGTTTGAGTTCTGGGCTACAGTGTGGAAGGCAGTGGGTTTAAGAAGCTCTATGTTAAAAATCGACTGTTCCTAATTTTCTTTTCTTTTTTTCTGTAGCTCATCACTATCACTACTATGTCTACTACCATCATGGGTACCACTGCGCTCGCTGTGAGTATGCCTTATTATTTCTGTATAAATTGGTTGTGGGATATATTAGAACAATTTGAAATAGAACACCAAGTGTAATTCCATATCAGTTTAGAACATGTGGTTGACCAGGTCAAATATGGATGGAACTCCAAGAGAGACACAGAATTGTTGGAAGAAGTTTTATAACAGATGCCATCCATCATAATCCTTCAACTGGAAATGTCATGACAAGTTTATAATTCACATTCAACTGCATTGTCTCAAACTAGTGATCGATTGAGGTCATTCGTAACTTACTGGAAAGGGGAAAGTCTAACCTGTCGATCAAGAAATGTATACTTAAACTTATTACAATGTGTGTGATCTTATGCTGGAGTAACCAACTCCACAAATAATCCCAGGAGATCTGAAGAATGTGATTGCTGCTGTTTTATGGTGTGAATACCTTAGTTCTCTGTGGGAGGTCATTATGTCAGGGTTGTTTTTGAGTTAAGAAGAAGGGTCCACTGATCTCAATCTTCTGTGGAACTTCTGTCATTTAAGTGAAACAAAATATAAAAGCAGGGGTCAAAACAGAGGAGCTTTGATCCAGGATAGCTCTGAATAAAACCTAAGAAACATGTTTGGCATTTGAACTATTATAGAGGTTTTACGTGTCTTTTATTGATAGGATTGCATTGTGAGGTTGTGGTGGCTCCACAGTTTAGCAGTTGATACCATACACTTTGGGATTGTGAATTTGCATGCATGAATTACACAAAGCTTTTTTCAAATTTGTATTTCAAATGAGTGCAATACAAAGAGTGTGGAGGATGCTATCTACACATGGGAGAGAGTTCAATTCTGCAGCTCAGTGTGACACTGATTGTCTGTATTATTAGACAATACTGACCCTTACCACCCCACAATCTCATTACCTAGCTGTGCAATGCTCTGTAGGGTATGGATCAGAACAATAGATTTTCTGCCCAGGTTGCTGATAATGTCTTCAATTGGTTTCATACTGGCGTACCTACCGCTGCAGGCGATGCCAGCACTACTGAGAAGCAGCAGCCCAGGGATCACAGTGCTGGAGTTTACCTGACAGCAGACCTGCAAGCAAAGCTTAAACACACCAGCAACCTTCTTTTGTAGCATGGCTGTAACCTTTCTGTTGTGGTCCCTCTCCCCACACACAGCTACAGCACCCATACTTATTTCTATCAGGCCATTCATTCACAGTTTGTTTAAAACAGCTGCTCCCTGTTGTGCATTTGGTCAATCTCTTCAAGGATATATCATAGAGACAACATTATTTTTCTATTGGGTGATTCCCTGCCTCTCATGAAGCAGGTCTTTACATCATATTGAAAGGTGTCCTTATTTAACATGTAGTCTCAGATTCTCAGTGAGATCACATGCTCACACATGTTTGAATAGAAGCACAGCTGCACATGGGCACATATACAAAGCGTTACTTGGAGAGTGTGCTTGATTGATTTGCCTCAGCTCATAATCACTGCACCGGGTCAGGTTTGACCAGTAGACTCCTTTCTTCTCCCAGCTCCTCACAGCCACCCTGTGATGTCACAAGTGTCCAGTGACAGGCCTTGTTCACAGACTGACAAAAATATCTTGTTTATATAGAGACTTTCTTCATCTCTCAATTATTTTAAAATCTCTATTTGCATTCAGGACAACAAATGCTCAAACTGTTGACCAGTATAAATGCTGTCCTGCCAACAAAACAACTGTCTGCTGTTACATGAAACTGGGAAAAAAGCTCTCTCTTTCTGTAAAGCTTTTTCAGCAATAAAGCTATTAGCATCAATGTCTGGTTTTGTCCTTTTTAATTGTGACCTTTTAACATTCTTTAATATTCACTGTCAGGGAAGGAAGTTGCAGATGTTGAGATAATAGAGTCAGTGTTTCCCAGCATGCATCACTGTGAGCAGCTCCTTCCTGCAGAAACAGACCACACTGTAATGTTTAGATGACTGGGTGTGAGCAGCCTTGTGTTAACAATGGGAGAACTGGGCTGACTGGGGAGGAAACTGCTGCCAGGGCTGTAACTAGGGTGGGGCGAGCGGGGCAGCCTTTTTTCTCTGAATATTTTTTTTAAATTGATCTATTAAACCATTTTGGCAATTTTGTTTTAGATTTTGATTTGTCTACTTTTGAGATGTAATTGTTTTGAACCTCTAGTACTACATTTAAAAAAAACAGCCATCCTTTTCTGTATTTTACTCCAATCTACTTCTGTTAGCCATACCTTCATAGTTTACCTTTCTAATATGATAAACCTTAGCTTTAGTCATTATTTTCTGGGGTTTTAAAAGCACTTCAAATGAGACCATGTTGTGGTCTGAGTTAGCCAATGGTTCCCTGACCTCTGTTTTAGTTATTCTGTCTTCGTTATTTGAAAAGCATAAACAGGATTTAGCCTTTTGTGGCATTGACAAGAGTAGTAACTCCTCTAATCGTGTATTTATGTATTTATCTTGCTCTTATTGTATTACTTGTACTGTAACACTTGAAATGTATTTGCTTACGATTGTAAGTCGCCCTGGATAAGGGCGTCTGCTAATAAATAAATAATAATAATAATAACTATGTGGAGCTGATACATATGTTTGCTAACAAAGATGAGAGGTTAGCTGATCATTTGCAGTCCTCCACCGTGTTTTCAGGTCTCTAACAGAATTCAAAACGATCTAGTTGAAGCTGTCAGTGAGTGTGACAGGCTAGCTGTAGGGATGATGTCAGACCAGAAAGGAGTACACAGACAGACAGTAGTGGTGAGTGAATATGAGACGCTGTTGTGCTCAGTGTTTTAATAACACACAGAAAATAAAAAGGTTGAACAAAACAGAAAACAGGACACGGCACTTGCGGCCAAAATAAATAGACAAACAAAATGGACTAACACTTAAACAAACAGTGGACGAACAGACAAACAAGTACAGTGCTGGTGCTTCCAGCACGTTGTAGCAATTATTATTTCCTTTAGTTTTGAATAGTTTTTACCTCCTCTCCACACCAGTTCTCCCTCCACGAACACACAACCCAGAGTGAGTGCTTTGTGCAACTATATATAGTGTGCAGTGTGGAGTAGTGGTTAGGGCTTGGACTCTTGACCGGAGGGTCGTGGGTTCAATCCCAGGTGGGGGGACACTGCTGATGTACCCTTGAGCTAGGTACTTTAGCTAGATTGCCCCAGTAAAAACCCAACTGTATAAATGGGTAATTGTATGTAAAAATAATGTGGTATCTTGTAACAATCGTAAGTCACACTGGATAGAAATGAACTGTATATATTTTTTAAATTGTATCTAATGGTGGGTGTTTATTTCATTTACAGATTATAGCATCTGTGCTCGTGGTAAGTGTGAATCTGATATTTTAATAAAGAGGATTTGGTTTTAAAATGCATAGCTGACCAAAAGCCTCAAATGTCTGTAACACAAGGAAGGAGTCTGTGTGCTGCAAGAGTGCTGGAATGTGACTGTACACTACAATACAATACACATGTACTGTGCGCTTGACAAGAAATGAATACATGTTAACAATGGGGCCTCCTACAGCTGATGTTGAAAATATGGAATGGGGTATTATTGTATAATAGTATGAAAGAGCTGCTCTTAATAAGAAATGACATCTTTATTTAATACATACTCACATAGTGAGGTGTTCTGTATACTGTGGGAGGGTATATAAAGAAGGAGCACTGGCTTTGGATTTTGCCAATAATAGAAATGTACAAATAGAGATACACTCCTTTGAAATATATAGCTCTCTATTACACTACTGAGGCCCCATTCTTGTATAAAGCAGCCACTGCAGTGACTTCAAATGGACTGAACTCAATATATAACTTGTATCTTTCACAGTAAGGTACAGATGCTACTATGGTAAGTAAATGGATTCTACTTTATTTTATCCAGCAATCAGTGGGATTTATTTATTATTTTCAATCAGGGCACAAATTGTTTATCAGTGTAGCTTTGCTGAGAGGCTTCAGTGTCACAGTGGCTAGAGTGCTGGGCTGCAGTGTGGAAGATAGTGGGTTTGAGTAGCTCAGTGGTTAGAGTGCAGAGCTGCAGTGTGGAAGGCAGTGGGTTTGAGTAGCTCAGTGGATAGAGTGCTGGGCTGCAGTGTGGAAGGTAGTGGGTTTGAGAAGCTCAGTGGTTAGTGCTGGGCTGCAGTGTGGAAGGTAGTGAGTCTGAGAAACTCAGTGGATAGAGCGCAGAGCTGCAGTGTGGAAGTTAGTGGGTTTGAGTAGCTCAGTGGTTAGTGCTGGGCTGCAGTGTGGTGTAGTGGTTTTGACTAGCTCAGTGGTTAGTGCTGGGCTGCAGTGTGGTGTAGTGGTTTTGACTAGCTCAGTGGTTAGTGCTGGGTTGCAGTATAGGGGTTAATGGGTTTGATAGCTCAGTGGTTAGAGAAAGTGGTGCCCTGCAAAGTGGAAGGCAATGTGCATGCTCGTGGATCTGAGTATTACTTTTTTATTCATTAGTCTTTTAGCAGTCGCTGTTCTCCAAAGTGACTTCGAGACTAGGGGGTGTACTATGCATCAACAACTGCTGTTGCAGTTACTTCCAATAGGACCCCAGATTTACGTTTTGACTTGCTCAGGGTCACACACAGTGAGTGAGTGGCTGAGCTGGGATGTGAACCTCCTGGTATCAAGCCCTTTTCTTTAACCGCAGGGCCACTGTCCCTGAGTAGCTCAGGGGTTTGAGTTCTGGGCTACAGTGTGGAAGGCAGTGGGTTTAAGAAGCTCTATGTTAAAAATAGACTGTTCCTAATTTTCTTTTCTTTTTTTCTGTAGCTCATCACTATCACTACTTTTTCTACTATCATCATGGGTACCACTGCACTCACTGTGAGTATGCCTTATTATTTCTGTATACATTGGTCGTGGGATATATTAGAACAATTTGAAATAGAACACCAAGTGTCATTCCATATCAGTTTAGAGCATGTGGTTGACCAGGTCAAATATGGATGGAACTCCAAGAGAGACACAGAATTGTTGGAATAAGTTTTATAACAGATGCCATCCATCATAATCCTTCAACTGGAAATGTCATGACAAGTTTATAATTCACATTCAACTGCATTGTCTCAAACTAGTGATCGATTGAGGTCATTCGTAACTTACTGGAAATAGGAAAGTCTAACCTGTCGCTCAAGAAATGTATACTTAAACTTATTACAATGTGTGTGATCTTACACTGGAGTAACCAACTCCACAAATAATCCCAGGAGATCTGATTAATGTGATTGCTGCTGTTTTATGGTGTGAATACCTTAGTTCTCTGTGGGATGTCATTATGTCAGGTTTGGCTTTAAGTTGAGAAGAAGGGTCCACTGACCTCAATCTCCTGTGGAACTTCTGTCATTTTAGTGAAACAAAATATAAAAGCAGGGGTCAAAACAGAGGAGCTTTGATCCAGGATAGCTCTGAATAAAACCTAAGAAACATGTTTGGCATTTGAACTATTATAGAGGTTTTACGTGTCTTTTATTGATAGGATTGCATTGTGAGGTTGTGGTGGCTCCACAGTTTAGCAGTTGATACCATACACTTTGGGATTGTGAATTTGCATGCATGAATTACACAAAGCTTTTTTCAAATTTGTATTTCAAATGAGTGCAATACAAAGAGTGTGGAGGATGCTATCTACACATGGGGAGAGTTCAATTCTGCAGCTCAGTGTGACACTGATTGTCTGTATTATTAGACAATGCTGACCCTTACCACCCCACAATCTCATTACCTAGCTGTGCAATGCTCTGTAGGGTATGGATCAGAACAATAGATTTTCTGCCCAGGTTGCTGATAATGTCTTCAATTGGTTTCAGACTGGCGTACCTACCGCTGCAGGCGATGCCAGCACTACTGAGAAGCAGCAGCCAGGGATCACAGTGCTGGAGTTTACCTGACAGCAGACCTGCAAGCAAAGCTTAAACACACCAGCAACCTTCTTTTTTTGTAGCATGGCTGTAACCTTTCTGTTGTGGTCCCTCTCCCCACACACAGCTACAGCACCCATACTTATTTCTATCAGGCCATTCATTCACAGTTTGTTTAAAACAGCTGCTCCCTGTTGTGCATTTGGTCAATCTCTTCAAGGATATATCATAGAGACAACATTATTTTTCTATTGGGTGATTCCCTGCCTCTCATGAAGCAGGTCTTTACATCGTATTGAAAGGTGTCCTTATTTAACATGTAGTCTCAGATTCTCAGTGAGATCACATGCTCACACATGTTTGAATAGAAACACAGCTGCACATGGGCACATATACAAAGCGTTACTTGGAGAGCGTGCTTGATTGATTTGCCCCAGCTCATAATCACTGCACCGGGTCAGGTTTGACCAGTAGACTCCTTTCTTCTCCCAGCTCCTCACAGCCACCCTGTGATGTCACAAGTGTCCAGTGACAGGCCTTGTGCACAGACTGACAAAAATATCTTGTTTATATAGAGACTTTCTTCATCTCTCAATTATTTTAAAATCTCTATTTGCATTCAGGACAACAAATGCTCAAACTGTTGACCAGTATAAATGCTGTCCTGCCAACAAAACAACTGTCTGCTGTTACATGAAACTGGGAAAAAGCCTCTCTCTTTCTGTAAAGCTTTTTTTCAGCAATAAAGCTATTAGCATCAATGTCTGGTTTTGTCCTTTTTAATTGTGACCTTTTAACATTCTTTAATATTCACTGTCAGGGAAGGAAGTTGCAGATGTTGAGATAATAGAGTCAGTGTTTCCCAGCATGCATCACTGTGAGCAGCTCCTTCCTGCAGAAACAGACCACACTGTAATGTTTAGATGACTGGGTGTGAGCAGCCTTGTGTTAACAATGGGAGAACTGGGCTGACTGGGGAGGAAACTGCTGCCAGGGCTGTAACTAGGGTGGGGCGAGCGGGGCAGCCTTTTTTCTCTGAATATTTTTTTTAAATTGATCTATTAAACCATTTTGGCAATTTTGTTTTAGATTTTGATGTGTCTACTTTTGAGATGTAATTGTTTTGAACCTCTAGTACTACATTAAAAAAAAAACAGCCATCCTTTTTCTGTATTTTACTCCAATCTACTTCTGTTAGCCATACCTTCATAGTTTACCTTTCTAATATGATAAACCTTAGCTTTAGTCATTATTTTCTGGGGTTTTAAAAGCACTTCAAATGAGACCATGTTGTGGTCTGAGTTAGCCAATGGTTCCCTGACCTCTGTTTTAGTTATTCTGTCTTCGTTATTTGAAAAAAGCATAAACAGGATTTAGCCTTTTGTGGCATTGACAAGAGTAGTAACTCCTCTAATCGTGTATTTATGTATTTATCTTGCTCTTATTGTATTACTTGTACTGTAACACTTGAAATGTATTTGTTTACGATTGTAAATCGCCCTGGATAAGGGCGTCTGCTAATAAATAAATAATAATAATAATAACTATGTGGAGCTGATACATATGTTTGCTAACAAAGATGAGAGGTTAGCTGATCATTTGCAGTCCTCCACCGTGTTTTCAGGTCTCTAACAGAATTCAAAACGATCGAGTTGAAGCTGTCAGTGAGTGTGACAGGCTAGCTGTAGGGATGATGTCAGACCAGAAAGGAGTACACAGACAGACAGTAGTGGTGAGTGAATATGAGACGCTGTTGAGCTCAGTGTTTTAAAACACACAGAAAATAAAAAGGTTGAACAAAACAGAAAACAGGACACGGCCCTTGCGGCCAAAATAAATAGACAAACAAAATGGACTAACACTTAAACAAACAGTGGACGAACAGACAAACAAGTACAGTGCTGGTGCTTCCAGCACGTTGTAGCAATATTATTTCCTTTAGTTTTGAATTGATTTTACCTCCTCTCCACACCAGTTCTCCACTCACGAACACACAACCCAGAGTGAGTGCTATATATTGTGCAGCTATATATAGCTGTGGACAATGAATACATGTTAACAATGGGGCCTCCTACAGCTGATGTTGAAAATATGGAATGGGGGTATTATTGTATAATAGTATGAAAAGAGCTGCTCTTAATAAGAAATGACATCTTTATTTAATACATACTCACATAGTGAGGTGTTCTGTATACTGTGGGAGGGTATATAAAGAAGGAGCACTGGCTTTGGATTTTGCCAATAATAGAAATGTACAAATAGAGATACACTCCTTTGAAATATATAGCTCTCTATTACACTACTGAGGCCCCATTCTTGTATAAAGCAGCCACTGCAGTGACTTCAAATGGACTGAACTCAATATATAACTTGTATCTTTCACAGTAAGGTACAGATGCTACTATGGTAAGTAAATGGATTCTACTTTATTTTATCCAGCAATCAGTGGGATTTTATTTATTATTTTCAATCAGGGCACAAATTGTTTATCAGTGTAGCTTTGCTGAGAGGCTTCCAGTGTCACAGTGGCTAGAGTGCTGGGCTGCAGTGTGGAAGATAGTGGGTTTGAGTAGCTCAGTGTTAGAGTGCAGAGCTGCAGTGTGGAAGGCAGTGGGTTTGAGTAGCTCAGTGGATAGAGTGCTGGGCTGCAGTGTGGAAGGTAGTGGGTTTTGAGCTCAGTGGTTAGTGCTGGGCTGCAGTGTGGAAGGTAGTGAGTCTGAAACTCAGTGGATAGAGCAGAGCTGCAGTGTGGAAGTTAGTGGGTTTGAGTAGCTCAGTGGTTAGTGCTGGGCTGCAGTGTGGTGTAGTGGTTTTTGACTAGCTCAGTGGTTAGTGCTGGGCTGCAGTGTGGTGTAGTGGTTTTGATTAGCTCAGTGGTTAGTGCTGGGGTTGCAGTATAGGGGTTAATGGGTTTGATAGCTCAGTGGTTAGAGAAAGTGGTGCCCTGCAAAGTGGAAGGCAATGTGCATGCTCGTGGATCTGAGTATTACTTTTTATTCATTAGTCTTTTAGCAGTCGCTGTTCTCCAAAGTGACTTCGAGACTAGGGGTGTACTATGCATCAACAACTGCTGTTGCAGTTACTTCCAATAGGACCCCAGATTTACGTTTTGACTTGCTCAGGGTCACACACAGTGAGTCAGTGGCTGAGCTGGGATGTGAACCTCCTGGTATCAAGCCCTTTTCTTTAACCGCAGGGCCACTGTCCCTGAGTAGCTCAGGGTTTGAGTTCTGGGCTACAGTGTGGAAGGCAGTGGGTTTAAGAAGCTCTATGTTAAAAAATAGACTGTTCCTAATTTTCTTTTCTTTTTCTGTAGCTCATCACTATCACTACTTTTCTACTATCATCATGGGTACCACTGCACTCACTGTGAGTATGCCTTATTATTTCTGTATACATTGGTCGTGGGATATATTAGAACAATTTGAAATAGAACACCAAGTGTCATTCCATATCAGTTTAGAGCATGTGGTTGACCAGGTCAAATATGGATGGAACTCCAAAGAGACACAGAATTGTTGGAATAAGTTTTATAACAGATGCCATCCATCATAATCCTTCAACTGGAAATGTCATGACAAGTTTATAATTCATTCAACTGCATTGTCTCAAACTAGTGATCGATTGAGGTCATTCGTAACTTACTGGAAATAGGAAAGTCTAACCTGTCGCTCAAGAAATGTATACTTAAACTTATTACAATGTGTGTGATCTTACACTGGAGTAACCAACTCCACAAATAATCCCAGGAGATCTGATTAATGTGATTGCTGCTGTTTTATGGTGTGAATACCTTAGTTCTCTGTGGGAGGTCATTATGTCAGGTTTGGCTTTAAGTTGAGAAGAAGGGTCCACTGACCTCAATCTCCTGTGGAACTTCTGTCATTTTAGTGAAACAAAATATAAAAAGCAGGGTCAAAACAGAGGAGCTTTGATCCAGGATAGCTCTGAATAAAACCTAAGAAACATGTTTGGCATTTGAACTATTATAGAGGTTTTACGTGTCTTTTATTGATAGGATTGCATTGTGAGGTTGTGGTGGCTCCACAGTTTAGCAGTTGATACCATACACTTTGGGATTGTGAATTTGCATGCATGAATTACACAAAGCTTTTTTCAAATTTGTATTTCAAATGAGTGCAATACAAAGAGTGTGGAGGATGCTATCTACACATGGGGAGAGTTCAATTCTGCAGCTCAGTGTGACACTGATTGTCTGTATTATTAGACAATGCTGACCCTTACCACCCACAATCTCATTACCTAGCTGTGCAATGCTCTGGGGTATGGATCAGAACAATAGATTTTCTGCCCAGGTTGCTGATAATGTCTTCAATTGGTTTCAGACTGGGCATACCACCGGGCTGCAGGCGATGCCAGCACTACTGAGAAGCAGCAGCGCCCAGGGGATCACAGTGCTGGAGTTTACCTGACAGCAGACCTGCAAGCAAGCTTAAACACACCAGCAACCTTCTTTTTGTAGCATGGCTGTAACCTTTCTGTTGTGGTCCTCTCCCCACACAGCTACAGCACCCATACTTATTTCTATCAGGCCATTCATTCACAGTTTGTTTTAAAACAGCTGCTCCCCTGTTGTGCATTTGGTCAATCTCTTCAAGGATATATCATAGAGACAACATTATTTTCTATTGGGTGATTCCCTGCCTCTCATGAAGCAGGTCTTTACATCATATTGAAAGGTGTCCTTATTTAACATGTAGTCTCAGATTCTCAGTGAGATCACATGCTCACACATGTTTGAATAGAAGCACAGCTGCACATGGGCACATATACAAAGCGTTACTTGGAGAGCGTGCTTGATTGATTTGCCCCAGCTCATAATCACTGCACCGGGTCAGGTTTGACCAGTAGACTCCTTTCTTCTCCCAGCTCCTCACAGCCACCCTGTGATGTCACAAGTGTCCAGTGACAGGCCTTGTTCACAGACTGACAAAAATATCTTGTTTATATAGAGACTTTCTTCATCTCTCAATTATTTTAAAATCTCTATTTGCATTCAGGACAACAAATGCTCAAACTGTTGACCAGTATAAATGCTGTCCTGCCAACAAAACAACTGTCTGCTGTTACATGAAACTGGGAAAAAGCCTCTCTCTTTGTAAAGCTTTTCAGCAATAAAGCTATTAGCATCAATGTCTGGTTTTGTCCTTTTTAATTGTGACCTTTTAACATTCTTTAATATTCACTGTCAGGGAAGGAAGTTGCAGATGTTGAGATAATAGAGTCAGTGTTTCCCAGCATGCATCACTGTGAGCAGCTCCTTCCTGCGAAACAGACCACACTGTAATGTTTAGATGACTGGGTGTGAGCAGCCTTGTGTTAACAATGGGAGAACTGGGCTGACTGGGAGGAAACTGCTGCCAGGGCTGTAACTAGGGTAGGGCGAGGGGCAGCCTTTTTTCTCTGAATATTTTTTTAAATTGATCTATTAAACCATTTTGGCAATTTTGTTTAGATTTTGATGTGTCTACTTTTTGAGATGTAATTGTTTTGAACCTCTAGTACTACATTTAAAAAAAAACAGCCATCCTTTTTCTGTATTTTACTCAATCTACTTCTGTTAGCCATACCTTCATAGTTTACCTTTCTAATATGATAAACCTTAGCTTTAGTCATTATTTTCTGGGGTTTTAAAAGCACTTCAAATGAGACCATGTTGTGGTCTGAGTTAGCCAATGGTTCCCTGACCTCTGTTTTAGTTATTCTGTCTTCGTTATTTGAAAAGCATAAACAGGATTTAGCCTTTTGTGGCATTGACAAGAGTAGTAACTCCTCTAATCGTGTATTTATGTATTTATCTTGCTCTTATTGTATTACTTGTACTGTAACACTTGAAATGTATTTGCTTACGATTGTAAGTCGCCCTGGATAAGGGCGTCTGCTAATAAATAAATAATAATAATAATAACTATGTGGAGCTGATACATATGTTTGCTAACAAAGATGAGGTTAGCTGATCATTTGCAGTCCTCCACCGTGTTTTCAGGTCTCTAACAGAATTCAAAACGATCTAGTTGAAGCTGTCAGTGAGTGTGACAGGCTAGCTGTAGGGATGATGTCAGACCAGAAAGGAGTACACAGACAGACAGTAGTGGTGAGTGAATATGAGACGCTGTTGTGCTCAGTGTTTTAATAACACACAGAAAATAAAAAGGTTGAACAAAACAGAAAACAGGACACGGCACTTGCGGCCAAAATAAATAGACAAACAAAATGGACTAACACTTAAACAAACAGTGGACGAACAGACAAACAAGTACAGTGCTGGTGCTTCCAGCACGTTGTAGCAATTATTATTTCCTTTAGTTTTGAATAGTTTTTACCTCCTCTCCACACCAGTTCTCCACTCACGAACACACAACCCAGAGTGAGTGCTTTGTGCAGCTATATATAGTGTGCAGTGCGGAGTAGTGGTTAGGGCTCTGGACTCTTGACCGGAGGGTCGTGGGTTCAATCCCAGGTGGGGGGACACTGCTGATGTACCCTTGAGCTAGGTACTTTAGCTAGATTGCCCCAGTAAAAACCCAACTGTATAAATGGGTAATTGTATGTAAAAATAATGTGGTATCTTGTAACAATCGTAAGTCACACTGGATAGAAATGAACTGTATATATTTTTTAAATTGTATCTAATGGTGGGTGTTTATTTCATTTACAGATTATAGCATCTGTGCTCGTGGTAAGTGTGAATCTGATATTTTAATAAAGAGGATTTGGTTTTAAAATGCATAGCTGACCAAAAGCCTCAAATGTCTGTAACACAAGGAAGGAGTCTGTGTGCTGCAAGAGTGCTGGAATGTGACTGTACACTACTATTACAATACACATGTACAATAAACTTGACAAGAAATGAATACATGTTAACAATGGGGCCTCCTACAGCTGATGTTGAAAATATGGAATGGGGTATTATTGTATAATAGTATGAAAGAGCTGCTCTTAATAAGAAATGACATCTTTATTTAATACATACTCACATAGTGAGGTGTTCTGTATACTGTGGGAGGGTATATAAAGAAGGAGCACTGGCTTTGGATTTTGCCAATAATAGAAATGTACAAATAGATACACTCCTTTGAAATATATAGCTCTCTATTACACTACTGAGGCCCCATTCTTGTATAAAGCAGCCACTGCAGTGACTTCAAATGGACTGAACTCAATATATAACTTGTATCTTTCACAGTAAGGTACAGATGCTACTATGGTAAGTAAATGGATTCTACTTTATTTTATCCAGCAATCAGTGGGATTTATTTATTATTTTCAATCAGGGCACAAATTGTTTATCAGTGTAGCTTTGCTGAGAGGCTTCCAGTGTCACAGTGGCTAGAGTGCTGGGCTGCAGTGTGGAAGATAGTGGGTTTGAGTAGCTCAGTGGTTAGAGTGCAGAGCTGCAGTGTGGAAGGCAGTGGGTTTGAGTAGCTCAGTGGATAGAGTGCTGGGCTGCAGTGTGGAAGGTAGTGGGTTTGAGAAGCTCAGTGGTTGGTGCTGGGCTGCAGTGTGGAAGGTAGTGAGTCTGAGAAACTCAGTGGATAGAGCGCAGAGCTGCAGTGTGGAAGTTAGTGGGTTTGAGTAGCTCAGTGGTTAGTGCTGGGCTGCAGTGTGGTGTAGTGGTTTTGACTAGCTCAGTGGTTAGTGCTGGGCTGCAGTGTGGTGTAGTGGTTTTGACTAGCTCAGTGGTTGGTGCTGGGTTGCAGTATAGGGGTTAATGGGTTTGATAGCTCAGTGGTTAGAAAGTGGTGCCCTGCAAAGTGGAAGGCAATGTGCATGCTCGTGGATCTGAGTATTACTTTTTTATTCATTAGTCTTTTAGCAGTCGCTGTTCTCCAAAGTGACTTCGAGACTAGGGGGTGTACTATGCATCAACAACTGCTGTTGCAGTTACTTCCAATAGGACCCCAGATTTACGTTTTGACTTGCTCAGGGTCACACACAGTGAGTGAGTGGCTGAGCTGGGATGTGAACCTCCTGGTATCAAGCCCTTTTCTTTAACCGCAGGGCCACTGTCCCTGAGTAGCTCAGGGGTTTGAGTTCTGGGCTACAGTGTGGAAGGCAGTGGGTTTAAGAAGCTCTATGTTAAAAATAGACTGTTCCTAATTTTCTTTTCTTTTTTTCTGTAGCTCATCACTATCACTACTTTTTCTACTATCATCATGGGTACCACTGCACTCACTGTGAGTATGCCTTATTATTTCTGTATACATTGGTCGTGGGATATATTAGAACAATTTGAAATAGAACACCAAGTGTCATTCCATATCAGTTTAGAGCATGTGGTTGACCAGGTCAAATATGGATGGAACTCCAGAGAGACACAGAATTGTTGGAATAAGTTTTATAACAGATGCCATCCATCATAATCCTTCAACTGGAAATGTCATGACAAGTTTATAATTCACATTCAACTGCATTGTCTCAAACTAGTGATCGATTGAGGTCATTCGTAACTTACTGGAAATAGGAAAGTCTAACCTGTCGCTCAAGAAATGTATACTTAAACTTATTACAATGTGTGTGATCTTACACTGGAGTAACCAACTCCACAAATAATCCCAGGAGATCTGATTAATGTGATTGCTGCTGTTTTATGGTGTGAATACCTTAGTTCTCTGTGGGAGGTCATTATGTCAGGTTTGGCTTTAAGTTGAGAAGAAGGGTCCACTGACCTCAATCTCCTGTGGAACTTCTGTCATTTTAGTGAAACAAAATATAAAAGCAGGGGTCAAAACAGAGGAGCTTTGATCCAGGATAGCTCTGAATAAAACCTAAGAAACATGTTTGGCATTTGAACTATTATAGAGGTTTTACGTGTCTTTTATTGATAGGATTGCATTGTGAGGTTGTGGTGGCTCCACAGTTTAGCAGTTGATACCATACACTTTGGGATTGTGAATTTGCATGCATGAATTACACAAAGCTTTTTTCAAATTTGTATTTCAAATGAGTGCAATACAAAGAGTGTGGAGGATGCTATCTACACATGGGAGAGAGTTCAATTCTGCAGCTCAGTGTGACACTGATTGTCTGTATTATTAGACAATGCTGACCCTTACCACCCCACAATCTCATTACCTAGCTGTGCAATGCTCTGTAGGGTATGGATCAGAACAATAGATTTTCTGCCCAGGTTGCTGATAATGTCTTCAATTGGTTTCAGACTGGCGTACCTACCGCTGCAGGCGATGCCAGCACTACTGAGAAGCAGCAGCGCCCAGGGATCACAGTGCTGGAGTTTACCTGACAGCAGACCTGCAAGCAAAGCTTAAACACACCAGCAACCTTCTTTTGTAGCATGGCTGTAACCTTTCTGTTGTGGTCCCTCTCCCCACACACAGCTACAGCACCCATACTTATTTCTATCAGGCCATTCATTCACAGTTTGTTTAAAACAGCTGCTCCCTGTTGTGCATTTGGTCAATCTCTTCAAGGATATATCATAGAGACAACATTATTTTTCTATTGGGTGATTCCCTGCCTCTCATGAAGCAGGTCTTTACATCATATTGAAAGGTGTCCTTATTTAACATGTAGTCTCAGATTCTCAGTGAGATCACATGCTCACACATGTTTGAATAGAAGCACAGCTGCACATGGGCACATATACAAAGCGTTACTTGGAGAGCGTGCTTGATTGATTTGCCCCAGCTCATAATCACTGCACCGGGTCAGGTTTGACCAGTAGACTCCTTTCTTCTCCCAGCTCCTCACAGCCACCCTGTGATGTCACAAGTGTCCAGTGACAGGCCTTGTTCACAGACTGACAAAAATATCTTGTTTATATAGAGACTTTCTTCATCTCTCAATTATTTTAAAATCTCTATTTGCATTCAGGACAACAAATGCTCAAACTGTTGACCAGTATAAATGCTGTCCTGCCAACAAAACAACTGTCTGCTGTTACATGAAACTGGGAAAAAGCCTCTCTCTTTCTGTAAAGCTTTTTCAGCAATAAAGCTATTAGCATCAATGTCTGGTTTTGTCCTTTTTAATTGTGACCTTTTAACATTCTTTAATATTCACTGTCAGGGAAGGAAGTTGCAGATGTTGAGATAATAGAGTCAGTGTTTCCCAGCATGCATCACTGTGAGCAGCTCCTTCCTGCAGAAACAGACCACACTGTAATGTTTAGATGACTGGGTGTGAGCAGCCTTGTGTTAACAATGGGAGAACTGGGCTGACTGGGGAGGAAACTGCTGCCAGGGCTGTAACTAGGGTGGGGCGAGCGGGGCAGCCTTTTTTCTCTGAATATTTTTTTTAAATTGATCTATTAAACCATTTTGGCAATTTTGTTTTAGATTTTGATTTGTCTACTTTTGAGATGTAATTGTTTTGAACCTCTAGTACTACATTTAAAAAAAAACAGCCATCCTTTTTCTGTATTTTACTCCAATCTACTTCTGTTAGCCATACCTTCATAGTTTACCTTTCTAATATGATAAACCTTAGCTTTAGTCATTATTTTCTGGGGTTTTAAAAAGCACTTCAAATGAGACCATGTTGTGGTCTGAGTTAGCCAATGGTTCCCTGACCTCTGTTTTAGTTATTCTGTCTTCGTTATTTGAAAAGCATAAACAGGATTTAGCCTTTTGTGGCATTGACAAGAGTAGTAACTCCTCTAATCGTGTATTTATGTATTTATCTTGCTCTTATTGTATTACTTGTACTGTAACACTTGAAATGTATTTGCTTACGATTGTAAATCGCCCTGGATAAGGGCGTCTGCTAATAAATAAATAATAATAATAATAACTATGTGGAGCTGATACATATGTTTGCTAACAAAGATGAGAGGTTAGCTGATCATTTGCAGTCCTCCACCGTGTTTTCAGGTCTCTAACAGAATTCAAAACGATCGAGTTGAAGCTGTCAGTGAGTGTGACAGGCTAGCTGTAGGGATGATGTCAGACCAGAAAGGAGTACACAGACAGACAGTAGTGGTGAGTGAATATGAGACGCTGTTGAGCTCAGTGTTTTAAAACACACAGAAAATAAAAAGGTTGAACAAAACAGAAAACAGGACACGGCCCTTGCGGCCAAAATAAATAGACAAACAAAATGGACTAACACTTAAACAAACAGTGGACGAACAGACAAACAAGTACAGTGCTGGTGCTTCCAGCACGTTGTAGCAATTATTATTTCCTTTAGTTTTGAATTGATTTTACCTCCTCTCCACACCAGTTCTCCACTCACGAACACACAACCCCGAGTGAGTGCTTTGTGCAGCTATATATAGTGTGCAGTGTGGAGTAGTGGTTAGGGCTCTTGACTCTTGACCGGAGGATCGTGGGTTCAATCCCAGGTGGGGGACACTGCTGATGTACCCCTGAGCAATGTACTTTACCTAGATTGCTCCAGTAAAAACCCAACTGTATAAATGGGTAATTGTATGTAAAAATAATGTAATATCTTGTAACAATTGTAAGTCACCCTGGATAAGGGCTTATTCCCTTGAATCCCAGCACGTGAACTAATTCTGTGCAACCCCATGCTCACATATTAAATACTTTTTTTTTTTTTTTTTTTTTTTTTAATTTAGTCGTTGCCAATCAGTTTTTTTATTATTATTTTCTCCCCAATTTGAAATGCCCAATTATTTTTAGGCTCAGCTCACCGCTACCACCCATGCGCTGACTCGGGAGGGGCGAGGATGAACACACACTGTCCTCCGAAGCATGTGCTGTCAGCCGCCCGCTTCTTTACACACTGCGAACTCACCGTGCAGCCGCCTCAGAGCTACAGCGTCGGAGGACAACGCAGCTCTGGGCAGCTTACAGGCAAGCCCGCAGGCGCCCGGCCAGACTACAGGGGTCGCTGGTGCGCGGTGAGCCGAGGACACCCTGGCCGACCTAACCCTCCCACCCCCCTGGCGACGCTTGGCCAATTGAGCGACGCCCCCTCGGAGCTCCCGTCCACGGTCCGCTGTGGAATAGCCTGGACTCGAACCGGCGTCGTCCAGGCTATAGAGCGCATCCTGCACTCTAGCGAGTGCTTTTACTGGATGCGCCACTCGGGAGCCATATTAAATACTTTAAATGCATGTGAAGTGAAGTGCCATCCCTGTGCCTAAGTACAATTATACATTTTAAACACTCATGCTCATTCCCCACATTATATCCCATGTACCAACTACAATACACTAACATTAACACACGCAACATACAACATAAAACACAAAAATACACACAGGGGCGGGTCACATTGCCACAGTGAGGTAATCAGAAAAGACTTAAAAGAGGAGATTAATGCAGCACCATTTGTTGCAGTTGAAGTGGATGAGTCGACTGATGTCACCAACAAAGCTCAGGTCTCTGTGGTTTAGCGATGTGTGTTGAACAGTGAAGTGAACGCCTTTGTGGGATTTGATGATGTGAGCAATGACAGACAAGCAGCAGTATGTTTTGGGGGCGTTGGGGAAATATAACTGTGTTGAAAAGCTGGTAGCTCAAACTTACGACAGGGCGTCTGTAATGGCATCAGCGCTAAATGGGGTGCAGGCCAAAATTAAGGAAAAAGTCCCTGAAGCCACATTTACCCATAAGTTGAACCTAGTGCTCTCTCAGTCACGGAAATGTATTCCTGAGTGGAAAATATTTTTCAAAACAGTGGAGGGACTGTCTTCATTTTTTAACAAATCCACCAAGCGCACCACACTTCTTGATGAGGTAGTAAAGAGACGCATGCCGAGGGCAGCATCAACGAGATGGAGCTCACATTCCAGACTGGTGCAGACTGTTTACCTTTACCAATCTGATTTACATGTTGTGTTTCGGATTATGAGTGACAACCTCAATGAGTGGGACGGCGAGACCCTGGCGATGGCCTTCGGGTTTGACACCTGGCTGTCAAAAGCATCCACTTGCTTTCTCCTAATGGTTTATGCGGGTATTTTCAGTGAAACCGATGTACTTTTTCGTGTTCTGCAGAACAAAGTAATGGATTTTGGGTTCTGCTGTGAGCGGAACAGAGACACAATGTGTGCATTGGAACACAAGAGACACGATTTTGACCATTTATACGAGCAATTCGAACAGAAATGTGTTGACATGGACCTGATAGAGACCCGATTGACGTCCACTAGGCCTACCACACAGCCGATCAGAGCAGAGAGGAGGAGAATTTTTTTTCAACATTTTGGACAATATCCAAAAAAAAAACAACATGGTCTTCAAGCCAGGAATTTGTGACAACTGCATGATGTGGGAAATCCGAGAATACCCAACAGAGCTCAACCAAGTTTTTTGTAAAGTGCCGCACGATCCAGGACTTGCTTCAGCGATTAAGCCTGCTAGAAAAGGAGCTGGAGTAAATGAGACAGCAACAGGAGCTTGAGGAGCTGACACACCCACAATTCATGGAGGTCTGCACCCCTAGCAGACTGAAAGCCACCAGGGAGATGGAAGAGAGTCGAAACAGCTGGGTTCAGATAGGCAGAAGCAGGGAAAAAAAGAAACTTCGTCAAACACAACCACCAGAAATCCAGACATCCAACAAATTTGAGCCACTTCAACATTTAGATGACAAAAATCAACAACAAGAGAATGAAAGAAACAACATCCAGGACCCTATAAACAGTGCTGACCAGGCAGCAAAAAGAAGGGAGGTCATGACTGTTGGGGACTCATATTGAGAAACACAGCATGTTCCGTTCGCAGTTTGGACCCCCTTACTACAACAGTGTGCTGCCTTCCAGGAGCCTCTGTCAAGCACATCACTGAGAACGTGGACAGGCTCCTAGAATGAACAGGAGACGACCAGGTAGTGGTCGTCCACATCGGTGCAAACAACATTGGAAGAGACAGACCAAGATCCCTGCAAAACAAATTCAGAGAGCAAGGAAGGAAATTAAAAGACAAGACCAAAACTGTGGTATTTTCTGGGAAACTGCCGGCGCCTTGCAAAGGACCATATGGAGAGCTGGAAATACAAAATCAAAATGCATGGCTAAAATCGTGGTGCACTCGGGAAGGCTTCACCTTTCTTGAACATTGGAGCACATTCTACAACAAGGACTATCGATATAGGTGGGACGGACTGCACTTAAACAGAAAGGGAACCAATCTACTCAGAGAAAGGATCCTTGACGAGGTCCAGAAGCATTTAAACTAGAAAGGAAGGGGGGCAAAAACAAAAAAAACAGAAGGGAGACCACATCAAAACAAGGGCAACAACTCAGGTAAGACAACTATTAAATGTATTTATCTTAATGCTAGAAGTCTCAGAAACAACATGTTAGAACTTGAAGCTACTGCACTAGCTAGTAAGTACGATGTGATAGGTGTTACAGAAACTTGGTTGTCTGAGAGTGATGGAGACGAATATAATATTAGTGGGTACACACTGAATAGGAAAGACGGGAAGGACAGAAGAGGCGGAGGGGTAGCGCTATACATAAGAAATAGTCTTGAAGCCCAGGTGATAAATCAGGACAAAGAAAACAATGCAGAATCAATATGGGTCAGAATAATGGACACAAATTCAAAGGGCATAATAATAGGAGCATGCTATAGACCGCCAAATTCAGACGCTGAGCAAAATAATCTGTTATACAATGACATTAGAAATGCGTGTAGAAAAGGAAAAGCCATACTAATGGGGGATTTCAACTTCCCCCGTATAAAATGGGAGAACTCGGTGGGGAGCACGATGGATGAAATTGAAATGGTGGAAATGACAAATGATTGTTTCCTAACGCAATTTGTCAAGGCACTGACTAGAGGGGAGGCATGCCTTGATTTAGTCTTTTCAAATAATGAATACAGAATAACTAAAACAGAGGTCAGAGAGCCATTGGCAAAATCAGACCACAACATGGTCTCATTTGAAATATTTTTTAAAACCCCAAAAGTAATGACTAAAGCTAAGGTTTACAATTTTAGAAAAGCAAACTATGAAGGTATGAAACAGAGACTAACAGAGGTAGATTGGAGTAAAATAGAGAAAACATCCACAGAAAAAAAGGATGGCTGTTTTTTAAAAATGTAGTACTAGAGGCACAAAACAATTACATCCCAAAAGTAGACAAATCTAAATCTAAAACAAAATGGCCAAAATGGTTTAATAGATCAATTAAAAAAAATATTCAGCGAAAAAAGGCACTTTACAGAGCATTTGAAAGCGACCAAAAACAAAGTACACAGAAAGAGTACTTGGAACTGCAAACACAAGTCAAAAAGGAAGTTAGAAAGGCCAAGAGAGAGATAGAAATCAATATTGCTAAGGGGGCTAAAACCAATTCCAAAATGTTTTTCCAATATAACAGTAAGAGAACATTCAAGAGAGGAGGTTAAATGTCTAGGAGATACAAATGGCAAAATCATAGATGAAGAAAAAAAAATAGCAAATATATTAAATGATTACTTTTCACAGGTTTTTACAAAGGAGGACACAGACAACATGCCACACATGTCGACCTGTTCCTATCCAATTTTAAATAAATGTAGCATAACAGAGGCAGAAGTGTTAAAGGGACTAGGAGCTCTTAAAATAAACAAATCCCCTGTGCCAGATGAGATCCTCCCAATAGTACTCAAAAAAATGAATGAAGTTATTTACAAACCGCTAACCAAGATCATGCAACAGTCTCTTGACACAGGGGTTGTACCGACAGACTGGAAAATAGCAAACGTAATACCGATCCACAAAAAGGGAGACAAAACCGAACCAGGTAACTACAGACCAATAAGCCTGACTTCTATGATTATTATTATTTGTTTATTTAGCAGACGCCTTTATCCATGGCAACTTACAGACTAGGGTGTGTGAACTACGCATCAGCTGCAAAGTCACTTACAATTACATCAGACCCCAAAGATGGAGCACAAAGAGGTTAAGTGACTTGCTCAGGGTCACACAATGAGTCAGTGGCTGAGGTGGGATTTGAACCGGGGACCTCCTGATTACAAGCCCTTTTCTTTAACCACTGGACCACACAGCCTCCTATATATGTAAACTTATGGAAACTATAATAAGATCCAAAATGGAAAATTACCTATATGGTAACTATATCCCGGAAGACAGTCAGCATGGTTTTAGAAAAGGGAGATCGTGTCTAACTAACCTACTTGACTTTTTTGAGGATGCAACATTGAAAATACGACATGGTTTATTTAGATTTCCAGAAAGCTTTTGACAAAGTCCCACATAAAATATTAATTCTCAAACTGAATGCAGTAGGGATTCAAGGAAATGCATGCACATGGATTAGGGACTGGTTAACAGGTAGAAAACAGAAAGTACTGATTAGAGGAGAAACCTCAAAATGGAGCGAGGTAACCAGTGGTGTACCATAGGGATCAGTATTAGGTCCTCTGCTATTTCTAATTTACATTAATGATTTAGATTCTGGTATAGTAAGCAAACTCTTAAATTTAAATTTGCAGACGACACAAAAATAGGAGGAGTGGGAAACACTGTTGCAGCAGCAAAGGTCATTCAAAATGATCTAGACAGCATTCAGAACTGGGCAGAAACATGGCAAATGAAATTTAATAGAGAAAAGTGTAAAGTTTTGCATGGAGGCAATAAAAATGTGCATTATAAATATCATATGGGAGATACTGAAATTGAAGAAGAGAACTATGAAAAAGACCTAGGAGTTTATGTTGACTCAGAAATGTCTTCATCTAGACAATATGGAGAAGCTATAAAAAAGGCCAACAAGATGCTCGGATATATTGTGAGAAGTGTTGAATTTAAATCAAGGGAAGTAATGTTAAAACTTTACAATGCATTAGTAAGTCCCTGACCACATTCCGGCGCCTCCTTAAGACTCACCTCTTCAAACAGCACCTGTAGATCTCCTCTGTTTGTATCCTGGGACACTATCACCACTATCACCCTTCATTTAAATGTGCTTTATTTTGCTCTTATCTGCCCCCTATTTTACTGCATTTAATCCTGTACTTCAGAATACTGTAATCTGCCAAGTGTTTAACCTGTAGTATTTTGTATTTAATCATATCCTTATGTAACTATCACTATTTAATCATATCCTGATGTAACTATCACTATTATCTGCTGTATTATTGAATTGTGGTTTGTCACACTTGAACAAAAGTTATTGTATTTCTTGCTCTTATTGTATTACTTGTACTGTAACACTTGAAATGTATTTGCTTACGATTGTAAGTCGCCGTGGATAAGGGCATCTGCTAAGAAATAAAAATAATAATAATAATAATAATAATAATAATAATAATAATAATAATAATAATAATAATAATAGTAAGATCTCACCTAGAATATTGTGTTCAGTTCTGGTCACTTCGTTACAAAAAGGATATTGCTGCTCTAGAAAGAGTGCAAAGAAGAGCAACCAGAATTATCCCGGGTTTAAAAGGCATGTCGTATGCAGACATGCCAAAAGAATTGAATCTATTCAGTCTTGAACAATGAAGACTACGCGGCGATCTGATTCAAACATTCAAAATCCTAAAAGTATAGACAATGTCGACCCAGGGGCCTTCTTTGACCTGAAAAAAGAAACAAGGACCAGGGGTCACAAATGGAGATTAGATGCAGATTTCACCGTAATGAACCACACTATACTTTTGCATGTGTTGCAACGGAATGCAAGCGAGTGTTTTCCACATATGCTGCGTTCAAGTCACACTTTTACCAACATCACAGTAACCCCACATCTACAAGTAAACCGTCTATGAACATTAACAATGCTTTGAAATGCTGCATTTCTTTGTGTGGTAAAGACTGTGAAGACCTCAAAGAGCTACTCTCTCACCTTAAATTATTGAAGAGGGATTTGAAGTGCACTGCCCTTTCAAAGAATGTACAACAATTTTTCATGTCAAATCTTCCTTCCCTGCCCATATTTCTAGAAAACATGGACATTGCTTAATAGTGTCTCAGTTACATATAAGCATAGTACTAGTTATACAGTGCCTTCCACATGCACTAATGCATGTGACATTAATCTCAGTCAGTCATTAAGTGAAGAGGAGAACTTAGAATTGACGGTAATTTTAATGACTTTTATGTCTGTTTTACATGAAATTACAAGGACAGAACCTGTTGCCTTCCTCCACTATTCAGTGTACTGTGGAAGAGATGCAAAACGTTCATGAATTGGGACAGCTGTATGTCATACAAAAGCTAAATTCTTTACTAAAAACGGAACATACTTTAAAACGATGATAATATTACTAAAATCTGCACTACAGTAATGAAATGCGACCCATTTAGAATATGTAATTCAGGCCCAATGAAATCGATTTATTCCAGAAACCAGTGCTTTACAAGTCTGTTTAACTATGTGGAACCTCAAAGACTATATCTTGGTAGAGATGAAAATAGAAAAGACAGATTTGCACGTATGTACCTGTGACAGAAACTTTGAAATCCTTGTTGAAAAAACCTGAGGTGTGGCAAGAGTGCAAGTTGTCTGGCCAGGCTATGGACAATCCTACAGATGTCTTGAGTGATGTAAGTGATGGACATGTATTCAAGTCTAATTTGCTGTTTCAGCAGTCTACATGCAGTCTTCAGTTGATTTGGTATCTTTTGGAATTGTTAATCCTTTAGGCTCTGCAAAAAAAAACGGTTTGGGCAGTATACTTCTCCCTTGCTAATTTAAGCTAGTATGCTAATTTAAGCCAACGTGTTCTCTGAGTTGCTGAGTGATTTGAAAGACTCTGAAAAGGTTGTCAAAGGAACATCTGTGGTGTACATCTCCCTTTTTTTAACAATCTCGTTTTTCAGAAAAATTTCTCTTTGAAAAAGGATTAGTAACCAAATTGACTATAATGTCTCAGTTTTCTCACAGTTTTTGTTATTTTAGTGTAAAAAAATTCGAAATTAGATGTTGTAAAGGTATTTGTATTTATCAATGTATATTTATAAGCAATATCGTGCGAAATCCAGCTATCCTCCTAACTGCAGTGCTAACCAAGGAATATTCATGTTTTGGGGCTACTCACTAGTGATTGGTCAGCTGTCAGAGCTTTGACTTTCCCATTGGTTGCTAAAGGCCCTTCAAGTGAGGCAGAGAATACCCTGGGAGATTTATGGCCCGCCTCTGCTCACTCCTGATTGGTCGCCTGTATTAATAAATAAAAAATAAATACATAAAAAAGACATTCTTCGACTCGCCTATTGATTAAACTCACTCAAGACCTTCAACTGAAACAGAGAATACCCTTAACTGGTTTTCTTCTAGCATTAGGTCGTTGTTTTAGACTTATGCGGGGGAAATGCAGATCTCTTATTGGCTGATCACATCCCATTCAGGAATCCCCTAGACTCTTAAAAAATCCTCTAGTAAACCCTGTAAGTCATCTTGGATAAAGGTGTCAGACAAATGAACAAATAATAATTACAGTAGTATGTTTCATAGTATAAGCAAGTACACTGTACGCAAGTGAGTGAGGCAGCGTAATGTCACTTGACTGACGGTTTACTTGGCACTGTCTGGTCAGCAGAGAATACCTTGAAGGCCCTGACGGCACGCCACTGGCTTTGAGGTTCCATGGGAGAAATTTCAAGTACCTATGATACAGTGCTTAGAAAGAGGAGAAAGGCCATCTCCACGAGTAAGATGTGAATGATTAGAATAATAACACTGAAATCATGGCTGTGTGTGCCAGACCCTCAAAGAGCAACATTGTTGAGATTGCTAAGAAGATTGTCGTGAAATACCCACAGTCACTGCAAGATGTTATAGATGAAGAAATAACAGGCACTGGGTACCATTCCATAGCCAAGCAGCTACTAGCACGAGTGGAAAATGTAAAACATACAAGTACATGCTGCAATTCAAGACACTTATGGCTGTGTTAACTGGGAGGCAGAACACATGCCCCTGACTGAGACTCCTGCAACTCTACAAGCAACCAAAGAAAAACTGTCAGAGGAAAGAAATGGAATGATGTGAAGTTAAGAGGTATATGCAGTCCACTTTCTATTTGCAGCACAAGGAAATAAAACAATGGCACAGACATCCCGGCTCTTCGACTAGACTGGACTTTTCTGTTTGATGAAATTGGCATGGCAGTACACTTAGAAGAATTGACAGGCATCACTTTAAAAGAGACATTTCTCAAAAAGGGACAAAAAGGGAAAGTGACTACTTAACTATTATTATTATTATTAATTTCTTAGCCGACACCCTTATCCAGGGTGACTTACAATTGTTACAAGATATCACATTTTTTTTACATACAATTACCCATTTATACAGTTGGGTTTTTACTGGAGCAATCTAGGTAAAGTAAGTTGCTCAAGGGTACAGCAGCAGTGGGCCCCAGCTGGGATTGAACCCATGACCCTCTGGTCAAGAGTCCAGAGCCCTAACTGCTACTCCACACTGCTGCAATAACTATGAGAGATGTTGCAACAGAAACTAACAAAGCTGTGGGACAGACACAGATGAAGCTTGGAACACCAAGAAAAAAACTACAGTGTTCTCTGAAGATAACTGACTTGCTATTGCTGCTTTTAGCTTACTTTAATGAGAAGGAAGAGACCAGGATATATTATGCTGATGGTACTTGCTTGGCTGAAGAACTAGACATGGAAAAGCTGCCTGAAACACCCTGTATTGTTGTTTGCAGTATGTAATGAAAAAAAAAACACTTAGTCAATGGACAATAAACATTTATATTAATCTAGAATATAACAAAGTTGCAACTAAAGTTTGGCTTCAGTGCAGTTTTACCTCATACATTCTTACCGAGGTCAAAATAGCTGATTTGTCTGAAATGAAATGTTACAAATTTGTATTTGAAGTACATTTTTAATCTTAAGTGGGTAGCTGTAGAGGGGTTATTGCACAAGAAATGTCTAATTAAAAATATTTATCATTTTAGGATCTTCAATTCCAACAGCAAAAACATTCATGCTGGCCATTGACAGACGCATTGTAAATGAAACATCCCCACCTTTGCAGCGACACTGTATATGAGGTTTGCCAGTTACTACTGCTTTAATATACATTATCCTGTGGAGTTGGGTTCAACATTGGAGTTTATCCAGAGGCAAGATTTTTACATGAACATTCTTATTAATAAGTTATTCTCATCATCTTTTCAGTTATGCAACTGTGTAAAATGTTTGAATGAGAAATTGTATTGTAAAATCTACCAGTGAGAAGTAATAAAAAAATGTGAATAGTATTTGAACGTGAAACCGTGTTTATAAACTTTGTATCTCCTAATTTATTTGTGTTAACTATGTCTTTGTAGGTGCATCTTCACAATCAACCCCGAGAAGGGCACCAAAGTGGAATGGCAGAAATCCAAGATGCAGTATGCAGTGAACCCCACAGTAATATATCAGCTTGTGCTGACTGTGAATGGACAGAATAATTAGAGAAACACAAGGAATCGGGAGAAGTCTGCATGTGGTCAGAGCTTGTTTCTGTTATTTGCTTTTGTATTTCTGGACATGCTGGTTAGAGTGGTACAGTGCTTCTGTAAGTAAGCCCATTGCAAAGTTTCTCTGTGCTCATTGTGGCATATTTAGTACATTACAGTATTATACCTTCATCAGAAGATTTCAAGATCCTGTTTTACTTGCTTTTTGCAAAAGAAACAAAACGTTAGAGTAGCTATCAGGGTTTGAATTTTTTTTTTTTTACATAAAGAAACTGTTTTCTTTTAGGTCTAAACAATTTGAAGTTTACCTTGATAGCCTGGCATGTGTGAATGTGCCATATGGTGTAAATGGCACCGCTATAATGCAGACATAATGCAACATGAAAATAAATAAAATAAAGAAACACTTCTTTGTATTTCTTTTATTGGGTTATGTTTTCTTTGTGATTTCAAGTCTACTTTTAAGTCTTGCAAACAATTAATATGTAGGATGTACAGAGTTTTGTTAGTGTAGAGCACTATTTTATCTTATATTCAATTTTGTGCAAAGTAGGATTCTTTGTTTAAAATTGTAGTGTTTTATTTAGACTTCTAAAGGAAAAAAATTTGGTCCGTTATATTTAGTGAAATGTGTGTATTTATAGCATTTTAATGCTTAAGATGACCATAATGTGATATACTGCCTAACATTCATTTAACTGCAACTAGTCTTTTACTGTAAAAAAAAAAAGTTTTTTAGAAATTATTACCATAATGTGATAAACTGTGGAACCGTCATTTATACATTAATTTACTGACAACAGGGTACAGTCGCTTATCGTAAAAATTACATTTATACACGATTACCGTAATGTGATAAACTGTAAAACCATTATTTTTACGGTAAATTGCTGGCAACCCAGTTGCCAGTTTTTTACCGTAAAATTAACTGTTTTTTTTACAGTGTATACATTTAATACACTGTAAAAAAATATATATATTATATATCATTTTGTTGTGTCAGTGTCTCAGAGTTTCATGCATTTAAATGATGATTTTTTTCCACTTATCTACACACCACACTGTTAAGGGGAAAAACGTTTTTATTGAGAAAAAAAATATTTGTTAAATACAAAACTGAAAGATCATAATTGGATAAGTCTCCACCCCCCTGAGTTAATACTTGGTGGAAGCACCTTTGGCAGCAATTACAGTCCGAGTCTGTTGGGATAGGTCTCTACCAAATTTGCACACCTAGATTTGACCATTCTTCTTTACAAAACTGTTCAAGCTCTGTCAAGTTCCTTGGGGAGCGTTGATGGACAGCAATCTTCAAGTCATGCCACAAATTTTCGATTGGATTTAGGTCAGGGCTCTGACTGGGCCACTCAAGGACATTTACCTTTTTGTTCCTTATTATTTTTTTTTTATTTCTTAGCAGACACCCTTATCCAGGATGACTTACAATTGCTACAAGATATCACATTATTTTTACATACAATTACATTATTTTTTACACATTATTTTTACATACAATTACCCACTTATACAGTTGGGTTTTTACTGGAGCAATTTAGGTAAATTACCTTGCTCAAGGGTACAGCAGCAGTGTCCCCCACCTGGGATTGAACCCACGACCCTCCGGTCAAGAGTCCAGAGCCCTAACCACTACTCCACACTGCTGGGATGGTGTTCTTTGGGTGATGCGCTGTGTTGGGTTTGCGCCAAACATAATGCTTTGCATTTAGACCAAAAAGTTCCATTTTAGTTTCGTCAGACCACAAAACTTTTTGCTACATGGCTACAGAATCTCCTGAGTGTTTTCTGCATACTTCAAACAGGATTCAAGGTGGGCTTTCTTGAGTAATGGCTTCCTTCTTGCCACCCTACCATACAGGCCAGATTTGTGGAGTGCTTGAGATATTGTTGTCCCTTGCACACTTTGACCAGTCTTGGCCATAAAAGCCTGTAGCTCTTGCAAAGTTGCCATTGGCCTCTTGGGAGCCTCTCTGATCAGTCTCCTTCTCGCTCGGTCATCCAGTTTGGAGGGACGGCCTGATCTAGGAAGGGTCTTGGTGGTGCCATACACCTTCCACTTTTTAATAATCATCTTGACCGTGCTCCAAGGGATATTCAAGGCCTTTGATATTTTTTTTTATACCCATCCCCTGATCTGTGCCTTTCAACAACTTTGTCCCGGAGTTCTTTTGAAAGCGCCTTGGTGCTCATGGTTGAGCTTTGAAATGCACTACCCAGCAGAGGGAACCTACAGGAACTGCTGAATTTATCCTGAAATCATGTGAATCACTACAATTTAACACAGGTGGAGGCCACTTAACTTGGTGTGTGATTTTGAAGGTGATTGGTTACACCTGAGCTAATTTAGGATTGCTATTACAAGGGGGGTGGACACATCCAACCAAGCTATTTCAGTTTTTATTTTTAATTAAATTTCTAGAATATTTTTTTTCACTTGGAAGTTGTGGGGTAGGATGTGTAGATAAATTAAAAAAAAACAATTTTAATGCATTTCAATTCCAGGCTATAAGGCAACAAAAGGTGAACATTTTGAAAGGGGTGTAGACTTTCTATAGGCACTGTGTATATATATATATATATATATATATATATATATATATATATATATATATATATATATATACAGTGCCTTGCAAAAGTGTTCAGACCCCTGACCAATTCTCTCATATTACTGAATTACAAATGGTGCATTGAAATTTTGTTCTGTTTGATATTTTATTTTAAAACACTGAAACTCAAAATCAATTATTGTAAGGTGACATTGGTTTTATGTTGGGAAATATTTTTAAGAAAAATAAAAAACAGAAATATCTTGCTTGCATAAGTATTCAACCCCTGTGCTGTGAAAGCTCCCAGTTTATACCTATGAAAGAAATTGCCCTAACGAGGACACCATTACCTTACCATTGGCCTCCACCTGTGAACCATTAAAGTTGCTGTCACATTTTCTGGATAAAAACCCCACTGTTGAAAGATCATTGGTCAGGCTGTGAATCTGAAGGAAAATGAAGACCAAAAAGCATTCTACAGAAGTTAGAGATAAAGTAATACAAATGCATAGATTAGGGAAAGGGTACAAAATAATATCCAAGTGTTTGGATATCCCAGTGAGCACAGTTGAATCAATAATCAGGAAGTGGAAGCTGCATCACACCGCCCAGGCACTGCCAAGAAAAGGCCATCCCTCAAAACTCAGCCCTCAAACAAGAAGGAGACTTGTGAGAGAAGCCACAGAGAGGCCAACAATCACTTTGAAGGAGCTACAGAGTTCAGTGGCTGGGAGTGGAGTAATGGTGCACCAGTCAACCATATCAAGAGCTCTGCATAACACTGGCCTGTATGGGAGGGTGGCAAGTAAGAAGCCGTTACTCAAAAAGTACCATCTGAAAGCACGTCTGGAGTTTGCAAGAAAGCATTAGAGTAACCCAGCTGCGATGTGGGAAAAGGTTTTGTGGTCAGATGAGACCAAGATAGAGCTTTTTTGGCCAAAACTCAAAGCGCTATGTGTGGCAAACCTAACACTGCCCATGCCTCAAGACACACCATCCCTACAGTGAAGTATGGTGGTGGCAGCATCATGCTGTGGGGATGCTTCTCATCAGCAGGGACTGGGCATCTTGTTAAAATTGAAGGAAGAATGGATGGAGCAAAATACAGGGAAATACTGCAAGAGAACCTGCTTCAGTCTGCTAAAAAACTGAAGCTTGGGAGGAAATTCACCTTTCAGCAGGACAATGATCCCAAGCACAAGGCCAAAGCAACTTTGGAGTGGCTCAAGAACAAAAAGGTGAATGTCCTACAGTGGCCCAGTCAAAGTCCTGATCTCAATCCCATTGAGAATCTGTGGCACTATTTGAAAATTGCGGTCCACAAGCGTCGTCCAACCAACCTGGAGCAAATCTGCCAAGAAGAATGGGCCAAAATCACTCCGACACTGTGTGCAAAGTTGGTACATACTTACCCCAAAAGACTTAAAGCTGTTATTGCAGCAAAAGGTGGCTCTACCAAATATTAATGTGTGGGGGTTGAATACTTATGCAAGCAAGATATTTCAGTTTTTTATTTTTCTTAAAAATATTTCCCAACATAAAACCAATGTCAATAATTGATCGTAAACAATCCCCAGCACGTGATCTCGTGGGACCAAAACAGCACCTGAGAAAGCACGAGCCGCTTGGCGCTCCTGTATTCCACCCTTATTAATCTCTTTGTGCGTTTATTATCTGAAAGCTTTGGTTTTTAAGAAACAAAACTAAAAAAGCTTTTTGCCTAACCAAACTTCACGGAGCAAGAGTCTGCACTCTAAGACGCTTCAATTATAAACTTCATACTTAATCCTTATATGACTTGTTTAAATGACCCTGCGATAACCTCTAATCTTAAAAGTAGTCTAAGTTTCGTTTTATTGGAAAACGAAACTCTAGCACAACTTATGTAAAATATTGCAACTCAGACTTGGGAGTCATATGCAAATTCATTTAGATGCAAATACTTGGTATTTGTATATTCTGAAATACAAGTATTTGCATTTAAATCATGGGAAAGCTTCAAAAACATTTCAAAAGCAATTAAATACTGTTCAATTATAATAATAATAATAATAAAGTAGAGACTTTTCAGACTGTGCACTTGAGTGGTTCACTGCCGAGTGTGAAGAGGCTGGGATGAGGAGCAGCACCTCCAAATCTGAGCTCAGGGTTCTCCCTGGAAAAGAGTGGATTGCTCTCTCCAGGTGAGGGGGAGCAGCTGCCCTTAGTGGAGGAGTTTAAGTAACTTGGGGTTTGAAATGCTTACACTTTTTAAATGGTTTTGCTTATACATGTAAAGAATTGAAGATTTCAAGTTACTTAATACAGACAGTTCAATTGAGGGTCCAATTAAGTAATTCAGAGCTCAGTCAATTAATATCTGTTGTATGGAAGGAGTTTGATATTTGTCACATATTTGTATTTAGTTTGGTAGAAAATGCATCACATTCAGAATTTCAAATACATGAAGTAATTGCATTTAAATACATTTGATTCGATGTCTGCTACTACGAGGCTAATATTAATAACACATCTATCCATCCAGCAGACATACGGCACAAGATGGGACTACACCCTGGACGGGACCCCTGTCCATCGCAGGGCGCTAGTATCTAAACATATTTTTAAAAAATCTGTATCAAGTCAGTTATTTTCCACAATGGCGGTTTAAAAAAGAAAAGAAAAAAAAAAACTCCTTCACTGGTCTTTAGAAAAGTGATGCAGGTCAAACTTGCCGCTAACTGCTGCCTTCATCTTTTAGGTCAAGTCTCAATCACATGATTACAGCACCAAACAAATGTACAAGTTTACTAGTACTTATGTAACCCACTATTACAATGAGTCACATTGAGAATTAAGTTCAGGGAAAATATATGTGAATTCTGGAGATCTCTCTCTAATGCTGCGTATACCCTTCTTAAGAAAATGTACTTTACGTTATACAATTGCCTTAATATATTTATACCAGGTTACTTTATTATAAAGAATCACTCAGCAACAACAAATATACTTTTATGAAAAAAAAAATGTTTATAAAAGTAATATATATGTAGCAATTAAAATGGTTACAATATTGTTCACAGTAAAAAAAAAAACATTGGAAATGAAAATATAGAATAAAACAAAATGTTTCTATCAGTTGTGCACAACTACTAAAGTACCTCCGGAGGACTTAAATATTAAAAAAAAACAAGTCCTTCTGCTGAAATGTACAGTCCCGCTGCAATATTACAAGCCGTCTCGGTAGATGCAATGGATCGAGTCCTCCACTCTTCGTAATCTCCGGTCTCCACGAACTATTAATAAAATATAATAGCAATGCAGGACAGTGAAGATACAGCATATAGAAATTTCAGATGTATTCCTAGGACGGTAGCTCTGGCACTCGGTTGCACATTGCAAATTAACATGCAGGCAACTGACTGTGTAAAACACAATGCACACGTGGTGCATTAATTAAAAGGAAACTTATTTAAAGTGCTTTTTTTTTTTTTTTTTTTTTTTTTAGTAACCATACAATACAAATGTACTATATAAATGACAAATATATATTTGGAACATCTTAAACACATATTATAAACCGTTCAAGTTTTGAACTATATTTAACTGTAGTTCAGCCAAAATGGCGGACGAATGTATAAACAATATTCTTTTTTTTTCTATTTACCGAGTGAAATGGGAAATACAACTGTCTCTGTAAATAACAAAAATCACTCAAATAAAAAAATATTATTCTTTTATAAGTATTAGAATATAGCCGCTTCAAATATTTATTTATTTGCAAAGATGTATTGAACAGAATCATCCACATGGCGGCCACACTATTTATTTATTTAAAGTTTTACCTAAAGCTTTATTACAGCAAATCCTGCTATTTTTAATCAATAAAATCAAAGGAAGGAGAAATCGCTTACCTATTAATAAAATATAATAGCAATGCAGGACAGTGAAGATACAGCATATAGAAATTTCAGATGTATTCCTAGGACGGTAGCTCTGGCACTCGGTTGCACATTGCAAATTAACATGCAGGTAACTGACTGTGCACATGTTTATTGCGGCACAGAAGGGGGGGTCGTGTTAAAGAAACAGACTCACTGATACCCATATTTGGAAACAGGAAGCATGGGGGTTACACTTATGACTCCAGTAATTCCGAATCAATCGCCATTACCCCACTCCCTAAATACCTCCGAATCTTCGAAGCGGGTCAAAACAGCGGACTGGGTCTAACTGCCCAAATGTGCACGCTGCAATAACATCTTTAAAGTAAGTTTCCTTTTACTGGAAAACGAAACTGTAGCAGAGCTACCTCCCTGACACAGAACAATGCTAAATTGCAGTGTGAGAATAAAGGAAATATGTGAGACAGTTATTGTAATGTACCCTGCATTTATTTAGAGCTTATTTCAAATACTGATAAAACCTCTCTCTCTCTCTCTCTCTCTCTCTCTCTCTCTCTCTCTCTCTCTCTCTCTCTCTCTCTCTCTCTCTCTCTCTCGCTCTCGCAGAGGATTGTGGGAGGAGCTTGCGGAGAGGCGGTAGCGTTTGAACGCTGGTGCGGTAGGAGAGTTTTTTCTCTACTATTTTCTTGCAAATATCTATATTTCTTTGTTAATTGTTTAGTTCGTTTATATATTTTTGTTTCGTTGTTTCGTCGTTTGTTTTACAGAGTTGTGTGTGTGTGTGTGTGTGTGTGTGTGTGTGTGTGTGTGTAGGTCCCGTTATGGGATCTCACTCTGGAGGGCTGGGGGCTCTCAGCCGCCGACACGTGGTTAGCTGCTTGCCCGATGCCGGCGTGTCGGTGGAGGAGTGCCTGCTGGCAGTGGGAGGGGTGATCGGGTGTGACAATATAGTGTCGGCATCCCGTATGAATAAAAGGTTTGTCGTATTTTTAAAAGAGGTATCGCTGGTCAATCAACTAGTGGAGGAAGGTTTTTCGGTCAAAGGGGATTTTATTTTTTACTGCTGAATAACCAGGGGGAGGTGATTGATGTTGCTTGGAGCTTCAGTGTGGAAGGGACGGGCTGCGTAGTGTTTGTCAGCTCGGACACAATGCGGTGCTTTAACTGTGGGGAACAGGGACACCAGAGGAGAGCCTGTCCAAGAAAAAACAGAAATGAGGAAAGGCAGGAGCAGGGGACTGATGGCAGGGAGGAGGCTGGGGATGTTGGGGGTGAGCGGGAGGATGAGGCTGCTCCCCCATCGCAGCGCCAGCCGGAGTCTGCAGAGACCAGAGAGCCGCCGATCGGGATGAAGCCGCCCACACCACAGCCGAGGCTGAAGAGACTCAGCCACGGTCCGTCACAAAATGAAACTACTGAAAATGATGAGGGTTTTGAGACGGTAGCTAAAAAAAAAAAAAAAAAACAAAAAAACAAAGAAGCTGCAGATCTGCCTAATAGCAAGCGGGGAACGGAGCAGAGCCCTGAGCCTGTGCTGGAGGGGAGCCTGCAGTCTCAGGCAGGGGGGTCTGTCCCTCCTGACATGGAGGGAGAGGGGAGCGGCACGGCGACGGGCTTACAACCTGGCGCTGTGCAGCGCTCTTCTCTCTCTGAACCCCATCAAGAGGAGGCAGAGGCAGCGGTGACGGCTGTGGCTGTGCTGGGAGGAGGAGAGGAAAGCGGTGCTGTAGAGGTGGAGAGAGCCGCGGAGGAGCTGGCAGCTGTGGACGGCGGAGCAGACAACGAGGACGGAGCAGAGGAAATGGAGGGGGAGCTCTCTGACTCCTTGCTTATCTCTGACATCCCCGATAGCCAACCCGTTAACAGGGGGAAAAAACGTTATACCCTAGATGAATTTAAACTGTTTATGGAAAGTACAAAAGGGAAAAGGGGGGTTGAAATTGAAAACTTCTTCCCTGATTTGAGATTATTCCTCCACTCAGCACACATCGTCACACGAAAGGCAACATTAGAGGAGTCTGACCAGAGAAAAAGGTACCCTCTAAAAAAAATATGTACAAATAATTAAGAAAAAGATCGCTATGGAAAAGTGCGTTTTTATTTCTTTTAATGTGAATGGCTGCAGACAGTCTTTTTAAAGAGCACAGCTGTGTGAGTTTTTAGAGCAGAAGCGGGCGGGGGTCACGCTGCTGCAGGAGACGCACTCAGACAGGGAGAATGAGGCGGCGTGGCTGGCAGAGTGGAGGGGGCCGTGTGTGCTGAACCACGGCTCAAGCACCAGTGCGGGAGTGGCAATTTTATTTAAGCCCAGCCTTGGAGCAACAATTTTAGACATTGAAGAAATTGAAAAAGGGAGGTTACTAAAAGTAAGAGCAAGGTTGGGTGGTACTGTATTTGTTTTTATTAATATTTATGCACCAAATAAAGGAAGGGAACGCATTTTAATTTTTACTAAATTAAAGCAAGCTCTTTTAAATATTGATAATGATGATGTGGCGGTGGTGGGAGGAGATTTTAACTGCACTATTGATTTTACAATGGATAGAAATAATGAGGAACCCAATCCCCAATCCTCAAGTGAATTAGCTGCAGTTTTTCAGTTCAGTGGCCTGGTTGATGTCTGGAGGTGTCTGCATCCTAATGCAAGACAGTACACCTGGTCTCATTGTCGCTTACAACAAATATATAGGGCCAGGTTAGACCGCTTCTACACAACACACACTCATCTGAATAAATTTATTAAAGCCAACATCATCCCCAGTAGCCTCTCTGATCACCACTGCCTGTTAGTTACAGTAATACTTACCACTGACTCTCACAGCACCTCCTACTGGCATTTTAATTTAAAGTTATTACAGGACACAATTTTTGTAAAACAATGTAACGATTTCTGGAACATATGGAAAAAAGAAAAAACACTTTATAAAAATATGAGGCAGTGGTGGGACATTGGCAAAATGCAGATTAAAATCTTTTGCCAGCAGTACACACTCAATTCAACCGGGTCACTGAACGCAGCGGTGAGAGAGCTGGAGTTGAAAATTCTCCAGTTAGAGAGCAGCCTGGACACAGACCACCAGGAGCAGAACCTGCAAACCCTGAGAAAGCAGAAATACATGTTGGGCAGCCTGCTGAAGGAAAGAGTGAAGGGGGCGCTGGTGCACTCTCGCTTCATGGAGCTTAAAGACATGGACACCCCCTCCAGTTTCTTTTTTGGCATGGAGAGGAGGAGAGTAGACAGCCGGCAGATGCACTGCATCCGGACGCCTTGCGGCAGGGAGCTGTACAGCCGGGAGATCAGCAGGGAGGCAGTAAAATTCTATTCTGAACTATACAGTAAAGAGCCATGTGAGCAGAAGGATACAGACCTGCTGCTCCTGGATTTGCCCACCCTGAGCGAGGAAGAACAGCACCAATTAGATAAGCCGTTAACATATCAAGAACTGACCACTGCTGTTACACAGCTTTCAAATGGAAAAGCTCCTGGCATTGATGGACTGCCCGCTGAATTTTTTTAAAGTTTCTGGACTGTGATTGGTGAGGACTTTTTGCAGGTGCTGGGAGAGAGCCTCAGAGATAAAGAACTGCCCCTCAGCTGCAGGAGGGCAGTAATCACACTACTGCCCAAGAAAAGGAGACCTGTGCTTGCTAAAAAAACTGAGACCTGTTTCGCTTTTATGTCTCCGATTTTAAAATAATTTCAAAATGTCTCGCCAATAGACTAAAAATGTGCATAGGAACTGTAATTCACATGGACCAAACTTACTGCATACCGGGACGTTCCATTTTTGATAATTTGTTTTTAATTTGAGACTTTTTATCAATGACTAATACATGTGATTTGAATGTTGGGCTGATTTCTTTAGATCAGGAGAAAGCGTTTGACAGGGTCGACCACACATACCTATTTAAAACCCTGGAAGCCTTCGGGTTTGGCCCTGTTTTTATTTCTTACATCCAGCTTTTATATTTGAAAGTTTTTAGCATTTTAAAGATTAACAATGGGCTGAGTCAGCCCTTCCCAGTGTGCAAGGGTATTAGGCAGGGCTGCTCCCTGTCTGGAATGCTTTATTCACTGGCCTTAGAGCCCCTGCTGCACCTGCTGAGGGGCCAGCTGGTTGGCTGGGCAGTGACCTCCTCATCCTCCCCTGTCGCAGTGAAGGTGTCCGCTTATGCAGACGATGTGAACGTGTTTGTGTGCAGTGACGGAGACATCAAGGCACTACAGCAGAGCCTGCACACATTCCAGAGAGCCTCCACAGCAAGAGTTAACTGGGCAAAGTGTGACACCTTCCTGTCAGGCAGTTGGCATGATTGTACCCCCCCTGTCCTGCCCGAGGCACTGAGATGGGACAGGACAGGTATAAAAGTGCTGGGAGGTTTTTCGGGAGGAGATATATATGCAGAAAAACTGGGAGGGCCTAGTGGACAGGGTGAGGGGGCGGCTGCAGAGATGGAGGGGACTGCTGGCTCAGCTGTCCTTTGGGGAAGGGTCCTGGTGATCAATAATCTGGTGGCCTCCATGCTGTGGCCCAGGTTGGTGTGTCTAGACCCTCCCCAGGGCATGGTGCAGGAGATCCAAAGAGTACTGTTGGAGTTTTTCTGGAGCGGGAGACATTGGCTGAGGCCAGCGGTCCTATATCTCCCCACTGATGAAGGGGGGCAGGGGCTGGTCAGCATTGCCAGCAGGGTGGCAGCCTTCAGACTGCAGGTGTTTCAGAGGCTCTTGTATGCTGGGGAGGAGGCTCATTGGAAGAGGCTGGCTTGTTTTTTCCTCAGCAGAGTAGGGGGACTGGGGATAGACAAACACCTGTTTTTAATTGAGAGTACCAGACTAGCTAAAGTAGGTGTCTCTTCTTTTTACTTGAGTGTTTTAGATGCCTGGAGGGCAGTGAGGGTAAAAGAGATAAGGGGTCCCTGACAGGCAGGGTCCTGTTGGAGGGCCTTTTATTTGTAATCCGCTTTTAATACATTTTTATCAGTGGTGATTTGCAAGCTTTTGTGAGGGCTGACCAGGGAGACACCTGATCAACTTTGAGCTATCCCCTGACCAAAATGGCTGGGGCTGGGCTGGCTGAGAGACTGGCAGAGAAAATGGTCATTGAACTGAGGGTTCCAGCCCATGCTATAAAAAAAAAAAGGGAAAAGGCTTTGTTTGGTGGAGGTGTTTGTTTGTTTGTTTGTTTGTTTGTTTGTTTGTTTGTTTGTTTGTTTGTTTGTGCTCTGGGTATATTTTAGAAAAGAAAAAGGTGTACTCTTGAAGGCTAATGCCCAGCCTAAGAACATTTTTGTATTTTGTTTAAACCTTTTGTTGAGGGGGTTGGGAATTCAAGGTTATTTTGTAATTGGTTTATTGGGTGCAGGCCAGTATTTTGTTTGCTGTTTATTTTGCTCGGTGAGCAGTGAACCGTTCAAGTTTTTTGATTTCTTTTTGTTATTAAACCGGCAGCAGCGCTTTAACTGCAGTTTCCTTAGCTCAGAGTCTCTTTTGCTGCAGAGGAAACATGTTGGGCCCATGTATAGTACCCCTGTCACAGGGTCCCTGACTTCTACAGGGTCCAGGGAGGAGCCTTTATTTTTCAACCGTTTTTCCCTGTGGGGTTTTTTTTTTTCAGTCAATGTGTGTTTGTGCAAATTTTATGAGGGCAGGAGTGACCATTTTGAGACACCTGATCAACTTTGAGCTCTCCTGCTGGCTGATGTTACACAGCTGGCTGGGGTGTTGGGCTGGCACTCTGAGAGACTGGCAGATAAAATGGTCAGTGAACTGAGGAGTTCTAACCCGGAGGAGTTCAGGGAGGCTTTGGGGTGGAGATGTCCAGCAGCACAGGGCAGAGACAAGACTTCATCTTTCCAGGGCTGCTAGTGTGTCCAGCAGTTGGTGAGGAGAGGAGGAGGTGGAAACGAGGGAATGCTATTAAACTTAGACACATTGAAAGATATAACCTTCATACAGCAGAAAGTAAGAAGATTTACCAGATGTGTGAAGGCATCACATTCCCAACAGTTGAGGGGTTGGTGGATTCAAGGTGGAGGGCATGTCTGGAGGTAAAGGAGGGGTGCAGGCCAGTATGGAGGGTGCTGTATAAACTGCCCCTCACCAAGAGAGTGGGGAACCAGGAAGTGGAAGGATCCTGCACTGTATTGTGTCCACAGGCAGGTTTCTCCACAGAGTTGATGCTAGCATTAGCTCAGAGTGCTGTTTCTGCTCTGCAGAGGAAACAGTGTTTCACATGTATAGTGAGTGTGTCAGGCTAGGACCACTCTTCCATCTTCTACAGGAGAGCTCTTGCAGGGCCTAGGCAAGAGTTTTGAAAAGAGCTTTTTTATCTTGGGGTTCCCACAGTTTTAAAAAAAGAGAAACAGGTGTGTTTTAATTAATTTTATAATGGGTCAGGCAAAATTGGCTATTTTAAAGGAAAAAGAACAGTATCTCTGGGGCCGGGCTGACTGATGTGGTGGTGCAGTTCAGGTGTTGGGTGGTCAGCCTTGTGTGCTGTGGAGGAGGAGGAATTTTTAAACTCAATGCCTTAACCCAGAGGACTTCCAGGAGAGGTGGTGTGTGGGAGACGCCTTGTGTGCTGTGAGTGAGGAGGGGGAGCTCCAGGAGAGGTGGTGTGTGAGAGACGCCTTGTGTGCTGTGAGTGAGGAGGGGGAGCTCCAGGAGAGGTGGTGTGTGAGAGACGCCTTGTGTGCTGTGAGTGAGGAGGGGGAGCTCCAGGAGAGGTGGTGTGTGGGGACGCTTTTGTGTGCTGTGAGTGAGGAGGGGGAGATCCAGTTTTTGTTCTAGTTTTTAATTTTATTTTTATTGTTTTACAGTGTTTTTATTAATTTTGGCTTTAATCTGTTTTTAACAGAAAGAAAACACTGTTTTTTTCAATTGATTTTTTATGATCCTTTTTTTGTTTAAAATCTATTTTTAAGGAGAACATGATGTATTTTAAGATTTTTAATATTGATAAGTCTTATTTTTGTTGTGTTTTACCTTTATTGATTTTTAATGGATTTTAATTGGAATGTTTAATAAAGGATCTTAAAAGTCAAAAGTCTCTATCTCTCTACAATTACTCCATCACAATACTACCCCCTTACAAATATATTTGTGCCAAAATACACTCTAAAACCAAAGAAAGTGGCATGTCTGTATTATAAAATAGGAGTGTTTCATTTAAACAGCAGTGCTTTACGTAATTAGGTGTAACCCTGGTGTTTAGTCATTTGCTTTTAAAAAAAAAAACTGTATAAAGAAAAACTGCTTGAATAACCAGTTCACTTGAATATTGTTGCACAACAGTGTTTTTTTTAAGTGACTTTCATGAGTACAAACGAAATGCAAAACACAAAATTAAAAGGGAATGCAAAACGTTTTTGATGGAAAGCTACTGATTGGCCAAAAAATAATTCCAATTTAAATTATTGCAACGTATGGAAAGTGCATCACCACAAGACAATATATAACCCCAGCTAGATACAGGACACTCCCACACTCAATGACACGGTTACCTGAAGCGACTCTGCTGTTCCTCCGAATCAGAACGCAGAAAGAAAGACAGACAGTAACAGTAACGTATTTGGTGTTGAAGTACTATCGAGTTTCAGAATGCTGAATAACATGGGACAACTTCTCCTGGCATTGTGCACAGTCTGCCCGCTGCTCTCCGCAGGTAAGAGATTATAAAAAAAAAAAAAAAAATGTATTCAGAATTATTATTTATATTAATAATAATAATAATAATAATAATAATAATAATGTGTCCTATTCAATATATTATACAATACGGTATTATTCCGTAGTTGTTGCTGGTTAATATTGCATTTTTCCTATTATAAATGTATTTTTCACTGATTATTTACTAAATCAATGTGATTTGATTAGTTATATTTTAAACAGTTTATTTTTATGGTTCTGTCTGCTCGGTTTGCGCTCAGTAATTGAGTAAGCCTACATAGAGTAATACTTTAGCAGATTTTTTTGTGCTAAACATTGGTGTCTCAAGGACCCACAATTACCCCTTGAACCCCCTCCTGTAAAACGCTAGTTGCGCCCTGGTGGTAGATATCTGAAAATAATCACGAATATAGTCATATAAAAACTATACCTCTACACTGTATTACCCGTTTCTCCGTTGTTGTAAATATTATTTTTTGTAACATTACTGAATATTTTGACCTGCTGGCTTGTTTGTCCGTGTCTGTAAATACCTGCCAGTAAAACTCCAGCCTGATGACCACTAAGTATATTTTAGAATATATTGGTGAGGATTCTAATAAACTGTCATCTTGTTTTTTGTATTATTGCTTTGCTTGAAAGACCTTCATAACACCTTTGTAAATCTTCCCTTGGATGTTTGTTTTATTGTTTTTAATACCTGCACTCGAGTTTATTTAATAAATGTCTCACAATTTTTGCACTTCAACTCTATGTGAACTTCATATTTGCCAGACTTTTCCCTTCCCTAATCATACTCGGCTACAGTACACAGTAATACGTTTAAAAATACTGTAGTGTTTCACGCAGTAGGCAGAAGAGAAGGAGACAACACGCTGCTTTCAGGTTCAAGGCTTTATTTATGATGTTATCTCTCAACCTACATTATAACATGGTCATGGATAGAAGTGACCAAACACGATTTTTTTTGGAATTTTTTTATATATATATATATATATATATATATATATATATATATATATTTTGAACATGTTCCCATCTCTACCACATATAGCAACTTCTATCTAGGGATTCTGATTTTCAGGTGAATGTTTTTAAAAATCAGGTAGAACTATTTCATGTATAAATCGGGTGAAATCGGGTGGATTTTTTATTTATTTATTTATTTATTTAATTATTTACTTGTAATCAAGAAAGAATAAATATTTGGTTAGAAAAAATACCGTCAGCGGCGGCAGTTCTTTTTGTATGCGTGGCATTTGAATCACAGACAGCTGTGCATGCATTTATTCATATAGAGTCCTGCTGCCTATTTAGAGAGTCTATGGGTTTAACCCTAATGCAGAGAAATCGGGTGAAATCGGGTCAAAACCCTAGAATCACAACCCCTAATTATAACATGGATAGAAGTGACCAAACATGATTTCTTTGGAAAATATTTTTATTTATTTATTTTTTTAACATATGTTATCATCTCTACCACATATAGTATGCCTGATCCTGTTGTAACTTAGATCACATGAAAGGGAATTGTGTGGCCTTTAATTTGATATGTTACACACCTGTACATGTAGCACAAACTATCCAGTAGTTACACACACATAATGAAAACATTGAAAATAGGGCTGAGTCCATCCATCCATCCATCCATTATCATTAACCGCTTACTCCTTTACAGGGTCGCGGTGAGCCGGAGCCTAACCCGGCATACACAGGGTGCAAGGCGAGACTACACCCTGGACGGGACGCCAGTCCATCGCAGGGCACCACACACACACTCACTCAGAGGGCAATTTAGAGTGACCAATCAACCTGGACAGCATGTCTTTGGACTGTGGGAGGAAACCGGAGTATATAGGGCTGAGTGTCTTAGCTAAAACTTCCTAACACACACCCTGTACTGCCTGCCGCCATTCTAAATAATGGCAGAGTTCTCTCTGAGATCTTGTTTCTCATGTTATTTCTATTATAATCCTCTAGGTTCTGCTCTGAGGTGCAACTCGTGTAAATCACTAGATATCAGTGGAACATGCAGAGACACGCCATGACCTGCCCAGCCTCGCAGACCTTTTGTGCAGTCACGGCAGTCACAGGTAAGAAGGAAGAACAGCTGTCTAAACAAGTGGTTCTCAACTCCGGTCCTATAGGGACAGGACCACCCTCCCTGTCTGTCTGTGTCTCTGCTGGTTTCTGTTCCAACTGAGCTGCTCTCAGTTACTTCAGAACCCTTAATATAATTAATAATTTGCCTCATCAGAAACATAAAATTGCAGAGATAAAAATTCTGATAAAATTGTATAATGAACTTTGTAAACAATGAAAAAAGTCTAATTAAGCAAGTAAGTTTGAGGGAAAAGAAGCAGTACCCCAGGGAACTACTGTACTCGGGTAAAGTAACAAAAAAACACAAGAACAGTATTCTTATATGTATATCAGATAAACACACTGTTTAGAAATAAATACATCATAAAACGTTGACTCATTTTAACATTTCGAAAGGAATGTAATTAATATGCAAACATATTTAAATGATTTATTTTCTTAAATTATTAGGCCTATTTAAGTCAGGGTGTTTTTTTCTTGAAACACCAAACTGTTCAGATAATAAACAATAGAAGTGATTAATAAGGTGTTGCAGAAATGCATTATATATATATATATATACACACACATATGTATGTGTGGGCAGAAGTGAAAGTTGTGTCCTCTTGTTGAATTTCAGGGACTAGCACAACAACGGTGAATATGAAATCTTTACAGAGCCAGAAGCGTGCACTGGGCCGATATCCGTCAACTTTGGAATCATCAGGACAACTATATATACAAAATGTTGCAGCACAGATTTGTGCAACACTGGGACAAGCACAGGTAATATTATATCAAATATATACATAAACCTGTGTGGTGTGTGCTGGTCCTCGGGGCGGGAGGTCATATATGCCAGCTCACTGGCATCCACTGATGTCTCGAGAATCAGGCTGCTTTTGAGGTATTTTACAGAATCATATTTTCCTATTACAGACAGCACTGGTACAGGGACTTATCTTTCCATGTTCTATTGCAGTACACAGACACTACCCCATCTGGTCTGGAGTGCTATAGTTGCATGGGAGACGTCTGCATGGAGACTGTGATGAAGTGCCTTGGCGTTGAAGACCACTGTTCAAAAGTTGTCGGTAAGTCAAACCGTAGTTTCTAATACTATAATTTAATCAGACACCTTAGACTAGCCAAACTCCTTTGATTGGTAATAATAAGTGACATCAAATTCTACAAATCCGATATTGGAAATCAATGAATCAATCACAGTTAAATTCTGGGCTATTATTGAACTACAGCCTAGGCTACTTTTCAGCACTGTAAATGAAATGGTAAAATGAAAAACTTTTATCTTTGTTTCTTTCTTTCCTTCAGTCGAAGCAGAAGGGAAGAAGTTTGTGACAAAGGGATGCATTTCCAAAAACGCTTGTAGTTCAAAATCCATTCCCGGTGTATCCATTCCCAGTTTATCTGTAGCGATTTACTGCTGTGAGGGCAAACTGTGTAACGGAGCACGTCAGGTCGGACAGAACATCCTGTTGCTGTTATTTCCTCTTCTAATTGTCAAGCTGCTATTTTAAACCAGGACTCCCTCTAGTCTATTCAATAGCTCTTTAATTGAACCCAGCAGGTAACTGGTTGCTTTATTCTTGTTTAGTTTTTCAAAGTGTTGTTTTTTGTATATTGCAACTTTACATCCTAGATTGCTCCAGTAAAAAAAAAAAAAAGAAAACCTGTATAAATAAATGGAAAATTGTATGTAACTCTTGTAATAATTTGAAAGTCGCCTTGGATAAGAGGGTGGTGTAAGAAATAAAATAACAATAACAATCCTGATTATCCATAAATATGAATGTATTTGTTAATATTGTCATTTTCCTTGAACTGACTCTGGGTATATCTGTGCTTTCTGATGCAAAACATTTTGTCAATTTCTTTTCTACATATTGTGAATAAAGAAATGTACAAAGAAACCCTATTTATAGATCACAATGGTGTCCTGATTGCAAATCCTTCAAGATGATTGCAAATCCAACCCAAAATGTACACTTACATGTAAGGCTAATTCCATCTTCTGCAGTGGCACTCATCTACCAGTCTACTGCAGTGGCACTCATCTACCAGTCTACCGCAGTGTTCTCCAACCCTGGCCCTGAAGAGCCCCCTGTCCTATCCTATCCAGTCAGCTTTAGAAGATCAAATTATAGCCTTATATGTGGGGTTCTGATTTTATGGTTTATATGATTTAACTCGATTTCTCCTCCCAATGAAATGAACAATATATCCACCCCTTCCTCAGTTCCTAATGTTACACAACCCTCCCCTTTACAACAAAACAGAAAGAACAGAAGAGTTCCCTTCCCTATGAACAATACCGCTTCTCTCCCTCCCTCCCTGTCTGCATTCTTCCCTCCTCATCAATAATAACACAGTTCATGTGCTGCAGGCAGGGTGTCTGTGCTCTTATCACTATTATTATTATTATTATTATTATTATTATTATTATTATTATTATTATTATTATTTATTTCTTAGCAGACGCCCTCATCCAGGGCGACTTACAGTCGTAAACAAAAATACATTTCAATACTCACAGTACAAGTAATAATACGATTAAGAGCAAGATGAAAAATACAATGACTTACAGTCAATGCTTACAGTAGCCTCCAGAATTATTCATACCCTTGATACAATGTAACTGAAAGATGGTTTTAGCAACAAAAAAATGCAAGTGTACATTCAGTATTTGTTGCATAAATGGAAACATGAAAAATTGTAAGACTCAGTATTGAACATCGCAAAAACATATCTGTCCAAAATACTTGCATTTCATTTACAGGGTGTGAATAAAGCTGAACATCTAAAACTTAGAAAAATATGCAGTTATTTTGGACAGATATGTTTTTGCGATGTTCAATACTGATAGTCTTACAATTTTCATGTTTTCATTTATTTATGCAACAAATACTGAATGCACACTTACATTTATTTTGCTAAAACCAATTACAAATGTATGAATAATTCTGGAGACTACTCTATATATTCCCCCCCCCCCCCAAAAAAAAAAAAAAAAATGTAATATCAATTGTGCGATGAATTCTGTATATAGTACTGAATTTCTTAATTCTGAGTAACAGCATGCAGCAATTACAGAATTGAAGCAGTGTTTTCCTGAGAAAAAATGCTTACCTGTAATTTAAAATGTCTGTAATTGACTGGATTAATGGATTCATCCCCCCCCTGGTCTATTGGGAAGTCCCGGGATGTGTCTATGCTGCAGTGAGGGGTTAGATGGAAGTATAACACCAGCTATAAACAAATCAACTCAAGGTCTCGCGATCCTTGATGACAGACTAAAACTGGCCTTGGTTTTACAGATAAAAACTTTTTTTTTTTTTTTTTTCATGTTATCAGTGTAACAAACACGTTACCAAAACAAAATGTAAATATGACAATGTAGCAAACAAACACGGGTCTGGAAAAACAAATTTGGAAGAAAATATGACAGGTTTGGTTTACATTTAAAACAGAACACTTTCACCGGGTCAATGACCATGGACCTGAAGTGGACGGAGGAGGAGGATTTGGAAGAAAGTGCCTTCTGACCCTTCAGGTTTGGGATCGGAGCAGGAGGAAGAGGAGGAGAGAGAGGAAGAGGGTGCTGACTGACCCTTTAGCTCTCCTGAGCTGCGGGATCAGAGCAGGAGGACCCTTGACTGACCCTCTCCTGAGCTGCGGGATCGGAGCAGGAGGAGGAGGAGGAGGGAGAGGGAGAGGAAGAGGGAGTGCTGACTGACCCTTCAGCTCTCCTGATGATGGATCGGAGAGGAGGAGGAGAAGAAAACTGACTGAAAGGACTGATGATTAAAACAAAAGGGTTAAAAGAAAATCGATGATTAAACAATTGGGGAAATCTAAACACTGTCCATGTGACTACAGCGAACACTTACAGATAATGGATGGATAGAGTTTCCTTCAGAACAGTGGCCATAAGCTGTTCATCTCTGTATGCTCTGAGAAGTTTTCTTTTGTTTATATATTTTATTTATTTCATTGACAGCGGGTACTGTAGAGTTTTACCAGCGTCAGTATTTATCACTTGAAATTTACAATATATGTTTATTTAAGAAAAAAGAAGAGTAATCCTAACCTTTGTACTGTATGCCTATTTATTTGTATGTTATATCTACTTTCAGCAAATCTCAGTTGTCAAAAAAATCAGTACAACTGCAGTGTACAAAAATAAATATCGGTCAGAGCAGGTATGTGGCAAGGTCCAACAGTGGACGACAGACGCCTCACACCCCAAGCCTGACACCACAAGCCTGGTACCCTTATAACTCCGCCTCTACAGTGACGCAATTTCCTCACATTGATGCGCTGATCCCACAAACGTGAAGTCGTTTTTTTTTGTGTGTATACAGAATCTACTATTCTCTGTATTGTCAATGTCGTAACATGTAATATGCCCATTTTATTTATGTTTTTCAAATAATGAATACATCGGCATTGCGTTCTAAATAAACCATTTAATCATCATTACATTTATAAAGGCAGTATTAATTAATGCGCTTACGTTTCCATATAATATATACAAAAGCAGTAATCGTTAACTATTTGCGGTATGTAATGTATGAAAAAAAAAAAAAAAAAAGACAATGTGCAGGCATTGTTGGGAATGGTCTTGATGTCAGCGTATTTTAAAAATATTGCTTGATACTCTGATTAATATACTGCCCTCCGCTTCTTTGGAAACTGTTCAATTATCCGTTTGTTTCTATTGCAACAATACTGTTAGAACGGAACCCTATAAAATGTACCACTGGATTTTGGAACAAGGTACGATGGTATCTGTGAAAGTACAATTGTATTGTATAATATATGTATCCTACACCATCAATGTACGATTCCCTGTGTTACAATAATGCAGTACAACCATAATAATAATAGTATAGCTACACTATAGAACCGTGGTACATTTTTATAGAGGTATAGCTTCACACAATCTACATTTACTTAATCGTATTAAAGTAAGAATTTAAAATTGACATGCTTACATGTCTGTATAGGTTAGCCTAGGTATACGCAATAAAATCTAGGAAGCTGAAGTTCAGGTAGTCACTCATATTATTTGCATCCCAGTTTTTGTTCTGTCCTTTAAGCTCATATGCCAATTGATCTATCAAAGTTGAATGATTATCCCTTTGTTTAAGTCCCTTTGGTCATATCCTGTTGACCTGCTTTTTGTCTGTGAGTATCCCACAAGGATCATCCCTTCTTCAAGTGCAGGTAACCTGGTCCAACATGGATTTGTGTGGCACATATGCCAATGGAGTTTGTATGTCATAGCTAAATATCCCTGTGTAATGTATTTGCATATCCTAAATGAAATACAGACTGAAATTAGAATTTCAATGTAGATGTAAAATAAAAATACAGGCCTGCATAAACCATTGTGCAATCAGTTTTTATATATTATTATTATTTGTTTATTTAGCAGACACCTTTATCCAAAGCGACTTACAGAGACTAGGGTGTGTGAACTATGCATCAGCTGCAGAGTCGCTTACAATTACGTCTCACCCGAAAGACGGAGCACAAGGAGGTTAAGTGACTTGCTCAGGGTCACACAATGAGTCAGTGGCTGAGGTGGGATTTAAACTGGGGACCTCCTGGTTTCAAGCCCTTTTCATTAACCACTGGACCACACAGCCTCCTAAAATACTTATCATATATTATTCTTTTCTTAGCAGACGCCCTTATCCAGGGCGACTTACAATTGTTACAAGATATCACATTATTTTTTACACATTATATGTATATATATATATATATATATATATATATATATATATATATATATATATATATATATATATATATTCTATAACTGTTAATTTGCAGCATGCACAAAGTATAGATATAGGGTATATTCACCCCTGGACACGTTCACATAGATATACCAGCATGTGGATTAGTGTTTAGGGCTCTGGACTCTTTACCGGAGGGTTGAGGTTTCAAACCCAGGTGGGGCACTGCTGCTGTACCCTTGAGCAAGCAGGTACTTCACAGATTGCTCCAGTAAAATGCCCAGCTCTATAAATGGGCACAAATACAAGTCACTTTGAATAAAAGCATCAGCTAAAAAATGATCTATAGCAATTTATGTCCATATGTGAAAAATACACACACCAAATACAGCAGTTTCTCATGTAGTCACATAGAGGTGGTGATTAAATGGGTCTCTTTTAGCAAGGTGCAGTTGTATTGAAGTGAAAGTGGTTGCCTATAGGTACAGTTGGTGGCTAAAAGTGGAATTGAAGACAAACCAACCCTAACCCCAAACCCTAAATAACAAACTGTGATGCAAATAAAAATCCAGCTACAGCCTTGTATTAAAGATTATAATCATTGATCACATCTATGATGTTTGTTGGTATAGAAATGAATTAGTAGAAAGGGAGTGGATTTTATCTGTTCCTATTAAAATTGGAAGATTTTTTTGATTACATACACAACATTCACATAGGGCAGCAGTGTGGAGTAGTGGTTAGGGCTCTGGACTCCTGACCGGAGGGGTTCAATCCCAGGTGGGGGACACTGCTGCTGTACCCTTGAGCAAGGTACTTTGCACCTTGCACCGTGTCTGCCGGGTTAAGCTCCAGCTCACCGTGACTCTGTATTGGATGGTGGTTATTGATGATGGATGGATGGTTAATATTTGTAATAATGCAATGACATTGTGCTTCCCTGTCAAAAGTACCATGAAAACAAACAAGGAGATCAAAATTGCAAACAAAGAACTTTATTATTTATTTCTTAGCAGACACCATTATCCAGGGCGACTTACAATTGTTACAAGATATCACATTATTTTTACATTCAATTACATTATTTTTTTACACATTATTTTTTACATACAATTGCCCATTTATACAGTTGGGTTTTTACTGGAGCAATCTAGGTAAAGTACTTTGCTCAAGGGTACAGCAACAGTGTCCCCAACCAGGGATTGAACCCACGACCCTATGGTCAAGAGTCCAGAGCCCTAACTCCTACTCCACACTGCTGCCACACTTGCACTTTATTACAAATATATAATGCAGTTTGGATATTAAAAATTAAAATGCAGTTATTTTTGACAAATATGTTTTTATGATATAGCAAGAAATAATTAATGTACACTTGCTTTTTCTTGATATTTTAAAACCAACTTTGGGGGATTAAATCAACATTTAGACCCATCCACTAAAACCAAATTAGAAATATGCTTTTTGATTGATGTGGGCACTTTTTTAAATAAATACAACCAGAAACTTTGGGGAATTGAATCTATTCAGTTTGAACAAAGAAGACCCATGATTCAAACATCCAAAATCCTAAAAGGTAAAACCAAATTAGGGAAATATGTACTTCAGAACAGAAAATAGCAGAGAAGTTTGAACCAACTCCCCAGTAATTTATCATGGGAAGGGCATTCTTTCTTCTACTAATAAATACAACCACCATTAAATTCTGACTTGGTGGGTCAAGTTTTAATTTAATTCCCCCATTTCATTTACACTGAATAAAGGGTATCAATAATTATGGAGCCTACTGTATTTGCAAGTGAGTATTCATGAGCATTCTCTATAAACATTTAAATAAACATACGTAAACAATAAGTATTAATGACTTTATGCACAATATTTTACTTGAAATGCATATCGGTCACTAAATATAATAAACAACCTTCAACAATGTTACATGTAAAAACCATAAAATAACAAACCATCACACTGCACTGCACCCTTTAGATGCACATCCAAGTGCTTTTTTAAATGGTGGCGTTTATTGGGTTTATATTTGCTTGGCTGGCAAAATGGACAGTGGTACAATCTGCAGCATTGGGTACACCGTTTCACCTCATGCAACACTCCTCCTTTCACTGCTGTTATATGTAACTGAAATACAAAGAGCAAATTACAGCATGATTAATAACCTATAATTAATATACATCAGTGTATCTACATTGAGATTGGATGATCTGTAGCTAATGTGAAATTTAGAAAACACTGATGTATATTGGTACAGTGAGGTATATTCAATGGCCTCTATACTCAAAGCATTTTTTGCACATTTTGTATTAGCATCATTTTTTTTAGAGCTGTAAATGTTGACATAAAATGCAAGTTATGGAGTACGATTTCCTCATACACGACATCTATACATATTACGCATGTGTGCTGTGACTTCTTACATTGTATTCCTTTTAGAAAAAGTGTAATTGTAAAATGCTTTGATTCAATGTTCTGTAATTGATGCATTCTCAGGGTTCATATATATATATATATATATATATATATTACAATGCAAAATGTAAGTTTTAAGTTTTGTTTTCTGGGGACACGAGCCTGGTGTAACCTGAGCTGCTGCAGTCAGATCAAGGCAGTACACACTAGTATATGCAGGGAATGCTGAGTGCTTGGCTAGATGAAAAACTGGTCCTGCAGCTTTTGGATTCTCCAATTCAGGCTGCAGAGTTGTCACAACTATCTTTTCAAACACACTTCTTAAAGTCTGAGCCTTGTTTACTTCTGATCATTTATAGTAGGGAAGTCAAGAGAAAATACAGATTTTTAGATATAGAAGTTTTATTTCCAGATATGTTTAAATTCGATGAAAACTCTTTGTAAGAGTTTTTTTTGTTTCATTTCAGTCAACATTTTCTCTTGTCTTCTCTACTGTCAACACAGATATACACATAAAATTATAATATAATGTTACCTCAATGATAAAAGGCCACTGTCCGCTGTAAGTCCAGAGTAACTTATAGGGTGAAGTGGGGGGGGGGATTATATATATATATATATATATATTAACCACAGATGACACATGAATACACATTTAATATCTGAAAAGTGTATATATTTTTATGCAAAATTGTACAACTTAAACGACGTAACCAAATGAATAATAATTATAAAAATGAAAGTTAAATCATTGGTATAACTTCGAATGTACCGCATGCTAACCTGAATCTTTATGTTACTTTTAAGTGGAAAACAATATATCAATTTTTCAATTGTTTTCGGTAAATTAGCATTTTTGATTGCCCAATGTACCTAAGTCTATGGCGATAGTTAGGATTACAAAGATAAAAGTAGCAAACAAAGACAGTTGAAAAAGTGTGTAGGCCTAATTGTCATTTTTACCGTTCTGTAACAGAGATATGTTATAACTAGCTGTAGTCTTAAGAAACCAGTGTACACCCTGTAGCAATGTCATCGTTATTTAATAAACATTAATTATAACTTTTATAAGTATTTGAAAATAAATCACATTAAAAAAATATATGTGATTTAAGTAATTTCAGCGGACACTAACAAATGTTTCTAATGTATAGATATGTTAAAGTTACATACATATATATATATATATATATATATATATATATATATATATATATATATATATATATATATATATATATATATATACACACACACACCTTGTGTGTCCTCTTCTGTCAGAATTTAAATGCAACTGTGCTTGCAACAATCGTGCATGTGTTTCTCCTTCTCAAAGAGGCGGAGTTATAAGGGTACCAGGCTTGGGGTGTGAGGCGTGTTGTCGTCCGTCTTGCAAGTATACCTTTCTCGCAAGGTCTGCAATATGTAAGTTACTAGCGCCCTCTCCTGGTACAGAATGGTATTGCTAATATATTTCAGTATGTTGTTCCATTACATACAGCAACTATAACATACAATATTTGAAGCAATAAGTAATGAAGTTAAATATATACACAAACGCTGTAAATGTACTGTAAAACTAACGTTAGCGCACACGACCAAACAGATCTCTGAACCACTGCAAAGTTTAAGAAGTTAATGAGAGGCCGGGGTGCGTGGCTTGCCGAATATTAACAAATGAGTACAATTTCCATGGCAACATTTAGTCTAAGTTGTTTAGGTATAGGCTAAATAATATTAGACTAGAATGCAATGGAAATAGCGATTGTTTTAATTACATTATCCTTACGATATATTAAAAAAGTGTACATTTAATAAACGATATCATAAAATATTATAACAATGTTGGAACAATATAGATATGTTTAATTTAATTAAACGACAGTAACAATACTTACCTCAGGTTCAAATCGCTACAGGTGGAAAATGTCGTAAACAACCCCCAGCACGTGATCTCTTGGGACCAAAACAGCACCTGACAAAGCACGAGCCGCTTGGCACTCTTGTAACAAAAACAAATTTAATGTCTCAACATTGTTGTTTTGACATTGTGTCCCATTGTATAGCTACAGTGATACACAGTAGAGTGCACGAATTGAATGACCTGCTCTCACAACACAACTGCTTAATAAGAACTGCTTAATTCTGCCTTCATTTCATATTCCTCTGCAACAGAAACAAAATTGCATATTTGGTAAAGGCTATGAAGAAATTGGCCAAAAAAAGAGTTATAACTTGAATTATTGTTTCAGATTTCAGATCGGAAGTGACTCTGCAGTTCCAGGAGTGAATCGATATTGAAGTGCCTACAGTAGCCTACTTTCCCAAAGCGGGTTAAAAAAATAATAATAATAAAAAACAAAAAAGCACGATCACTATCCATGGTCCTAAAAATATTTGAATAGTTTAAAATAATAATAATACCTGAAAAAGTAAAATAATTTAAACTACTAGGCCTTTTTTTAACAAATCAAATGCAAATCAATTTAACTAGTCCTAATCATACCTAAATCTAGACTTGTCAAACCAGATAGGCCTATCAAACCACCCCCTCTCTCTTTCTCTTCAAACGCAAGCTGAAACTTTCCCTCCCTGGATAGGTACAGGAGACTCTCTTTTGACTTTGAATCTATCTATCTATCTATCTATCTATCTATCTATCTATCTATCTATCTATCTATCTATCTATCGGAATATGGTAGAGGATAAAAATCAGACAGACTGGGTCAGTGAGTGGGAGGGGACAGTCATTCTCAGCCATGGCTCTAATTTTAGTGCTGGAGTAGCCATTTTATTTGCAAAATGTTTTACTCCAGATTCCTTTGAACTAACAGAAGTAATTAAAGGACGATTATTAACGGTTCAGATATGGGTGGGAAACTTTGGTTTTTATTAAAATTTATGCTCCAAATGACAGAAGAGAGAGGGTAGTTTTTTTAAACCCTGCATGGATTGCTGGCTCAGTTTCAGTCTGAGGAGATTGTTCTGTTGGCTGGGGATTTCAACTGCACTGAAAATGAGCAATTTAGATAGGAACAGCTCAGAGCCTCACCCAGCTCAGTCAGGAGCTGCTTGTTGTGTTAACACTACATGAACTGGTGGATACTTAGAGGAATCTGCACCCTAATGACAGACAGTACACATGGGCAGAAGGGTCTCCTGGGCTGGTATCTTTGGCTAGATTGGACAGATTTTATAGTTTTAAACACCAGTTAAATTTAGTTGCACATTGTTCTATTCTTCCAGTAGGTTTTCCAGACCATAGTATGGTCAATTTAAAAAAAAAAACTATTATTCTTTCACCATTAGTGTATAAATCGTATTGGCACTTTAACATAAAACTGTTACAAGATGCAAGTTTTTTAAAATGTTTTAATTTTTGGGGGGGGAAAGATGGAGGGGGCAAAACATGCCTTCTCTTCATTAAGGCAGTGGTGGGATGAAGGTGAAGTTGCTCTGTCAACAGTACACTGAACATGCTACACAGAGCACTGCTATAGTCATGAGAGAACTGCAGGAGGACATCACTGAGCTACACAGAGCTCTGCAGTCTGGCGATGATAACAAGCTGTTTGAAAGCTTTAAAACTAAAAAGCAATGGGGACTCCCGAGTGGCGCATCCAGTAAAGGCGCTCTATGTGGAGTGCAGGATGCGCTCTATAGTCTGGACGTCACCGTTTCGAGTCCAGGCTATTCCACAGCCGATCGTGGACGGGAGCTCACAGGGGCAGCGCACAATTGGCCGAGCGTCACCTGGGGGGAGGGAGGGTTAGGTCGCCAGGGTGTCCTCGGCTCCCCGTGCACCAGCGACCCCTGTAGTCTGGCCGGGCGCCTGCGTGCTTGCCTGTAAGCTGCCCAAGAGCTGCGTTGTTCTCCGACGCTGTAGCTCTTTGGTGGCTGCACGGTGAGTCCGCAGTGTGAAAAAAAGCGGTCGGCTGACGGCACACGCTTCGGAGGACAGTGTGTGTTTGTCTTCGCCCTCCCGAGTCAGCGCAGGGGTGGTAGCGGTGAGCTGAGCTTAAAAAATAATTGGCCATTCTAAATTGGGAGAAAATAATATAAAAATAATTGGCAATGACTAAATTTATATAAAAAAAAAAAAACTAAAAAACAATGATCTGTTGGATGCACGGGTACAGGGGGCGCTGGTGCGCTCCAGGTTTCAAAATCTTTCACAGGTGGATGCCTCAACTCAATACTTTTTTGGGTTGGAGGAAAAGGCAGCTCAGTGCAAGCTGATTCATTGTTCAAAGACCGTGACTGGGCAGGAGCTGAGGGAGACTGAGTCAATCCGGAGGCATGCTGTAGCTTTCTACATGGATTTGTACACAGCGGAGGCTGTAGAGGAGTCCCAAGAGGCCCGGCGGGTCCTCGAGGGTCTGGCCCAGGTTCCTGAAGAGGATAAGAGGAGAGGCTCGAGGAAGGATTAACTTTTCAAGAACTCAGTGAGACTTTAACGGGACTCAATAATGGTAAAGAACCAGGTATTGATGGACTGCCGGTTGAGTTTTTCAAGGTGCTTTGGTCTTATGTGGGGAGAGACATTTTTGAAGTCTTCAAGGAAAATATACAGCAAAAAGAGCTGCCTTTAAGCTGCAGGCGCACAGTGTTGACTTTGTTGTAATTTGAAGAACTGGAGTCCTGTAAGCCTCCTTTGCTCCGATTATAAAATCCTGTCTAAGGCATTGGCAAACCGCCTGAGAACTGTTATGGACCGTATTGTGCACCCCAATCAATCATATTGTGTACCCAACAGATTTATTTTTGATAATGTGTTTTTGATAATGTGATCTAATAGCAGCCTCCAAGCTTTTCGGTTTTAAAGCCAGTCTAATTTCTCTGGATCAAGAAAAAGCATTTGATCAGGTAGACCATAAATATTTATTTAATGTTTTTAGAGAATTGGGTTTTAGCCCTAATTTTGTGGAAAAAATTCAGTTGCTCTATAATAACGTGTTCAGTGTGCTGAAAGTAAATGGTGTGTTGAGCTCTCCTTTCCCAGTGCAGAGACGCATCCGTCAAGGATGCTCTCTGTCTGGGATGTTGTATTCCCTCTCCATTGAGCCCCTTATTGAGAAACTCAGGCAGCTCTTACATGGCCTTTCTATTCCAAACATCCCAAATCAGTCGTTTAAAGTAGTGGCCTATGCAGATGACATAGCAGCGACTGTGACTAATAGTCAGGATATTAAGGCTTTGAGTTACTGCCAGAATATCTTTGAGAGTCACCTGCTCGTGTTAATTGGGCTAAAAGCAACCCTTTTTGATGGGTGATTGGGAGGGTACCAGACCATCCGATTTACCGGGGGAGCAGCAGTAGAACAAGAGGGTGTTTCGGCATCTCGGAGTGTTCCTGGGTACAGCATAGAGAACTGGGAGGGAGTGTTAGATCATGTGAAGGGGAGATTGCAGAGGTGGAGGTGGCTTTTGTTAAAGCTCTCCTATAGAAGTAGAGTTTTAATAATTAATAATCTGGTTGCTTCAATGTTTTGGCATAGGTTAAGGTGCATGGACCCCCATCATCTTTTTTAAAGGAAATCCAGAGAATGCTGCTAGATTTATTTTGGGATGGTCTGTACTGGGTGAAGCAAAGTGTGCTCTACTTACCATTAGAGGAAGGGGGCAGGGCCTGATTTATCTTACTAGTAGGATAGCTGCTTTTAGACTGTTGTTTATGAACACCAGCAAGCTGGCCTTGTCCTGTTTACTTGCGTTTTATCGTGGGATGCTGCTTACCTGGCACATGATGGCAGTGAGGAAGAACTTTGAGTTGGTAGGGCTGTACTGGCTTCTAGAGGAGCCTTTAATTCACAGTCCTACTCTGATATGTCCCATTTTAGAGTCTAATAGTTTTTTTTTTTATCTTTGTTGGTTAACATGGTGCTTACTAAGATTAGGCATTTAATAGATTTAGAAAATAGAGAGTGGAAGAGTGCAGATTCTCTGGCCTCTGAGTTGGGGTCAGATCAGTGCGGTTTATCAGCTTGTTTTTAATGCAGCTGTGAGCGGTATTAGCAGGGGCAGGTTTGGGGATCCTGAGTGAGTTTCTTTCTGGGAATGCTACTCCAGAAATAGAGCCTCCAGCGTTCGAGTTGCAGGCTGGGCCAGCTGTAGATCAAAGCTGTGATGAACCAGGGCATCTCCTGTGCTTTGGAACTCTCTGGAGTTTGTGTTTCTGTTCTTCAGAGAAAAGGGATTTATATAGGCTTTGTGTGAAAGTCACCCACTACAAAGCCCTTAGAGAAATGGCAGACACGCACTGGAGGGAGAGGATGTGTGTAGAGGAAGCTATAGTTCCGGTTTGGAGGCCACTGTATAAGCCACCACTTCAGAAAAAAGTCGGGGATTTACAATGGAGAGTGCTACACACTATCGTAGCCACAAACTCCTTTATGGCGATTATTTAGCCAGGAGTTGAAGACAAGTGCCCCTACTGTTTGCAGAGAGAGAGACTGTGCTTCATTGTTTTATGTACTTCCCCAGACTGCAGCAACTGTTTGTGCTTTTGGTAGATATGTTTAGGGGTCTTGAGATACAGTTTTGTGAAACTTTGTTTATTTTTGGGGTGAGGTACTTCAAAAGGGTAAAGAATAAGTGCCATTTGGCAAACATTTTAGTGGGGCAAGGCAAACTAGCAATCATTAAAAGCAGAAAAAATAAAGTAACTGATGTTCTGGTTCTGACAGGGGATGTGATTGCTGTATTCAAAGTGATCGTGGCATCCAGACTCCAGATGGAGCTTGCTTATTATAAACTTACTCATCAGATTGAAGTGTCCCAGGAGGTGTGGGGAATAGAGGGGGTGGTGCTCTGTGGTGGAGGGGAAGCTGAGGATGGAATGCTAGATATACATTTTTCAGTCTTGTCTTTTGAAAGGCTTGTGTTGTCTATGTCTATTTATTAACCCTTTGCGGTTCATTTATTAAATGCGCGTCAGGCACGCCAGTTCTAATTTATTTTCACACGCGCAGTTAATTTTAGACGCGCTGTTTAAAAGTATTTTTTTTCACAGTCAAACGGGTTTAAAAGGCCCTGCATAACAACAAAGCACTCACTAGGCATCTCCAGCCCCGCCCCACCCTTTCGTTCGCTATAGCTTTCACCTATGTAAGAAATAAATAATAATAATAATAATAGTCGTACATACCGATCAATCATCTCCTGATCACTCGTTTTATCACCAAACTCCTCAATAATGCGATCCAAGTCATTATTTTATTACTATAACATCTCAAAAAAGCTCTGCAAACGTCCGTGTTCTCTGTGCGCTGACACACTATCAGCCAGCTTGTTTACTTATGACCGCCCCGTTATCTGATACCAGGGCCATGTATGACTATTCATGAGATACGCTTTTTTTTTTTTTTTTTTTTCGACTTGTCTCGGCTCCTGTCGTTCCCACTCGGCCATTAAATAGTTTTCTCGGCTTTTTCTGGAGAATAAAACGACTAAAACCCGTTTTTTGCGTTTCTATAATGATGTCGGACAGGGTCCGACAATGGACCTGATAGGAATAATTGCAATGTCGGACCAGGTCCGACAATGGACCGCAAAGGGTTAAAATGTATTTATGTGTGTGTGTGTGTGTGTGTGTGTATATATATATATATATATATATATATATATATATATATATACAGTGCCTTGAAAAAGTCTTCACACCTTTGAACATTTTTCACATTCTGCTGCCTAAAAAATGCAATTCAAAATGCATTAAAGTAGGAGTTTGTTTCACTGATCTACACAACATCACCTACACTTTCAACATGAAAGAACAATTATAGAAATATTCAAAAAGTAATTAAAAATAATAAAAAAAATGTCTTGATTGCATAAGTCTTCACACCCTTTGTCATAGCAAACCCAAATGAGCTCAGGTACAACAAATTGCCTTAACAAGGCACATAATAAGTTAAATAAGTTAAATAGAGCCTGTGTCCAATCACAGTAGTTCAACTGATTCGAATACTCCTGGATGAAGAATCAAGCTGTTTCTGTTGTATAAAGTGGATTTGAAGCAAATGGCAAAACATGCTGAACAAGGAGCTGCCAAAAGAACTCCGGGATAAAGTTATTGAAAGGTACAGATTGGGGGAAGGCTATAAGAAACTTTCAATGTCTTTCAATAACCCTTGGGGCACTGTCAGGTCCATCATTGTAAAGTGGAAACAGTTTGGCAGCACTAAGACACTGCCTCGATCAGGCCGTCCCTCCAAAGTCGGTAGCCGTGGCTTAAGGAAAGGTCACTGTCACTGTGAGGCCTAAGATTACTTTAAAAGAACTACAGAGGTCTCTGGCTGAGATTGGGGAAAATGTTGACTGTTCAACAATTTCAACAGTACTCCACAAACATGGCCTGTATGGGAGGGTAGTAAGAAGGAAGCCACTGCTGAAAAAAAGCCATATGATGTGCCACATAGCTTTTGCAAAGGGGGGAGAAGGTTGGGAGAAGGTTTTGAGGTCTGATGAGACCAAAGTGGAACTTTTTGGTCTCAATGCTAAGTGATATGTGTGGCGTAAACCAAACACAGCACATCACCCTGCTAACTCCATCCCTACAGTAAAGCATGGTGGTAGCAGCATTATGTTTTGGGGATGCTTTGCAGCAGCGGGGACAAGGACGCTTGTGAAGATCGAGGGAAAGATGGATGGTGCAAAGTACAGGCAGATCCTGGAGGAAAACCTGTTCCAGTCTACCAGAGACCTGGGACTAGGGAGAAGATTCACCTTTCAGCAGGACAATGATCCTAAGCACAAAGCAAAAGCAACAATGGAGTGGCTCATCAAGAAGAAAGTGAATGTCCTCGAGTGGCCGAGTCAAACCCCAGACCTGAATCCTATAGAAAATCTGTGGCAAGACTTGAAGACTTCAGTCCACAGACGATCCCCAGCCAACTTGAAAGAGCTTGAGCTATTCTGCCAAGAAGAATGGTCAAAAACTGCACCATCCCGCTGTGCTAAGTTGGTAGACACTTATCCAAAACGACTCATGGCAGTTATTACAATATATATATATATATATATATATTGTAAACGAGCCTTGCGGCTCGGGTTCGTTTCGCCCTTTAAAATACTGACCCAGACACAGAGATGGAGGGTTTGAAAGCGCTTTTACGCTAATTTTTAATAAACAACAAAAAACAAAATAAACACCTAACTCTTTTTGAGCAATAACTGAAACACAACACAGGAACCTCAGCTATAAACAGGACGGCTGAGCATTAACCAAACAAAAACACACAGGTTTTTAACACTACCTTTTCCTCTTACAGTTGCACACTCCCAACCGGGCTCTTTACTCTTCAGCAGCCCCGAACATACTGGCTGCTTTCCTTTTATACCCTGCACCTGGCTCTAATTTACAATGATCACCAGGTGCAGGGGATAATTAATTATAAAACAATTAACAAAATCTAATTAAACCATTAAACAAAACAACTACATCAAACCCATGTGCATTCACACATGTTTTTCCTGCAGGGAGGATTAACCCCCTCCCTGCTGTGTTACGATATATATATATATATATAATATATATAGTGATAATAGGGTGTAGGCCCTTTAAGAAATGTCTGTCTGGCTTCAAAAACTACGTTCCCCAGAAGCCCCAGGGTTACTGAATTATGGGAGGAGTCTGCTGACATATAAGAAAGCCAGCAGATCACTCGTGGTGGGTGTGTGGCAGTGGGGAATACACCACCAGAGAGATCTACAGTCTTCTGAAATCGCAGCGTGAAAGGTTTCTATGTTTTTGAAGATTTCTAGTTATTACGCTTTCCATGAAAAGTAAGTTTCTTATGTTAAGACCAAGTATAGTTTATTTTGTTGTTTACGGTGCACTACGGAATTACTGTTTATTGTTGTGAAGACATCACAGTTTATTTTTAGTTGTAGCAGAGAGTGAGTATAATCTCTGCGTATTAAATAGTGCACAGATCCCATCTCTGGTTCTGGCGTGGCCGTCGTCTGTGATACAGTTTAGAGACGGGACACGTTTGTTTTTGTTATGATGTACTGTGGAGGACTCTGCAAATAAAACACCCAGACAATCAGACAGGATTTACAAACGTTTATTTGGGATTGTGTACTGTGTGGAACTGGACAAACAAAATACACAGACAACGGGACAAAGTTTTTTAGGACTCTGTTTATTGTTTAAACACACACCAGAATTAGTACTGTTGTTACCACTGTTTCACGATAGCTGTAGCTATCGTATTGTTTCAGCGCACCGCAGTTACTTTCCTGGAGTATAGTTCACCACGATACCAGCAGCTAACGTGTTGTTTCAACGCACTGCAGTTTACTTACCTGGGATACAGTTTCGCCACGACAGCAGGAGCTACCGTACTTTTTCAATGCACTCCAGTTTACTTACCTGGGATACAGTTTCGCCACGATAGCAGGAGCTATTATACTGTTTCACCACACTCCAGTCAACTTGCCTTTGTTACTGACTGTTCTACATTGCAGCAGCTATTGTACTGTTTCGCCGTGCTCCGGCAGAGGGAGCCAGTTCCAGTAAACTTCCCTGTGTGCTCACCGTGCTCCAGCAGAGGGAGTCAGTTCCAGTAAACTTTCCTATGTGCTCGCCGTGCTATAGCAGAGGGAGTCAGTTCCAGTAAACTTTCCTATGTGCTCGCCGTGCTCCAGCAGAGGGATCCAGTTCCAGCATACTTACCTGTGTGTTCACCGTGCTCCAGCAGAGGGAGCCAGTTCCAGCATACTTACCTATGTGCTCGCTGTGATCCAGCAGAGGGAGCCAGTTACAGCATACTTACCTGTGTGCTCGCCGTGCTCCAGCAGAGAGATCCAGTTCCAGCATACTTACCTGTGTGTTCGCCGTGCTCCAGCAGAGGGAGCCAGTTCCAGCATACTTACCTGTGTGCTCGCTGTGATCCAGCAGAGGGAGCCAGTTACAGCATACTTACCTGTGTGCTCGCCGTGCTCCAGCAGAGGGAGCCAGTTCCAGCATACTTACCTGTGTGTTCATCGTGCTCCAGCAGAGGAGCCAGTTCCAGCATACTTACCTGTGTGCTCGCCGTGCTCCAGCAGAGGGAGCCAGTTCCAGCATACTTACCTGTGGGCATACCGTGCTCCAGCAGAGGGAGCCGTTGCCCACGACATCACTTACATGTACCAGGTATTGGGAGAAGCATCACTTCACCCAGGGACAGCAGTCAAGAAATCATACTAAGACTGTTCTAGTACAACAAAGTACCTTCCTGGGGTAGACCTAGACAGGGAAACAAAGTGAGATAGTTAGAGGCCAGTACAGGGCATGATCTTTGGGTGGTGGGAAACAAAGATTGTTTTGTATATTAATAAAGTTACTCACCGGCGTAATTACATGACTCCGTCCAGTTTCTGCCAGAAATACGACACCCTCGGGAGGGCATCTTTCACAATATATATATATATATATATATATATATATATATATATATATATATATATATGGATTATGTATATGTATTTATTTATTTATTAATGTTATTTTAAAAAGTAATGTTTTAAGACGATTGTTGATTACACCGTGTAACAATTTTTTTTTTTTTTTTTTTGGTTCCTGGGTAGTAAGTGTTATTTCCTAATTGCTTATGCCTCAAAAGTATAGAAAATGGCTATTATTCCCCACAAACTTTGCTTTTGTGACCAGGACAGAGATATTTTGAAATTGACCTATTTTCCAGAACATTCCAGATAGATTCAGTGCTGATTAAACTTGGAGTAACTTCTAGAACTTTCTAGAACTTTCCAGTAATATAAATAGTAGTATAAATACAGGGGCCTTAAGCCCACCAGTTCAGTTTAGTTCCAGCTGCCTAAGTGGATACATATCTGCATTTTTCTGAGATGGCATCAAGGTCATAGGAGACTTCAAAATGGTGGCATTCCTGATGGGTCTCCAAGGCGGTTTTACCAAGTTTCCCTGCTATCTTTGCCTTTGGGACAGCAGGGACACCAAGGCGCACTACCACAGGCGGGACTGGCCACAGCGGACCGAGTTCTCTGTGGGGAGGAACAACGTCAACTGGGAGCCACTGGTGGACCCCCGGAAGGTGCTGATGGCACCACTGCACATCAAACTGGGCTTTATGAAACAATTTGTCAGAGCTGTAGATAAGGAGTCGGCAGCCTTCAAGTACCTTCAAGACTTCTTCCCTAAGCTGTCTGAGGCAAAGGTCAAAGCCGGTGTCTTCGCCGGACCACAGATAAAGAAGATCCTGAGTGCAATGAATTCCCAAGAAGTCACTAGTAAGGAGAAAGCGCTTGGAACAGCTTTCTCGCAGTGGTTCGGGGCTTCCTGGGCAATCACAAGGCCGAAAACTATGTGGAGCTGGTTGAGACTCTGGTGAAGAACTATGGCACAATGGGTTGTAGGATGTCCCTCAAAGTCCATATCCTTGATGCTCATCTTGATAAATTCAAGGAGAACATGGGAGCGCATCGGAGGAGCAAGGCGAGCGCTTCCACCAGGATATACTGGACTTTGAACGCCACTACCAAGGACAGTATAATCTAACATGATGAGAGACTACATTTGGGGGGTTGATTCGTGAAAGTGATTTACAGTATAATCGTAAAATCTGAAAAAAACTACTCACTTCTAAATCTTTTGTAGTCATTTTTGTATTACTTTAGTATAAATACATGTTAATTTGGATTCATATGTTGTTTTTTTCTGACTTTATGTGAACGAAAAGACACAAATTCGCTCGTTTTCTCATTGGAAATAGGTAAATTTCAAAATATCACTGTCTGGTCACAAAAGCAAAGTCTGTGGGGAATAATAGCCATTTTCTATACTTTTGAGGCATAAGCAATTAGGAAATAACACTTACTACCCAGGAACAAAAATTGTGTTACATAGTGTTATGATTGTGAAATGTAATGTTTTATATGATTGTTCACCAAATTTGATAATAAAGGTTATTTTAAAACAAATCTATCTACAGTGGCTCGCAAAAGTATTTACCCCCCTTGGACTTTTCCACATTTTATTGTGTTACAACATGGAATCAAAATGGATTTAATTAGGAGTTTTTGCCACTGATCAACACAAAAAAAGTCCATAATGTCAAAGTGAAAAATAAAATCTACAAATTGTTCTAAATTAATTACAAAATACAAAACAGAAGATAATTGATTGCATAAGTATTCACCCCCTTGAGTCAATATTTGGTAGAGGCACCTTTGGCAACAATTACAGCCATGAGTCTATTTGGATAAGACTCTACCAGCTTTGCACATCTGGACACTACAATTTTTACCCATTCGTCTTTGCAAAATCCTCAAGCTCCGTCAAGTTGGATGGGGACCTTTGGTGAACAGCAATTTTCAACTCTTTTCCACATATTCTCAATTGGATTGAGGTCCGGGCTTTGACTGGGCCACTCCAGGACATTGACTTTTTTGTTTTTAAGCCACTCCATTGTGTCTTTGGCTGTATGTTTGGGGTCATTGTCCTGCTGGAAGATGAATCTTCTCCCAAGTCCCAGGTCTCTTGCAGACTTCAACAGGTTTTCCTCTAGGATTTCTCTGTACTTTGCTGCATCCATTTTGCCCTCTATCTTCACAAGCTTTCCAGACCCTGATGCAGAGAAGCATCCCCATAGCATGATGCTTCTAAAGACAATTTGTTGCACCAGAGCTTATTTAGGTGTGTCATAGAAAAATGGGGTGAATACTTATACAATCAAATATTTATATTTGTAATTAATTTAGAACAATTTGTAGATTTTATTTTTCACTTTGACATTATGGACTTTTTTGTGTTGATCAGTGGCAAAAACTCCTAATTAAATCCATTTTGATTCCATGTTGTAACACAATAAAATGTGGAAAAGTCCAAGGGGGGTGAATACTTTTGAGAGGCACACTATCTATCTATCTATCTATCTATCTATCTATCTATCTATCTATCTATCTATCTATCTATCTATCTATCTATCTGTTAGTGCTGTCTGCTGCGTTGCCTATTGGGAGTGTGTGTGTGTGTGTATGGAGGAGCAGGGAGAGAGTGTTTGCAGCTCTGACTAAGTGGCAGGGTTTTTCTCTTTTTTTTTTTTTTCTTTGTATATGGGTTTAATTGAGTTATTTGAGTTATATAGGTGTTTTTTTTTAGTTGAAAATCTGACACGTAAACATGGGATAAAAATCTTAGTTGACATTATAGTTCCAGTTGAAAAACGTGTTGTTGAACTGAGAAAAATAATTGGATGTGAAAATATTAAGTCAGCTTCACGTATGAATAAAGCTGTTGTTGTTTTTCTCAGTAGTGAAGAAATAGTTTATAAAATTGTCCAGCATGGATTGGTGATTGGTGGAGCTTTAATTTCTGTTGTTCCTCTTGCTGTACCTGCTAAAAAATTATCATTTCTAATCTCCCCCCTTTTATAAAAAATAAACTGTTAGTAAAAGAGCTGATTCGTCATGGACAAATTATGTCTGATGTTTCTATGATTCCCCTGGGGTGTAAGACACCTGAACTGAAACATTGACTCGCAGCACTGTGGATAGTGAAGGGGATTGCAGTGCATGGACAGTGATAGAGGCGATAGTGATACTGATTCTTCAGTAAGCGCTGAGTTGTCAGCTAGTCAGCAAGCGAGGGGAGGGTATAGTGCTGAAAGCATTCAAGCTTTTTTAGAAATGATTAAGGGCAGATGAGGGCTTAGTGTAATTGAGCATTTCCCCGATTTGAAACTTTTTTAAAGTTCTGCGCAATGCATCTGTACTGGGGATTGAAAAGAAAGAAAAAGATTGATTAAAAAATTTGATGAGTAAAGTGCGTTCTTCCATTAAGACTAGTCATGTTTAAGTCCACTCAGGCAATCTTTTTCTTTTTGCTTACTGTACCTTTTTTTCTGTTTCCTCCTCTTTTCCTACAATGCAGACGTTAAATGTAGGCACTTTAAATTTAAATGGGGGAGAGATTTAGTTAAGAGAAGAGCTCTTTTTGATTATTTAAATCAGAAAAAAATGGTGTCACTATGCTTCAAGAAACGCATACTGACGATAGAAATATAGTGAACTGGATTCAAAAGTGGTAGGGGGAGACTTCTTTTAGTCATGGCACCAATTTCAGTGCTGGAGTTACCATTTTATTTTCTAAGAGTTTTATTTTTGACTCCTTTACAGTGTGTGAGGTGGTTAAAGGGCGTTTGTTAAAAGTGCAGGTGTGTATAGGGAATACAATACTGTTTTTTTATTAATGTCTATGCACCAAATGATGTGAAAGAAAGAGTGCCGTTTTTTCAGACCCTAACTGGGGTTTTAGCACAAAGTCAGCCTGAGGAAGTGATTTTATTAGCAGGGGATTTTAACTGTACAGTAAATGACCAGTTGGATAGAAATGGTTCAGAACCTCACCCCGGGTCCGTCAGAGAGCTGCTCACTATTTTAACAGCCCCTGAGATGGTGGATGTGTGGAGGAATCTACACCCCAATGATAGTCTATAGTTCTAAGCACCATTTAAATTTATTTATTAATTGCTGTATTTATCCTATTGTTTTTTCAGACCATATTATGGTTTATTTGAAAATGATTCTTCCCTTGTCAAAAATACATACCTCATAATGGCATTTTAATACTAAACTGCTGCATAATGCACATTTTCTAAAATGTTTTAAACTTTTTTGGGAAATATGGAGAGGTCAAAAAAACGCTTTCTCCTCATTAACCCTTTGCGGTCCATTTATTAAATGCGCGTCAGGCACGCCAGGTCTAATTTATTTTCACATGCGCAGTTAATTTTAGACGCACTGTTTAAAAGTATTTTTTTTCACAGTCAAACGGGTTTAAAAGGCCCTGCATATCAACAAAGCACTCACTAGGCATCCCCAGCCCCGCCCCACCCTTTCGTTCGCTATAGGTTTCACATATGCTAAGAAATAAATAATAATAATAATAATAATAATAGTCATACATACCGATCGATCATCTCCTGATCGCTCGTTTTATCACCAAACTCCTCAATAATGCGATCCAAGTCATTATTTTATTACTATAACATCTCAAAAAAGCTCTGCAAATGTCCGTGATAGTCTCTGTGTGCTGGTGCAGTATCAGATAGCTTGTTTCCTTATGACCGCCCATATGGGATGCCAGGGGCAAGTATGACTATTCATGAGATATGCCTTTTTTTTTTTATCGGCTTGTCTCAGCTCCTGTCACTCCCACTCGGCCATTGAATGGTTTTCTCGGCTTTTTCCGCTGAAAAACGACTAGAAACCCGTTTTTTGCATTTTTAAAATGATGTCGGACAGGGTCTGACAATGGACCTGATAGGAATAATTGCAATGTCAGACCAGGTCCGACAATGGATCGCAAAGGGTTGAAGCATTGGTGGGATGTAGCTAAAGTGCAGGTGAAATTGTTCTGCCAGCAGTACACTGAACAAGCAACACAGAGTACTAGTAAAGCAATTATGAGAGCTGGAGGAAGACATTACTGAGCTTCATGGAGCTCTGCAGAGTGGTTTTAATGATAAGCTTTTTGAAAGCCTAAAAATTAAACAAAAAAAACTGACTGATCTGTTGGATGTAAGGGTACAGGGGGCATTAGTGCGCTCCAGGTTTCAGAATCTGTCCCAGATGGATGCTTCTATTCAATTATTTTTTTGGCTGGAGAAAAAGACAGCTCAGCGCAAGCTGATTCATTGCCTAAAGACTGTGACAGGGCAGGAACTGAGGGACCCTGGAGAGATCCGGAAGCACGCTGTAGAGTTCTATTCGGACTTCTTTACGGCGGAGGCAGTGGAAGATTCCCATGGAACCTTGAGTTTTCTTAAAGGATTAATCCAGGTTTCAGAAGAGGATAAGGAGCAGCTTGAAAATGGACTGAATTTCCAGGAGATCACTAAGGTCATGCAGGAACTTAATAATGGCAAAGCGCCAGGCATTGATGGATTGCCAGTTGAGTTTTATAAGCACTCTGGTCACAAATTGCGAGAGACTTGTTTGAAGTCTTTGAGGAGAGCATATTAGAAAAGGAACTGCCCTTGAGCTGTCGGCGTGCAGTGTTGACTTTGTTGCCAAAGAAAGGAGATTTATGCAATATAAAGAACTGGCGCCCTATAAGTCTCCTTTCATCGGATTACAAGATTCTGTCAAAAGCGTTGTCCAATCGTCTGAGAACTGTTATGGAACTTATTGTGCACCCAAATCAGACATACTGTGTACCCAACAGATCTATTTTTGATAATGTGTTTTTAATTCGAGATTTGATAACAGCCTCCAAGCTCTTTGGTTTTAAAGCTGGTCTAATTTCCCTGGATCAAGAGAAAGCATTTGACAGGGTAGACCACACATATTTTTTAAATATTTTTAGAGCATTTGGTTTTGGCCACAAATTTGTGGGGAAAATTCAAGTTACTGTATAATAACGTATTCAGTGTACTAAAAATAAATGGTGGTTTAAGTTCACCTTTTTCAGTACAGAGAGGGATCCCTCAGGGATGTCTCTATCTGAATGCTATATTCTCCCTATTGAGCCCCTTTTTATAGAGAGACATAGACAGCTCTTAAATGGCCTCTTTTTCCAAATGTCCCAAACCAGTCATTTAAAGTGGTAGCCTATGCAGATGATGTAGCAGTGTTAGTGACCACTAATCAAGATATAAAGGCTTTAAGTCACTGCCCGAAAATTGAAAAAAAATGTCATCTGCTTAAGTTAACTGGGGTAAAAGCAATGCTTTTTAATGGGAGAGTGGGAGGGTAGCACACTGCTTGATCTACCAGGGCGACTCCAGTGGAATCAAAAGTTTTTCGGTACCTTGGGGTTTTTGGGAAAAGAGGTGCAGCAGCAGAGAACTGGGAGGGAGTGCTAGACCAGGTGAAGGGAAGATTACAAAGATGGTTTATGGCTTTTGTTAAAATTATCTTATAGAGGCAGAGTTTTGATAATTGATAATCTGGTTGCTTCAATACTCTGGCACAGGTTAATGTGTGTGAAACCTCCACCATCTCTATTAAAGGAAATCCAGAGATTATTATTGGATTTCTTTTGGGACGGGTTACATTGGGTGAAGCAGGGAGTGCTCTATTTACCATTAGAAGAAGGGGGGGGCAAGGCCTAATTGATATTAACAGCAGAATGGCTGCCTTTAGAATGCAGACGCTACAATAGTTATTGTATGCTCCTGGCCCTCTGTCATGGAGGGACAATGATTTTGCGTTCCTTCATAAGGTAAATGGGTTGCACTTTGATAGGCAGCTTTTATTAATGAACAGCTGCAGGTTGGCCTTATCTTGTTTACCTGCTTTTTATCGGGAGGTGTTGCTTACGTGGCATATGCTGGCAGTGAGGAGGGATTTTGAGTCAGTAGGGCTATACTGGCTCTGGGAGGAACCTTTAATATATAATCTTGCTCTAAAGTGTCCCATTTTAGAATCTCATAGTTTTTCATCGTTGTTGATTTGTAGGGGGCTTACTAAGGTAGGTCATTTAATAGATAAAGAAAAATAGCATGGAAGAGTGCAGACTCTCTGGCTGCAGAGCTAGGGGTCAGATCAGTGTATTTTATGAGTGTGTTTTTAATGCAGCTGAGGGCAGCGTTAGGGGAGGCCGGGCTAAGGGTCCTTGGTCAGTTTTTTTCAGGGGATGTTTCAGTACAAGCAGTTCCTCCAGTGTTTGAGCTGCAGGCTGGACCAATTGCTACTCAGAACAGTGATCAGTCAGGACATCTCCTGAGGTTTGGACCACTCTGGAGTTTCTGTTTTAACTCAATAGAAAAAAAGATCTGTACAGGTTATGTGTAAAAGTAGCTCATTATAAATCTCTGAGAGAGTTGCCAGATACACATTGGAGAGAGAAGCTAAGCTTAGAGGAAGCAGTATAACCAGCTTTTTAGGAGTCCATATAAACCTATATAAGCTGATTCATTGCCTAAAAACTGTGACAGGGCAGGAACTGAGGGACCCTGGAGAGATCCGGAAGCACGCTGTAGAGTTCTATTCGGACTTCTTTACGGCGGAGGCAGTGGAAGATTCCCATGGAACCTTGAGTTTTCTTAAAGGATTAATCCAGGTTTCAGAAGAGGATAAGGAGCAGCTTGAAAATGGACTGAATTTCCAGGAGATCACTAAGGTCATGCAGGAACTTAATAATGGCAAAGCGCCAGGCATTGATGGATTGCCAGTTGAGTTTTATAAGCACTCTGGTCACAAATTGGGAGAGACTTGTTTGAAGTATTTGAGGAGAGCATATTAGAAAAGGAACTGCCCTTGAGCTATCGGCGTGCAGTGTTGACTTTGTTGCCAAAGAAAGGAGATTTATGCAATATAAAGAACTGGCGCCCTATAAGTCTCCTTTGATCGGATTACAAGATTGTGTCAAAAGCATTGTCCAATCGTCTGAGAACCGTTATGGAACTTATTGTGCACCCAAATCAGACATACTGTGTACCCAACAGATCTATTTTTTGATAATGTGTTTTAATTCGAGATTTGATAACAGCCTCCAAGCTCTTTGGTTTTAAAGCTGGTCTAATTTCCCTGGATCAAGAGAAAGCATTTGACAGGGTAGACCACACATATTTTTAAATATTTTTAGAGCATTTGGTTTTGGCCACAAATTTGTGGGGAAAATTCAGTTACTGTATAATAACGTATTCAGTGTACTAAAAATAAATGGTGGTTTAAGTTCACCTTTTTCAGTACAGAGAGGGATCCCTCAGGGATGCTCTCTATCTGGAATGCTATATTCTCTCCCTATTGAGCCCCTTATAGAGAGACATAGACAGCTCTTAAATGGCCTCTCTTTTCCAAATGTCCCAAACCAGTCATTTAAAGTGGTAGCCTATGCAGATGATGTAGCAGTGTTAGTGACCACTAATCAAGATATAAAGGCTTTAAGTCACTGCCCGAAAATTTTTGAAAAAATGTCATCTGCTTAAGTTAACTGGGGTAAAAGCAATGCTTTTTTAATGGGAGAGTGGGAGGGTAGCACACTGCTTGATCTACCAGGGCGACTCCAGTGGAATCAAAAAGTTTTTCGGTACCTTGGGGTTTTTTGGGGAAAAGAGGGTGCAGCAGCAGAGAACTGGGAGGGAGTGCTAGACCAGGTGAAGGGAAGATTACAAAGATGGCGATGGCTTTTGTTAAAATTATCTTATAGAGGCAGAGTTTTGATAATTGATAATCTGGTTGCTTCAATACTCTGGCACAGGTTAATGTGTGTGAAACCTCCACCATCACTATTAAAGGAAATCCAGAGATTATTATTGGATTTCTTTTGGGACGGGTTACATTGGGTGAAGCAGGGAGTGCTCTATTTACCATTAGAAGAAGGGGGGGGCAAGGCCTAATTGATATTAACAGCAGAATGGCTGCCTTCAGAATGCAGATGCTTCAGAGGATATTGTATGCTCCTGGCCCTCTGTCATGGAGGGACATTGCTTTTGTGTTCCTTCTGCTGTCCGCCTGGTGTTCTCTCTGCCTCGCTTCGCCCACGCTACTCCACTACTCCGCTCGCTCCACTGGCTCCCGATCACCGCTCGCATCCAGTTCAAGACTCTTGTACTAGCACAGATGCCTTGACCAGACTGCACCCAGCTACCTCCAAACCCTCATCTCTCCCTACACCCCCACTCGACCTCTCCGCTCCGCCTGCACTAGAAGACTGGCTTACCTCCGCCACGCCCCTGCCTCCAGAGCTCGCTCCTTCTCCACCCTTGCTCCGCAGTGGTGGAATGACCTTCCTACAGATGTCAGGACTGCCCAGTCCCTGACCACATTCGGTGCCTCCTTAAGACTCACCTCTTCAAACAGCACCTGTAGAACTCCTCTGTTTGTATCCTGGGACACTATCACCCTTCATTTAAATGTGCTTTATTTTGCTCTTATCTGCCCCTATTTTACTGCATTTAATCCTGTACTTCAGAATACTGTAATCTGCCAAGTGTTTAACCTGTAGTATTTTGTATTTAATCATATCCTGATGTAACTATCACTATTTAATCATATCCTGATGTAACTATCACTGTTATCTGCTGTATTATTGAATTGTATTTTGTCACACTTGTACTTGCTTGAACCAAAGTCATTGTATTTATCTTGCTCTTATTGTATTACTTGTACTGTAACACTTGAAATGTATTTGCTTACGATTGTAAGTCGCCCTGGATAAGGGCGTCTGCTAAGAAATAAATAATAATAATAATAATAATAATAATAATAATAATAATAATAATAAGGTAAATGGGTTGCACTTTGATAGGCAGTTTTTATTAATGAACAGCAGCAGGTTGGCCTTATCTTGTTTACCTGCTTTTTATCGGGAGGTGTTGCTTACGTGGCATATGCTGGCAGTGAGGAGGGATTTTGAGTCAGTAGGGCTATACTGGCTCTGGGAGGAACCTTTAATATATAATCTTGCTCTAAAGTGTCCCATTTTAGAATCTCAGTTTTTCATCATTGTTGATTTGTAGGGGGCTTACTAAGGTAGGTCATTTAATAGATAAAGAAAAATAGCATGGAAGAGTGCAGACTCTCTGGCTGCAGAGCTAGGGGTCAAATCAGTGCATTTTATGAGTGTGTTTTTAATGCAGCTGAGAGCAGCGCTAGGGGAGGCCGGGCTAAGGGTCCTTGGTCAGTTTTTTTTCAGGGGATGTTTCAATACAAGCAGTTCCTCCAGTGTTTGAGCTGCAGGCTGGACCAATTGCTACTCAGAACAGTGATCAGTCAGGACATCTCCTGAGGTTTGGACCACTCTGGAGTTTCTGTTTTAAGTCAATAGGAAGAAAAAGATCTGTACAGGTTATGTGTAAAAGTAGCTCATTATAAATCTCTGAGAGAGTTGCCAGATAGACATTGGAGAGAGAGGCTAAGCTTAGAGGAAGCAGTATAACCAGCTTGGAGGATTCTATATAAACCACCACTTCAGAAATGAGTTGGAGATTTGCAATGGAGAATTTTACATACTTTTGTGGTGACAAATTCCTTTCTGGCGATTATTCAGCCAGGAGTAGAAGATAAGCGCCCTTATTGTTTACAGAGAGAGACAGTGTTTCATTGTTTTCTATATTGTTCTACATTACAGCCACTGTTATCAGATCTATTTATTAGACTGGGAGTGGAATTCTCAAACATTGTGTTTCTTTTTGGGGTGAGATATTCTAAAAGGACAAAAAAAAAAAATGTCAACTGTCAAATTTTTTATTGGGGCAAGCTAAATTAGCCATAATTAAAAGTAAAAAAATAAAGTGACTGATGTCCTGACAGGTGATGTGATTGCTATTTTTAAAGTAATTGTGGCATCCAGACTGAAGCTGGAGCTTGCGTATTACAAACTCACCCATCAGATTGAAATGTTTCAGCAGGTGTGGGGAATTGGGGAGGTGGTGTGCTCAGTGGTGGAGGGGGAGATAATAATAGGATGGTAATAGTTAGATATTGCATGTTTTTTATTTGTTCTTTAAAAAATGTATTGTTGTATATGATTATTGATTTATAATTGAATAATAAAGGTTATTTTTTAAAATTAAAACTATCTATCTATCTATCTATCTATCTATCTATCTATCTATCTATCTATCTAGTTTTCATTACAATTTAGTTGTCTATTTTTTTTTTTAACAACCATTAAACTACTGAGTGGAAGATAACTGACTTTATTTGATACTGATTATTTTTAAATATACATAGATACGTTATTTATAGTCGTAGTAGCAGACACAGGGTCAGATTTATTTAAATGCAGATTACTTCATGTATGTGTTTCCTGACTGAGTTCAACTTATTTTCTGTCTGTCTGGAATGATTTGGAAGCAGACTTTTCATAGTTTTGTAACTACATGTTACATCTGTACTAGAATGTAACTAGAATGATCCTAAACCACAAAAGTTGCAATGAATGCGTACGTGCTCGCTAGCATAGGATGAGAAAGATGTTTTCTTTGCAGGCTTGACCTTTGAGGTGAGAATTCACAGCAAGTCTTTCCCATTGTTCTAAGATTGGAAACGAAACTGCAAAACACAAAATAAACAGGGTATGCAAAATCTTTTTGATGGAGAGCTAACGATTGGACAAAAATACTTAGAACTTGAATTCTTACCAAGTATGGAAAGTGTATCACTCCTGTACAAGACTAAACCCAGCTAAATACAGGACACTCCCACACTCAACGACACAGTTAACTGAAGCGACTGTGTCGTTCGAATCAGAATGCAGAAAGAAAGACAGACAGTAACAGTAATGTATTTGGTGTAGAAGTACTATCGAGTTTCAGAATGGTGCTCCTGGCATTGTGCAGTCTGCGTGCTGCTCTCCACAGGTAAGAGATTATAGTAAAAAAAAAAAAAAAAAAAAAAAACTAAAAAAAATGTTTTATTAATAATAATAATAATAATAATAATAATAATAATAATAATAATAATAATAATTGATATGAGGGTGTTTTGGTTCTCACTAGTTTTTGCAAATCAGATCAGATTAGAAATGTGAGATATGGATCTAAAATATGTGTGTGGTGGAGTAGGGGGATTTGATTTAAAATAGAGATGAAGCATTATAGCAACACTATTAAAACAATTAGAAATAAGAAAACAAGAAAATGTATAAAGTTTATTTCTCTATCGTTTTATTTCATTTTATTTTATTTTATTGTGCCATAGAAGAAACTCGGGAGGTTGTTGACATTTTTTTGTATGTGTAGGAGGTCTGCTCTTTTAAATATTACTATGCTTAAATAGCTATTCATTATAAAGCACTAATAAAACATTTGCTTTTCTTGTTGTCATTTTATATGCGTGCGTATATAAAATATAAAATATATCAAATAACATAATACCAGCCAATACAACTGAGATATGTAAATATACATTGAATAGAAAAAATGAATAGAAATATAAAATAATGTACTTAAAATTAAAACGTCATCAAGCAGAGAATGCAATAAATTCATCTCGAACATTGGTTTATATTTATCTGGGGACACGTACAACAATCACATGAGTGTTATTTAAATGACACACGAAGCATAATATTCTTTTGTTATATAATTGCTAATTACATTTGTAGACGAACTCCAATTCTCTGGCTCTATTTTTGTGCTGTGTCTTTAAGACGCAATGTTTGATGAGATTAACGCAATGCTTGGTGGGTATTTTATAAAAAGAAAATCTCTTCTGCAGGAGTGTACAGTGCTTGTACACTTCGGGAACGCCCACTTGAAGGCCCCTTCGAAGGGAGCATTTTATGTTCACTACAGATTGGAACACCCCTTAACATGGCCGCCGCCCACTTCTGCCCTTCGATCATCACTTCGTAGGGCGCATTTTCATGAATTGGAACACAGCCACAGGTCCGGTTTTTGGGATGGAACCATGTAACAGTCTCGCGTTTTGATTGGTCCATGTCTGTCACATGAATATGTTGTCACACAAGTGGGAAAGCGTGCAGGCATTTTAACATTGAGAGAGAGAGAGAGAGAGAGAGAGAGAGAGAGAGAGAGAGAGAGAGAGAGAGAGAGAGAGAGAGAGAGAGAGAGAGAGAGATCTGCTTTCCACAACCTTTCAATTAAAATATAATGTGGTATTTTGCTGTACTAATATAATAAACTATGGGTTATTACTTTATATCAATGATCATGTTATGCACGAATTGTACATATAGACTGCCCATGTTTTCATTTACGTCCCAAATTCTGGGCCGCTTTGCTTTTCAGATAATGTCCCAAATTCCATGCACATCTGGTTTTTAGATAACGTCCCAAATTCTGGGCCGCTTTGGATTTTCTAATTCAGCCCTTTTTTTGCGATATTCTGCTCATCTGACAGCTGAGGTTCTAAGTCATGCATGCACAGTTTACCATAAACTGGATCGTGAATTCATTTAAGAGTAACCCTTAGTACATGATTCAAAGTTCATGTATTTTTTACTCTCCCCAGAAAACATTTCTTTTTATGAAAAACAGAAATAAAATGTAAATGTTAAAAAAAAAACTGTAAGAAATAATTGTGAACTGCTTGTGTGAACGGGAGGTGTTGGGAATGCGAGTTGTGTATGGCTTATGTCTCTTTCTCCCCTCACTGTTGCTTCAACTGTTAGGTCTCTATCCCTCCCTGCTGTGAGAAAGAGACAATTAATTCTTACAGTTTGAAATGATATTCCGCCAGCTTTAAACACTACACAATGTTCATATGGAGAATATCTTTTGGGGACCTGTTGTCCGGGGAACAAATTACCGCGGGAACCAATGCTGAATCTTTGGTGACTATCTGGCTTTTTTTGAGTAATTTACAAGTAACTTGTGTTGGCACTACTACCCCTAGTATGTTTTCATTTTTTTCGCCTAATACAGATTCTTCTTCTTTGAAACAAGACCCCTATGGCATTGCAGTTCCATGTATTCTTCTTCAGTCGTTTGTAGTGGATTAGTATCATTAGTTTATTCACTTTTTTTGCCAATTATTTTACCCCCATTTTTCTACCCCCATTTGGAAAAGCCACTTGTTTTAAGACAATGTCTCACCGCTGCAACCCCCATGTGCATGCAATGTGATCTGCTGATAGGGGTTCTTTGTGGATCCATCTCTTCCTCAGAAACACTGAAAGAACGACTCTGGTCTGCTTGTTATCCTCAAGCAAAAGTGCACCACACTTGGAGAACGCTTATTTAGCTTCAGGGCTCCGACTCTCTGGAAATCTCTCCCAGCTTTGGTGCGTGATGCTCCCACTGTCGCTCACTTTAAATCAACTCTCAAGACCCGCCTGTTCTCTATTGCTTTCCATGCTCTTTAAGCCTGATAGCTACTATTAGCTGATCTGTTGTTGCTACTATTTCATGTATTATGCTACTATTATGTATTTTTCACTGTATTTAATGTATTATGCATTGGTTTTTTTTTTACTGTATATCATGTATTATGCTCTGTACTTAAAGTATTATGGATTTTCTTGTTGTTATTGCACTTTGTGATGGTGGTCCACTATGAAAGGTGCTATATAAAATAAAGATTGATTGATTGATTGATTGATGAAAGACGTTACACTTTAAAACCAAAGAACGTGTGGCGCGTTTAATAGCTAAATGGCATGTGTGTATAATAAAATAGAAGTGTTCCATTCCTAAACAGCAGTGTTTATACATAATTAGGTGTAACGCTGCTGTTTAGTCATTTCATAATTGTTAAACGTTATGTGTTTAAACCGTAATGTTTGCTATAGTTTAATGTTTAGATTTTAAACACCATGTCATGTTATAAACATGTCCAAATGTTCAAAAAGTTTTACAAATCATAAACATGTCCAAGAGTTTATAAAATAAACAATACAGCGTGTTTAAATCCTAAACACATTTAGAATTATAAATGCAGTGACGTGTTTGAAAAGTGTGACAAATGAGTGTTTTAAAGTTAAACACTCAGTCTTAGAGTATACTGTTAATTATTTAAAATAGGTAAAACCACACAGTCTTGTTATAGTACTGACCTATACCTTGCACTTGCCACAGATGTAAACCATTGACAAATCACTGTTACTGTACATTTTAAACCCTTGTGTTAGTTGTTGATGTCTTCCCACACTCTTTGTTTATTTAGTTTTTGTCTTTTCCGTTAAGAACGCGTTGTGTGTGTATCACTGGTCACCTTTCTGTTGTGAATGACAGAGTCACGCGACACTGCACTCTGTGCAAATAAAAGCTCTCTGTTTTGATGTGTTTCAGTCAATTCTCTGAGCTGCAATACTTGTTCTGGGAAGACTTCCTGTTTGTCTACTTCACAAACCTGCAGCAGCTCTCAAGCGTGTTTAACAATATCCACAGCAAGCAGCTTTCAGCAGTTTGGTGAGTTTAAGGAATATATATATATATATATATATTAATTATCAATTCATAAAACGGTTTGCTAGAAAAAAAAATAACACAGTGGTCTGATTGTTAAGTAAGAGAGCCGTTTGCTTTATGCATCTGAAAAAATCTTACCGGTACAAAATTTACTGTAGTTTTATATCTTTGATTTAGTTTTTTAAATACTATTTTGTGTCAACGATGATTAAACTGGAGTAAAGTTAAAATAATAGTGATGAATTGTGCGCATGTAAACTAATGCAAACTATTAAAAAAAACTTATATATTTTAACACTTGTCTAACAGGTTTTACTCCAAATGGATTTACTAAGAAATGTGGTCCTGTGCTTCAAAACTGCAACCAACCACTGAGCGCGAAGTTCAATAACAAACAAATCTTTTCTCATTTCTCTTTATATTACTCGCCTTATCACTCTCTTGTCTTGTCTGTCTGTCTGTCTGTCAATTTACAATACACATTCTTGAGTATCTTTCCCTCGCTTAATTCATTATTTGATTAAGTACAAAAGTGAATGTAAAAAAACAAGTTTGAAAAACGCAACAGCCGTTTAAAGTGGCGATATCAAACACAAAAGTCCAAGTTAGGAGAAGCCATTGGGGCAACCTTGTCAAGCATCAAGCAAATAGGCACAATTGGAAAGGTGCTGGGGCCCAACATTCACACAATTGTTGCTTCTAACTTGGCTTCTTTTTTCATCACTTTACATTGAAATGCTCTTTGTACAACTTCAAAGGCATTGTGACCATTCCCTTAGCAACCCAAAAGTCACATCTGCAACAAAAAACACTGACAATGCACAACCAAAAAAATGCTCCAACACCCCAGCCCTGGATCTGCAAGCCTGACCCATCAACTGTCACTTCCCATACACTTACCTTGCATTCTCATTATCCCTTGCACTTGTTGCCATTATTGGTCTTGTTCATCATCTTCATTGTTGGAAATATATTGCTTCATGCTCTTTGAGGTATTCTTGTATGTATGGGCTGAATGTCTGTCCATGTGTGCCCTGATCTACCTGTGCCTTACCTGCATGTTGTCCGTGTGTCTTCCCAAAGCATACTTGTCTGCGCCTGTGATGACGCCTCTCCCATTCCCTGTCTGTCTTTCTCTCTGTAGTAGAGCTTGTAAGGATAACCAAGAACACTTCAGTCTGTGTTGAGCACTTTCCTTGGCACATGTATCTCAGCATCATTATTCTCGTTACAGCCAAGATGATAAGGGACATTTTCAAAGAGCATTTCAATGTAAAGTGGAGCGATCAAAAAAAGAAGCCAAGTTAGAAGCAAGAATTGTGTGAATGTTGGGCCCCAGCACCTTTCCAATTGTGCCTATTTGCTTGATACTTGACAAGATTGGCCTAATTGCTTCTTCTAACTTGGACTTTTGTGTTTGATATCACCCCTTTAAACGGCTGATGCTTTTTTCTAACTTGTTTTTTTACATTGACAATGTTTTTACTATAGATATACATATGCGTGGATAAGTGCCTGGGGTCTGCAAAAATCTGCAAAAAAATGTCGGGAGAAAATGAAGAACAAGGAGATGGACATTTCTACCTTCCTTTTGGCAACTTATTTCTCTTACTGTATGACAGGTTGTAACAGGGCGAGCAGCCCTGTACATTGTTTTGTTTATTTTTAGAACGGAGTCCCCTCCGCCCATGTGCAGTGTATTTTGTATTTGTTTTGTTTTATGATTTGTTTTATTATATTTAAATATATGTCGGCAAGCTCCGTATGTTTTATTGTTTGTATTTTGACGGCGTAGCCGGTTTGTGGTGTTTAGTGTGGATGGGTAGCCCCATCCACAACATAATTAAAACTCGTGCAGAAGGTGGCCATCTCCCGAATTAATTAAGTGATTTAATTTGTTGCTAATCAGGAGATGGTCACCTGTTATAAAAAGCCTGCAGCTCTCCAGCTCGGGGTGGGTGTTAGTGAGGAGCGAGAGAGGAGAGAAACGAAACGTGATTTAAAAAGATTCCAGGAACAGTGACAGCAACTGCCCAGCCTGACCTGGGATCGTATTATTTTGTGTTCGTGATTTGTTTTTGTTAAACCTTTTATTTTTGCTCTGCGAGCAAGTGTTTATTTTTGTTTAAATATTTTATTTATTTTTTAATTAAAATGGTGCAAACCTTTTTGAACTGCTGTACCTGGTGTCAGTTTTCCCTTCCTGCTTCTGCTGTGACGTCACTGCTCAGCCACCCTGTCACACAGGTATTTAGTTTTTTTCTACATTTCACATAAGAGTGTTAGGAACTACAAATTAAATGTGGAATGGTGCTTTTGGCTGATTTACTTTCGTTGCACCAATACCCTGAACACGTAAACTATCCGTGCTGTCACTGGCAGTTCTCGTGCTTCACTGTAACTTGGTGGGAGGAACTATAGTTCCTCTTTCTCGAGATTATATATATATATATACAGTCGTTCAAGCAACCTATACAATTCCATTATATTTCTTGTCTAAAGGAAAGTTAAAGCAATTTCCAGTCTACTCTTATCACTCTGTTTCCTCATGTGACTTTGTACAAATAAAATCTTTGATTTTGTTTAATCTTACCCAGTGCGGTTTGTCCCACTTATTCATTTAAGTAAAACCTGTTGATTAACAGGCACCCACCCACCCCTTTGAGAATTAGGGGTGTCTCTGTGCTACATCATATGTACAGTGTATATATATATATATATATATATATATATATAGTAAGTACTTCATATGATGTTTTCCCCCACTGAAGAATGAAGACGGCAACTCTCACTCAATAAAGAACTTGTATCCCAAGCGTATCTCTCAATTATTCATATTTTATTTAATTATAACAAGGCAAAAACATTTCACTCTAAGACCGAGTGTTTAACTTTAAAACATGAATTTGTCACACTTTTCAAACATGCCACTGCATTTATAATTCTAAATGTGTTTAGGATTTAAATACCCTGAGTAAACACTTTTCTTTTTAAACAGCTGAAGATGGGCTTTTGCCCGAAATGTCCTGAAAATAAAATATTTTTTTTAATCTTTTAAAATATGATATACATATAATTCGATTGTTCAGATGTTTATTTGACACTCAGTAAAAATAAAAACTGACTGTTTCTCCTTTCATTATACTGTTTACAGTGATTTGAATAGAGTCATCAGAAAGACTGCTGCGGGGCTTCTAGGTATGATTATATCTCCAGTCCTTCTAGTGTTAAGCCACCCCCTACCCAGGCTTGAAAAGTAAGCAAATATAAGCATTGCAACCGGAGCTATATTTCAAGACCGACCTGGGGGTGGATTTCAAGTCCGACTTGGTAGGTAAGTCTAGCTTACGTGTTTATTCAAACCAGTCACAAGAGACCCAGTCTCATGAGAGAAACTTTACCAGATTAACGTTTCTGCATTTCTGCTTTCTAGGTGGGATTGGGGGGGGGGGATTGGGGGGTCTTACTAAACGTGAGAGTGAGATACAGTTGAAATGCATGAGATTCGGCCTCAGGATTTTAGTCAATCTGACACATCTAAACTCACCTTTACTTTTTACTTATTAATGACATTTCCCTCGTGGTGGCCTGAACACTACCATACCTGGTTGGGGCGGAGCGGAGGGGGCAGAATGACGCAATAGGGAGAAGGTAGAGCATGTATCAAGTTTAAAAAATTGTAATAAACATGTATCATACATACTATAACATTGACATCTGTATTATTGGATTCCTGGGTTATGCCCCTGGGTGGGTGTTATAGCAAATGATAAGGTACATGTTAAGATTTTTGTGAGGACTAATTAGCTGACCTGCCATGAAGTGGAGATGAGATAGTGCAGTATCCCTGGTGTGATTGTGAGTGTCATCTACAAATAATAAAGTGTAGCTGATGTTAAGATTTCTTACAGAGCAGACGAGCTGATAGGTGGCTTTGACATCTATTTCTGGTTGTGACTTAAATGTAATATGATGCATACTATTCACATTTCTGAAAAAAAGAAAAAACTACATATTTCTTTAAATAGCATGATGGAAACCACAACCAAATTGCATTACTCATGTTGCCATAGTGAATATATTTTAAGTCTTTTTATGTAGCTTATATATTTGATGTATTAGATCTGCTACGAATCATACACCAAGTTAATGTAATACTGCACTAAATAGCATTTGATTTTTATGCAAAATATATCAACTTATCATGTCTCTTTATTCTAACAGTAGTTTTCCACTGTTTGTATGCTATATGATATGATTATAAAGACAAAGATTATGAATGTCTTTGATAATGTAGGATAAAGGGTATTAAAGGATTGTGACAGGATAGGCGTAGTGTGGTGTAAAATAACTAGACTCCAGTCCTTTTGTAATCAAGCGCTTGGGTTTTATTTCCTTTGGAACTCCGGTTACCAAACGCACTCAAAAATAATAGGGGCAAATAAACAATAGGGACGCCGGGGTACACAATGATGTGTACCCCGACAACATAAAGAGAAAACGGGGTTGCAATCCCAAATAAACAAACAACAAAAAAAACAGTCTGTCTTCCAAGAACTGGCAACACAGGGGAGCAACATCCGAAGAATCCGACCCTTCCTCACCAACTATGCTACCCAGCTCCTGGTCCAGGCCCTGGTACTCTCCCGCCTAGACTACTGCAACTCCCTCCTGGCTGGCCTCCCTGCGTCCGCCACCCGTCCGCTCCAGCTCATCCAGAACTCTGCTGCCCGCCTGGTGTTCTCTCTGCCTCGCCCGCCCACGCTTACTCCACTACTCCGCTCGCTCCACTGGCTCCCGATCACCGCTCGCATCCAGTTCAAGACTCTTGTACTAGCCTACAGATGCCTTGACCAGACTGCACCCAGCTACCTCCAGACCCTCATCTCTCCCTACACCCCCACTCGACCTCTCCGCTCCACCTGCACTAGAAGACTAGCTCTACCACATTTCACGCTCCCCTGCCTCCAGAGCCCGCTCATTCTCCACCCTTGCTCCGCAGTGGTGGAATGACCTTCCCACAGATGTCAGGACTGCCCAGTCCCTGACCACATTCGGCGCCTCCTTAAGACTCACCTCTTCAAACAGCACCTGTAGAACTCCTCTGTTTGTATCCTGGGACACTATCACCCTTCATTTAAATGTGCTTTATTTTGCTCTTATCTGCCCCCTATTTTACTGCATTTAATCCTGTACTTCAGAATACTGTAATCTGCCAAGTGTTTAACCTGTAGTACTTTGTATTTAATCACATCCTGATGTAACTATCACTATTTAATCATATCCTGATGTAACTATCACTATTATCTGCTGTATTATTGAATTGTGGTTTGTCACACGTGTACTTTGCTTGAACAAAAGTTATTGTATTTCTTGCTCTTATTGTATTACTTGTATTGTAACACTTGAAATGTATTTGCTTACGATTGTAAGTCGCCCTGGATAAGGGCGTCTGCTAAGAAATAAATAATAATAATAATAATAATAACAGAACCAGCACTTTCGGGTAGTCGCTCCTCCGTTGTAATCACGGAGCGTCCCGTTAGTGCTCTAAAATACAAACAACAGATGGGTTAGCAACAGTCCACACAACCAAACGACCCGTCTTCAAAAAACCCTTACTCTGTTTCTCTGTTTGTTTGTTTGTTTTCTCTCTCTCTCTCTCTCTCTCTCTCTCTCTCTCTCTCTCTCTCTCTCTCTCTCTCTCTCTCTCTCTCTCTCTCACACGCACTGTACCTTGCCAGAAGGAACAGAACCCCAGGCCACGCCCCCTTTTGTACGCCCTGTCCCGTCACCATTGGTCAGCGAGGGCAACCGCCGTCAGCCAATGCGTGATTGCCACCGCGCTTCCCGACCGGGTCTGTGACGTTGCGCACCGCGGCTCCGCCTGCTCCTCATCCCCAGAGTCCTCACCTGTCTGAAGGGAGATCTAAAACAAGAGTTCACTCGCTCTTTGTCACATATCCCACCGCTCAGAGTGGAGCCGAAGGAACACTCGGCCAAATCTACCATTCCCATTACTCCCCCCTCCCGGGAAAAATAATCCGCATTTTGGTGATCTTTCCCTGCACGATGTACCATACGATACATATAAGGCTGCAATGCCAAATACCACCGAGTTATTCGGGCATTGCTATCCTTCATAGTGCTTAACCATCTGAGTGGGGCGTGGTCCGTGACCAGATCAAATGAATGTCCCAGTAAGTAATACCTGAGGGAGTGAGTCGCCCATTTAATGGCCAAGCACTCCTTCTCTACAACCGAGTAATTGCGCTCCTGAGGAAGCATTTTTCTACTAATGTAGAGAATGGGGTGTTCCACCCCATTAACCCTCTGGGACAAGACCGTCCCCAAACCAACCTCTGACGCGTCGGTATGGAGGAGGAATCTCTTGCTAAAGTCTGGTAATATTAGCGCAGGAGCCTGGCACAGTTTTTGCTTGATGGTCTCAAACGCCCCCTGACACTCTTCTGACCACTTGACTAAATTTGGCGCACACTTCTTAGTGAGGTCTACCAGGGGATCAACCACGGTGGCATACTCGGGGATAAAGCGGTGGTAATAACCAGCCAATCCCAATAGTGACCTCACCTGGGACTTGGTTTTGGGGACCGCCGCGTCCACCAAAGCCTGGACTTTGGTGGCTACGGGTTTCACCCGTCTGTTTCCCATGATAAATCCTAGGTATTGAGTTTCTAATTTAGCAAACGCACATTTCCTCAGGTTGGCTGTCAGCCGGGCAGCCCTTAGAGACTGAAGGACGGCTGTAAGTCGATTTACATGCTCTCTCCAGGTGGAGCTATATATAACCACATCGTCAATATACGCTGCTGCATACTCACGATGGGGATGTAACACCTCGTCCATCAGTCTCTGAAAGGCGACGGGCGCACCATGTAGCCCAAACGGCATGGTTTTAAAATGGAACAGCCCATCCGGAGTTGAAAATGCCGTTTTTTCACATGAATCGCGGGTCAAAGGGATCTGCCAATATCCCTTCGTCAGGTCCAGAGTTGAGATAAACCTGGCCGTCCCCAGTCGGTCGAGGAGTTCGTCGATCCGAGGCATGGGGTAGGCGTCGAACTTGGCGATAGCATTGACCTTTCGAAAGTCGACACAGAAGCGATTAGTGCCGTCCTTCTTGGCCACGATAACAATGGGACTGCACCACTCGCTTCTGGAAGGCTCAATGATCCCAAGTTCAAGCATCGCCCTCACCTTGTTCTGGACACCACTCTGCCGGCTTTCTGGGATCCGGTAGGGCCTCTCCCGAACAGTGACCCCTGGCAGAGTAATAACAGCATATTATGTAAGGTTAGTCTTGCCGGGCACATCAGAAAACACATCCCCAAATTTCCCGATCAACACACGCAATTCTACCTGCTGATCCGGAAGTAACTGTTCCCCCATTGAAATCTGGCTGGGGCTAGGGGCCTCTATGCAGGGTCCTAAGTCATCCTCCAGCTCGCCTGGGGCTATGAATAAGACCTCCCTTGCCTTCCAGGGCTTTAATAAGTTGACATGGTACATTTCTGTTTTATTTCGGCAATCGGGCTGTCTAATTTCATAATTTACTAGTCCTACTGCCCATATCACTTCATATGGACCCTGCCATTTAGCACACAGTTTTGACTCCAATGACAGAAGAAGCAGCATTACTTTATCTCCTGGCCGAAAGGTTCGAATTCGCGCATTAGTATTGTAATGCTGCTGTTGCCGATGTTGAGCCGATCTAAGATTGTCTTGAGCCAATCGACCAATTAAATCAAGGCGATCCCGCAGTAGGAGCACATGCTGCACTACATTTTTAGAGGAGCTTTTGTGTTCTTCCCAACCCTCTCTCAACAGGTCGAGGATGCCCCGTGGCTGCCGGCCATACAACAGCTCAAAGGGGGAAAATCCCGTTGAACTCTGAGGCACCTCTCTCACTGCGAAGAGAAGGTAAGGAAGAAGAGTAGCCCAATGTTTCTGCTCCTGACTCATAAACCGTCTCAACATTTGCTTCAATGTTTGGTTAAAACGTTCCACCAATCCATCCGTTTGGGGATGATAAACAGACGTCCTGATGGGACGTATTTTTAGGATTTTGTACACCTGCTGTAGCTTTTTTGACAAAAAGTTTGTTCCGTGATCAGTTAATATTTCTTTGGGAATCCCTACTCTAGCCATAATCTGACTCAATTCTTTCGCAATCGCAGTGGCACTAGTGGACCGCAACGGAACTGCTTCCGGGTACCGCGTTGCATAATCCACCATCACTAATATGTGCGTGTACCCGGAATCAGAAGGCAGCACTGGCCCAACTATGTCCATTGCAACGCGTTCGAAGGGAGTGGATATAATAGGCAATGGGACCAAAGGGGCGGGGCGCACTCAACCCAGTGCTACTCTCTGGCATTCCAGGCAGGTAGCAGTCCTGCCCAATAAAATCGAGCCAGTATTCGGTCCCTCGTCTTGTCAACTGCAAGGTGTCCTGCAAAGGGAACGTCATGCGCCAGCCTCATGACCTCTGGTCGACAAGACGGGGGAACCATCAACTGTTTGACAGGCTGTCCTGTGCCCGGGGCTAGGTTTACCCTATATAGTAAGTGCCCCTCTACAACAAAATGAGGATATACCAGCGTCCCGATGCCGTCAACATCCTTACCCTCAATAGACCGAACCTGTTCCCAAGCGTGCACCAGTGTGGGGTCGTTCTTCTGCTCCCACACTAGGTCTGCGCTTGAGGCCCACACGTCCGGGATATTGACAGGGGCTGGAGCAGTCTCTACCCTCGAGAGTCCAGTAACCTCTCCCGCCCGGTCACACTGTGTTCCCACCCCCTTTGATTGGAGTTTGGGACCATCAGAACCTTCCCCCGCCAGACCCCAACCGTGTTGGATCGATGCGCCTTCCCACTTTTCCTTCCGTCTCTCCTTGCGTGTTTTCCTAGGACGAAAAAGTGGAGAAAACAGTGCTGCATGAAAAGGAAAAATGGTGCCAATTACTTCCTTTTCCCGGGGGTCTGCCGTGTCTTCACGTGCGGTCGAGGCTGCCGATACTTTTACCAAATCCTTATATTGCGGCCAGTCTCGACCCAGAATAATTGGGTGTGGTAATTTTTCGGCCACCCCCACTACTAGGTGGCGCTTTATCGGTCCTACCGATAGATATACTTTTAGGGTGAGGTATGTCGCCGTGTCTCCATGGATACAGAAGATCGCCACCTGACCTTGTGGCTGCCACGACATACCGTCGAGGAGAGCTGTCCGAATCAACGTTTGCTCACACCCTGTGCCCACTAACGCGTGGGTTTTCACATTCCCCAGCACAACATCAATAATACACGGCCCATCCCGACCATTTCCCCATTTCTTACCCATCTCCGATGCCAGATGACATGCAGCCACGTCGCATTCCATGGCGGCCTGGCCGTATCGGGCGATATGTCCCGGTTGCTGGCACCTAAAACAGACTGGTGAGGCAGGGGGCAAGGGCAGTACATATTTGTCCCACTGCTGTTAGGACAGCGGGCCGGGGGAAACCATTCTACCCCAGCTGGGGGCCAACCTCTGTCTCCATGGTAAGGAGCCCGGATGGCCCGACGGGGCCGGTGGTCTGGCAGGTCTTGGTCCGGGGGGGTTTGGTGGTGGTCCCTTAGTAGAGGAGGGAGAAGCGCAGTTCAGCAGGGTGGTTTGGGCGGACAAGAGGGAGTCCTCGAAGTTTTCAGCTAACGCCACGGCTTGGTCCAGGGTGGTGGGGTTGTGCCGGCGTATCCAGGCCTGCGTTTCGGCCCCGACCACATGGCAAAACTGCTCCATCACGATGGCTTCCCCCATCTGGACCCCAGTTTTCTGGCCGGGGTTTAGCCATTGTGCCATGTGGTCGCATAGCCGTTGGGCCACCACCCTGGGTCGTGTGTTAGGTGGCCGCCGGAACTCCCAGAATCTGACCCGGTGGGTCTCCCCCGTGATATTCAGATGGTGGAGTATAGCCTGCTTAACCAGATCATACTGGGCGGCATCGTCGTCAGTCATGGCCCGGTACGCTGCTTGTGCTTCCCCAATCAAGCAGGGACCAAGTTGGCTCGCCCAGTACTCCTGAGGCCATGCTGCGGTGGTGGCCAGCCGCTCGAATGCCACAAGGTAGGCTTCCGGGTCATCCTCTGCCGTCATCTTCTGGGCCCGGGCCTTCGGGGCAACCATCACGGGGCCCGTCGTTGCTGCCGAGGGCTGTATATCGCTCCTCCCTCCTCCGTTCCTCGATCTCCCTCCGGCTGTCCATAGCCTCTAGGACTGCCGCAAAAGCGGCTGGATCCATCCCACGATGACACCACGTGTGACAGGATAGGTGTAGTGTGGTGTAAAATAACTAGACTCCAGTCCTTTTGTAATCAAGCGCTTGGGTTTTATTTCCTTTGGAACTCCGGTTACCAAACGCACTCAAAAATAATAGGGGCAAATAAACAATAGGGACGCCGGGGTACACAACGATGTGTACCCCGACAACATAAAGAGAAAACTGGGTTGCAATCCCAAATAAACAAACAACAAAAAACACAGTCTGTTTTCCAAGAACGGGCAACACAGGGGAGTAACAGAACCAGCACTTCCGGGTAGTCGCTCCTCCGTTGTAATCCTGGAGCGTCCCGTTAGTGCTCTAAAATACAAAGAACAGATGGGTTAGCAACAGTCCACACAACCAAACAACCCGTCTTCAAAAAACCCTTCCTCTGTTTCTCTGTTTGTTTGTTTTCTCTCTCTCTCTCTCTCTCTCACACGCACTGTACCTTGCCAGAAGGAACAGAACCCCAGACCACGCCCCCTTTTGTACGCCCCGTCCCGTCCTCATTGGTCAGCGAGGGCAACCGCCGTCAACCAATGCGTGATTGCCACCGCGCTTCCCGACCGGGTCTGTGACGTTGCGCACCGCGGCTCCGCCTGCTCCTCCTCCCCAGCGTCCTCACCGGTCGGAAGGGAGATCTAAAATAAGAGTTCACTCGCTCTTTGTCACAAGGATACTTTTGGCTTTTTCAAAAAACAATCAATACTTTATTTTCCCAGCAAGCACTGATGTCTAGAATGTCGTCATACAGACTTCGCAATCCGATGAACCTGACAGTAATCTTGTGTCTTGTTTTGGTCATGTTATAGTTGTGAATGAGAATTTTTTAGACATCAGTTTCTAATGTCGTAGCATCTAAAAATTTTCATTACAACCATGACATGGCTGAAACCCGACCATGGGATTACTGTCAGATTTTGATATCTATGCGACAACATTCCACCAAAAATGCCTGCTGGGTTACCATTTATTTTTTTAACATAGAAACTTGAAATTATTTTCAAATTTCATATACTCATTAACTTTTCCCAAATGACTTAAAACTAAAATTCAAGCACCTCTTATATATACTGTATGTGTTTAAAGATTAAGGTATGGTTATGTTTACATATTTTCACGTATAAGCCAAGCTATGCTGTAAGATGTACATTGTTAAGTTGGAGCTACAAAATAATGTTGTGCTTATTTCTAATACATTGTTTGTCGCTTAGTTTCATTTTTAAAGGCACGAGAGACTGCAGAAGAGAACTCAGATACACCAGATTCCATGCATACACCTGACAACACCCACACACCAGATCCCATGCACACACCTGACAACACCCACTCACCAGATCCCATGCACACACCTGACAACACCCACTCACCAGATCCCATGCACACACCTGACAACACCCACTCACCAGATCCCATGCACACACCTGACAACACCCACTCACCAGATCCCATGCATACACCTGACATCACCCAAAACAACTCGCAGACCCACACATGCAGCCGACAAAACTCACAAACCACACCGCATGCATGCAGCCAACAACACCCAACGAACACACCGACGCAGATCGACACAAGCAACCAAAAACACCCACACACAAGAACCCATGTACGCACCTGACATCATCCATAACCCCCCTGACACTGACACACACCCAATCAAAACAAGAATCACAAGGAAGAGGAGAATTAAGACAGCTAATAATTTGGAAAATGTGTCTAGTCTACACAATGTGTTGTTTTGAAGGGTTGTATCCTTTGTTGTTCAAAATATAAAGGCAAAAATGGTTTATATAACCAAATATTTACATTTTTATCAGTTTAGAGCTAAATGCAGTGATTTACTACAGCAATAAGATCATGTGTATTGCAGCAAGGTGTACGAAATAATAGATAGCATGTTGCCTGTTTATAAGTTATTATTGAGTTGTGTTTCAGTCTTCCAGAGGAGTGCTCTTCCCATTCAGGGTGAGTTCTTCCCCTGTGACAAAGTATTGAAGGAAAGAGTGAGGAAGGTTAGTCAGCCATAGAACAGGAAAGTACATGTTTTGTTTCTGTCATATTTAAATGTTTAATATATATCTTAAGAGTAGCAAATTGAGGTTATAAAACTATGGAGTAAATTATACAATGTACTGTTGTAATTGCAATGACTAACTAGATGGTAACTTTACAAGTAAAGTTGTGGGGCTGGCTTTAGTTCTATAAAAGTATTTTTGTGGTAGTGGAAGAAGTTTAAAAAGTTGTACTTTTTAAAGCAAAGCAGTTACATACAGTCAAAGTTAAATTTAGTAAAATAATGCGTCTGATTACTTTGATAGACTGCTATATCAACCTTATTACTTTGGACTGTGGGGCAGTTAGATCACACATTTCATCAGATATGTACCGTTTGATTGGTAGAAGATATTTTTTTTAACTGGTTTCAGATTTGAATAGCTGAGAAGTAGAGGAAGATTTCATTTGCATTAAGTATTTGTCTAACTTGTTGGGAAAGTGGTCAAAACGGCAGTTATTTCTAAAAGTTCACAGAAAACGTAGTTGGTGCGGTTACTAAAACAGGTGTACCTCTTGATTTGTATAAATTATTTCTGTTTTGATTTCATATTTGAATAGCAGAGAAGTAGATGAAGATGTCATGCCCTCTAACTTTTTGTCTAGCTTGTTGGGAAAGTGGTCAAAGTAGCTGATTTGTGTCAAAAGTTAAATCATTTACAGTAAATAATGTTGGAAGTCTGGGAGTTTTAGAATGTTGAAAAAAGTCCCATTAAAGTGAATGAAGATGGACAAAAAAGGACCAAAAGCTTAATAGCTTAAGAAAGTATAAAAGATATCAAAAAGTTGTATACAAGCACACTATTCCAGACCAGTCTACAAGTTTTAAAGCTTGAACGGTGTTTCTAGCTTAAACGGTGTAAGAGGAGTAGCGTGCCAAAGAATAATAAGAAGTATGTCAAAGATTTAAAGTGGAGACTCTTGCTTTGCAAGCCCCACTAATTATGTCTTACTTGGACTGCCTACGCCAGTCACTGTCTGTCTTATTATGTGGACGCGTATTTAGTTTTTTAATTTACTAGGGGATTACACATTACCTGCTGTAAATAAAATTATATTCAGATTCTTCTCAGCTTTAGCTTTTCTTATTAATTAATTTAAAAATAAGTTAAAAGTGATTGCCATGTATATGTGCACAATTTGTTCTGTAGTTAATGTGCTTTTTCTTTTTAATAAGGGGAAGAAGGAGGTCCTAGTAAGATGGATGCCTTGCTCTTCAGGGTATGTATTCTTTATGACAGTGGTTCCTGCTTTTTCCCTTTTGTTTTCCATTACTTAATGTGTGTACCTATTTTTTTTTTCCCCAGACACATAGCTATAGAAATGATGTCTCAATTTCTCAAAGATTCAACTAATCTAAATCAGATTAAGATACATGGAGTATTTTTGAAAATGATGTTGTATATCGTCACAATTGTGTATGTATGTGTGTGTATATGTATGTATGCATGTATCTATTACAGATGTTTATTGCTCATATATTATTGGTTTGTTTGTTTCAGTGGGAAGATGTGGAGAGACAGCTGGGAACCCCTGGAATTCCTACACCCAAAATAAGCAGAATTATAAATTCACCTGCCCATGTTTTCTTGTTTGTGGTTGTTTTACTGTGGTTATACAAAATTAAATTTACAAAAAAAAGCTCTGCAGCACTCAGGAGGTCATTTAAAAACCAGAACAGCTTTATTGAATATACCGACGCGTTTCAGCCATCGAGAGACCTAAACCTGGAGTCAAAGATATCGCAATCAGAAAGCATTTCATTGAGTGAAAGCACGGAACAATATCCACCTGGTGTTCTGTACACCGATGAGTATAATCTATTTTGCACAACTTGCAATTTATCTTTGGAACACACTCGAAAGTCAACAACAAACCGACATCAGAAAAACACAGAAAACGAAAGTCTGAGTGACAGCTATGAGACGGCGTCCTCCAGTAAAAAATATAAGGGGAACGAAAATTATGAACGCCGACGAGGTGTTATTTTCGATTTGACAGAGGCATTTGTTTGTGCTAATATTCCCCTGGAAAAAACTGATAATCCCAAACTACGTGCATTTCTGAACAAACATGTAATAAATGCGGGAGCAATTCCTACAGCAGGTGAAGGGAATATCTACCCCAAATTGCTGAGTTGCACAAGATGGAAATTGTACAACTGGTGAAGATGTCTGACAGTGTATCTGTAGTTACTGACGAGTCTACAAATGCAAAAGATCACTATGTTTTGCACATTTAGTTTGTTCTCCAAGGACTATCAAATACCTTCGAACTGAAAGTAATATTAGCCGATAGGCCTGCAGTTAATCTGCACTCTGTGAATTACTCATCGGTGGCACAGGGCGTTGTGAAATGTTTAAACGCATTTGAAGTTAGTTTTAATAATGTGACTGGATTTGTCTCTGATAATGCTAATTACATGATCAAGGCATACAATGACATTCTTCGAGGTTTACTGCCAAATTCAATACATTTGACTTGTAATGCCCACACAATAGCCCTTGCCAGCAATATCTGGGCAAATAATGTTACGAAAGCAGACAAGCTGGTTGCAACCGTTGAAAAAAATTGTTTAAACATTGCACAAGCAGAAAACTACGTTTTAAAGACCACCTGACAGAAGCAATAGAAGGTTGTACTTTACCCTTAAAGTTGCCACCTAAGCCATACATAACACTTGGTATTCTGCTGCTGAATATCATTCCAAATGCATCCCTTTTTACACAGGATTTGCAGAAAAGGAAATGCACATTTCACCAAACACTGTAGTGTTAAAGAACCTCCAGAAATTGCTTAAAGATGTGCAAAGTTTAAAATCTGAACTCTCCCTAATTGCGACGCATGCCAAGGGACTGGTGGATCTGATTCAGTGGTTTGAAAGCCGTGAAGTGAGAGTCCATAAAACATATAATAAAGTTGCAGAATTAATAAATAATTGGCACAAGAGGTACACAGCATAGACCCCGCAATAAACAAACTATGTGTAAAAACCTTCCATGACGGACTAATTACTACAACCGGGATCAATGCAAAAAGAAGCCATGTTTTTTTCAACCAGCTCATAATTTTCTGATGGCAGTAAGGATATTTGACCCACAACAAGTGTGTAGTTTGGCTCTGGAAGGCCTCCCGTTATATTCTATTCCAGGATTTAATGCTGACTGTAAATCATAAATGGACAAATACCTACCATATGCAAAAGAAAACGGCAGGAGAATGACTTTGAATGAATTTTGGATTAAAGCTGAAGAATTATTTCCCAATTTAACACGAAAGGCTAAAATATATTTGTCAGTTGTTACCAATTCTGTAGATGCTGAAAGAAGTGTTTCTTCTTATGGCCAAGTTTTTACAGAACAACGTCAATCTATGAAAGAAGGCGGGTTAACCAACTGACGATGCTTAAGTTTAAGCAACATTTAATGCATGGGACATTTAATTTCATGAAACATTAAGTGACTTTAATGTGCTGCTTTGCGAACAACCTTGCATTATTATTATTATTATTATTATTATTATTATTATTATTATTATTATTATTATTATTATTATTATTATTATGTTATATTTGTAATATCACCAAAGTCATTGTATTTATCTTGCTCTTAATTTTATTATTACTTGTACTTGAAATGTATTTGCTTACGATTGTAAGTCGCCCTGGATAAGGGTGTCTGCTAAGAAATAAATAATAATAATAATAATAATAATAATAATAATAATAATAATAAATGTTACAGCGTTGATGTTATGAGTTCAGTATTTTATATAAATTCTTCCGGGAATCAGTGCTGTTTTTTAATATTTTGTTGACAAATTATGTGTTCCTACTAGTAAACTGAAACATTTAAATTATTTATTTACACATTCTAAGAAATAATATTGAATAAGACTTATTAGTAATAAAGAGATGCATGACTAACTAAATGTCCATAGCTGCTGCTGCCGCCTAATCAACGTGTCAATGCGCATTAATAGAATGACTAATTGAGATGATTAAAGGAATCGGGAGATTATTAATCAATAAGTGGTTTAATTAAGCAGACTACATGACCACCTTGCGGTGGGAATGAATGAAGTGCAGCCTAAGAAAGCAGACTGCATAAAACGCAGGGTCCTAGCCATGAGGAATAACGTGGGGTACTTTTTTCCAGATGACCCAGCCCCTTCCGGGTCCTATTAACGTTTATGTGTAAAAATGACACATTTGTAGGAATAACTTTGGGATGGAAAGACCTATAACCTCCTGGCGCAATGTGCCCCACCCCTGTCTGTATTTTGGTATTGTATGTTGCGTGTGTTAATTGTTGGTGTATTGTAGTTGGTACACAGGATATAATGTGGGTAATGAGCACGAGTGCATTTAAAGTATTTAATAATGTGTGAGGACGGGGTTGCACAGATTAGTTCACGTGCTGGGATTCAAGTGAATAATTAATTGGTAATTGAATCCCAGCACAATTGTATATATTGATGCACGTTTCATTCACTCGGGGTTGTGTGTTCAGGGCGAAGGAACGGGAGAGTGAGGAGAGAAAAATTAATAATAAATATGCAATTGCTACGTGGTGCTGGAGGACCAGCATAGTACGTGTTTGTTTAGTGTTTGTCCCTGTTTGTTAGTGTCTGTTCGTTTTGTTTGTCTATCTATTTTGGCCGCAAGTGCCAGAATGTGTTTTTGTTCAGCAATTTATTTTCTGTCTGTTTTATAATAAACCGCGCAGCAGCACATTCAATTCATCACATCACCTTGCAGTACTTACTGTGTGTTTCCTTTCCTGGGTCTGACATCACCACTCAGCCAGACTGTCACATATGGTGTCAGAACGGGATGACAGCTGCCCCAAGCATCAGACCAGGGAAAGTGCGTTATTTTATTTTTTTTTTGTTGAAGTGTCCTTTTGGGAACAAAAAAAAGGATTACAAATATTGTTTTGGGGGAAAAAAAAATAAATAAATAAATAAATAAATAAGGAAATGAAAGGCTGGAGAGATGGCTGCCGGGACCTGGAGGACCTTCTCAGGGGCCTCGAGGACCAAGGCTTGTGCCTTGCCTGCGGGGTCTATGGACACACGGTGGTGATCTGCCCCTTCCAAGGTGAGGGGGGAGGAACCGCCCAAGAAGAAGAAGGTAGGGAGAAGCAGGAGGTCGGGGAAGGCTGTGCAGGTTGTCCCTCTAGAGGGGACCCCAAAAAAACAGAATTTGACCAAATATTGCAATGGTAGGCATGAGGGGAGCCTTTTCATGCATCTTCAGGGGGATGGACCAAATTTGGAGACTGAGGGGCCTCAGATGAGGACAAATTTCAAGAATCTGGGAGAATGCCCCCAAAAAAAAAAAAAAAAAAACTTGCTTGGGACAATGTTTTGGAATTTGGGGACCATATTGGGGTATGACAATCAGACAATTAGGACATTTGGACATTTTGGGGGACTGTATTTTTACTTAGTTAAACCCTTAATTGAACTAACAATTCAATTGAGGGTTCAATTAGGTATTTAAGAGCTTATTTGGAACAAAAACCAGCAGACACAGGGAGACCCCAGGACCAGGATTCAGAACCACTCTGTTATAAAACAGATTGCATTAAGTTGTTCACAGTGCTGAAGACTTATAATTGTATTACATACACACACAAAGTGTATACATATATGTGTGTGTGTGTGGCAAAGTGGTGAATGGTTACAGATGTGTGCAGTGCAGAACGGATACAAAATACACAGAAAATGATTAACAGGTTCAAGGGTGTTTATTGTTTTACAATGTCCAGAGCCTTAAGGCAAACACCTGTAAATAATAAATGTTGGAAGTGATACAGCGGCGTGTATCACATAGTTTGTAATCCTCGGGTTTGATCCGAAACCAATAACAAAAAGTCCAGTTCTTTCCTCACCCACACGTAACACAGAACACAAAGACACAGTGTTATTTTAGTGCGTGAAATGAGTGCTCATGGTGAAAAACCACAGGGAAACAGGGAAGTGCTGGTGTCCGGGGTTGTTGCTGGACTGCATCTGCAGCTCTGGATAGTGTTAGTAGTCTTTAGAAACAAAATAAACAGTTTTTACTAAGACAAAACAAACAAACACAACACTCACGTGTTACTTATCACAGCGGTCTCTTTATAGGTTGTTCTAACCATTTACAAAGGAACAGATCACTTACGCTATATCCCCTATTTATGTCCTCGCTCATGACCCCTAGGTTAACGAGCACATCCGTTCCTCCAATCCTTGGATGCCACACCGTTTACCGTCTGGGTCATTGAGTTTGGATACCGTAGCTCTGCCCCTTTCCTAAATGAACAACTTCCACCTACCCTACGGAATAAATTGTCGTGCCATTTAGTTAAGGGTACTCTGGTCCTTTTACACAGTGCCCTCACAGGTCGAGAGGGAGATCTAACACCAAGAATCATTCAATTTTTTATGTCACAGTGTGTAATACAATTATAAGTCTTAAGCACTGTGAATAACTTATTCATAGGCAGGTATCATTGAGTTGAAGACACATCATTTACCTTTACACCTTGCATTGCCCAGTGTACAGTACTTTGATCAACCTAATTTACCCACCAATAAATTACACGTAACCACCAGTGTGCCATTTCCTATTTTTACTGTTAGTATTATTATGATTATTAAGTCCTTATCTAGGCCAACTTACAATAATCTTAGGGCCCTGTGACAGAAATATAATGAATCTTGGTTGTAAATCTCCCTCCCAACCTTTGGACGGGCTGGCCTGCCAGTTCTTTCCCAGGGTCGGGAAGTCGGTCAGTCTGGAAGAAGGCGAGACTCCGTTGCAAGAATGTATTGACCCTGAAGGGAAACAATGTAGCAGCCGCAGATTGTAAAGGCAGCTGCATTCGTTTACCAAGGGGTCATGCGTGACAGCATAAAGGGGACGGAGAATCGTAATCGGGTCCTTTGAATTGGTTTTTAGTGAGTAAAGAGCCAGAAAGACGGTACACCAATTTAAAGTGAAATCGTGAGTGTTGTGTTTTTGTTTGTTTGTAATTGTCTTGTCTTGTACATTACCAGACAGTTAACACAGTTCCGGAGCTGTCGCCAGGGGCCAGAACGAAACCGGACAACACTGCATCTTTGTCACAAATAAACCTGTATCACCCACCACGAGCACTACTGCACGCACCCAGGACTGGTGACTATGTTAGTATATTGTGGGATGGATATTTGTATTTATTATTTGGGACTGCAACCCTGTTGTTATTCATTCCTTGCACTATACATTGCTGTGTATTGCCGTGGATTATTATTTGGTCACCAGACCTGGATATAAATAAAAACTGTTCCAAACTGGATTATAACTCTCTGTGTTTCATTACTGTAACGCATTACTAGTTACCACTTTTCCACACGTGGTTTGGAGATCTTGACTGATCATGGAACCAACTTTCTGTCTAACATGCTACAGCAGGTATATAAAATATAAAAAAACGTCCCATCAGGACGTCTGTTTATCATCCACAAATGGACAGTTTGGTGGAACGCATTAATCAGACCTTGAAGTCGATGCTGAAATGGTTTGTACCACAAGAGCAGAAACATTGGGCATCGCTTCTTCCCTACCTCCTTTTCACAGTGAGAGAGGTCGGTCGTTTGGCCCCAGACATCCTCTAATCGGCACCAACAACAGCAGCCTTACAATAAAAATGCATTAACCCTTTGTGGTCCTATGTCGGACCTGGTGCGACATCGCAGTTTTCCCTTTCCGGTCCAATGTCGGACCCTGACATCATCAAAAAGATGCAAAAAACAGTTATCTAGTCGTTTTTTTCTCTTGAAAAAGCTGAGAAAACCATTCAATGGCCGAGTGAGACCGTTAGGAGCTGAGAGAAGCCGAAAAAAGGGTGTATCTCATGAATACTGATAGACCTGACACCACATAGATAACACGGACATAAACAAACAAGATAGCTGCTTCCGCATCCAGCGCTCAAAGAACATCACAGACTTTTGCAGACCTTTTTTAGATGTTACAGTAATAAAATAACGACTTGGATTACATTATTGAGGAGTTTGGTGATAAAACGAGTGATCAAGAGATGATTTATTGGTATGTACTATTAAGAGACATTTGGCACGGGCTGGAGATGATGAGTGTCCTGTTGATATGCTGTGCCTTTTAAACCTGTTTTATTATTTATTATTATTATTTATTTCTTAGCAGCCGCCCTTATCCAGGGCGACTTACAATCGTAAGCAAATACATTTCAAGTGTTACAGTACAAGTAATACAATAAGAGCAAGATAAATACAATGACTTTGGTTCAAGCAAGTACAAGTGTGACAAAATACAATTCAATAATACAGCAGATAACAGTGACAGTGATAGTTACATCAAAATATGATTAAATACAAAATACTACAGATTAAACACTTGGCAGATTACAGTACTCTGAAGTACAGGATTAACCCTTTGCGGTCCATTTATTAAATGCACGTCAGGCACGCCAGGTCTAATTTATTTTCACACACGCAGTTAATTTTATATGCGCTGTTTAAAAGTATTTTTTTTCACAGTCAAACGGGTTTAAATGGCCCTGCATATCAACAAAGCACTCACTAGGCATCTCCAGCCCCGCCCCACCCTTTTGTTCGCTATAGCTTTCACCTATGTAAGTAATAAATAATAATAATAATAATAATAATAGTCGTACATACCGATCAATCATCTCCTGATCACTCGTTTTATCAAACTCCTCAATAATGTGATCCAAGTCATTATTTTATTACTATAACATCTCAAAAAAGCTCTGCAAATGTCCGTGTTCTCTGTGAGCTGACTCACTATTGTAATAGAAATGTTACAGAAAATAGTACTGGCATTTTGTACTCCTATAACCTTGCTCACATAACCTTGTATGTTTTGCCTAAGATAAAGTTTGTTACAAGGAACCGCAAGATGCCTACACTGCAGCTGCGGCTGTGAGATAAAAGGATGAGCCAGACGTGTCTTTTTTCACGTATATACCCAAACCACCCATCCTTTTATCTGCTTGCTTAGTTTTATGCCACGTATGCATAGTTATAAGTTGTTTTTTCTTATATGCTAATACCTGAATCATCATTGGCTAACCCTCTGCCTTGCTGACAGTTTTAAGGTATATAAGAAACTCTGTATGTTGAAACACTGCTCGATAATCATCTAGCACTCTGTGTGTTGAGAGTGTTTTCAGTTTGCAAACTTAAGAAATAAAGGCCTGTGTGTTTGGAACTCGCAGTTTCTCTTCCTTTTATTTAGAATTCCACGACACTATCAGCAAGCTTGTTTACTTATGACCGCCCCGTTATCTGATACCAGGGCCATGTATGACTATTCATGAGATACGCCTTATATTTATTTATGTTTTTTTGACTTATCTCGGCTCCTGTCGTTCCCACTCGGCCATTGAATGGTTTTCTCGACTTTTTCCAGAGAAAAAACGACTAAAACACGTTTTTTGCGTTTCTATAATGATGTCGGACAGGGTCCGACAATGGACCTGATAGGAATAATTGCAATGTTAGACCAGGTACGAAAATGGACCGCAAAAGGGTTAAATGCAGTAAAATAGGGGGCAGATAAGAGCAAATAAAGCACATTTAAGGAAGGGTGATAGTGTCCCAGGGGAAAAACAGAGGAGTTCTACAGGTGCTGTCTGAAGAGGTGAGTCTTAAGTAGGCGCCGGAATGTGGTCAGGGACTGGGCAGTCCTGACATCTGTAGGTAGGTCATTCCACCACTGCGGAGCGAGGGTGGAGAAGGAGCGGGCTCTGGAGGCAGGGGAGCGTAGAGGAGGTAGAGCCAGTCTTCTAGTGCAGGTGGAGCGGAGAGGTCGAGTGGGGGTGTAGGGAGAGATGAGGGTCTGGAGGTAGCTGGGTGCAGTCTGGTCAAGGCATCTGTAGGCTAGTACAAGAGTCTTGAACTGGATGCGAGCGGTGATCGGTAGCCAGTGGAGCGAGCGGAGTAGTGGAGTTGCCTGGGAGAAGCGAGGCAGAGAGAACACCAGGCGGGCAGCGGAGTTCTGGATGAGCTGGAGTGGACGGGTGGCGGACGCAGGGAGGCCAGCCAGGAGGGAGTTGCAGTAGTCTAGGCGGGAGAGTACCAAGGGCTGGACCAGGAGCTGGGTGGCGTAGTTGGTGAGGAAGGGTCGGATTCTTCGGATGTTGCTCAGGAAGAATCGGCAAGTGTGTGCCAGAGTTTTACTGTGAAAAAAATACTTTTAAACAGCGCGTCGAAAATAAACTGCGTGTGAAAATTAATTGGACCTGACGCGCCTGACACGCGCTGAATAAATGGACAGCTAAGGGTTAATTTGAACATTTCAACCAGGAGACAAGGTAATGCTGCTACTTCCCTCATCAGAATCGAAATTATGTGCTAAATGGCAGTGGCCATATGAAGTGATTCAGGCTATAGGAAAGTTGAATTATGAAATTAGACAGCCCGATCGCCGAAATGAAAGTGAAATTTATCATATAAATTTAGACACCTCACCGGATCCCAGAAAGTAGACAAAGTGGCGTTCGCAAAGAGGTGTGGGACATGCTCAAACCTCGGGTGATTGAGCCTTCCAGGAGTGAGTGGTGCAGTCCAATTTTCATAGTGGCCAAGAAAGACGACACCAACTGCTTCTGTGTGGACTTCTGGAAGGTAAACGCTATTCCCAAGTTCGATGCATACCCTATGCCTTGGGTCGACAAACTTCTAGATAGACTGGGAAAGGCGAAGTTCATCTCTAGTCTGGACCTGACAAAGGGATACTGGCAGATCCCCTTAACCTGCAGTTCTAGAGAGAAAACCGCATTTATCACAGAGTATGCCACAGTGGTTAACCCTTTAGTGGACTTCACCAAAAAGAGTTCCCCAAATTTAATTAAGTGGTCAGCTGAGTGTCAGGGGGCATTTGATACTATTAAGCATAAACTGTGTCATGCCCCCACCCTTATCACACCTGATTTCACCAAGAGATTGGGGTTTGGGTGCTGTCTTGTCCCAAAAGATAGACGGAGTAGAACACCCGATACTGTATCTCAGTAAAAAAATGCTACCTCGGGAACACAACTACTCCATATTCGAAAAGGAGTGTTTGGCCATTAAATGCTCTACTCACTCCTTTACGATACTACCTGCTGGGACACTCATTTGATCTTGTCACAGACCACACCCCACTCAAGTAGTTAAGCACAATGAAGGACAGCAATGCCCGGATAACTCGGTGGATACTGGCGTTGCAACCCTTCAATTACCTTATGGTACACTGTGCAGGGAAAGACTATCAAAATGCAGATTATTTTTCCAAGGGAGGGAGAAGTAATGGGAAAGATAGATTCAGCCGAGTGTTCCTTCGGCTTCACTCAGAGCGGTGGAATATGTGACAGAAATACAATGAGTCTTGGTTGTAAATCTCCCTCCCGACCTGTAAGGGCACTAAGCAGTGAGAACAGAGTTCCTTGGACAGGCTAGACAGACAGTTCTTTCCCAGGGTTCAAGGGAAGTCAGCCAGCTAGGAAGGGGGCTAGACTCCATTGCAATAACGCATTGACCCGGAAGGGAAACAACGTGGCAGCCGCAGATTGGAGAGGTGGTTGCACTCGTTTACCAAGGGGTCATGTGTGACAGCATAAAAGGGGACAGAGAATCATGATCTGTTCCTTCACATTGGTTTGAATAGCTAGAACCAAGAAGGACTGTGAGAGACCAGTATATCAAAAATTGTATCGTGAGTGTTGTGTTTTGTTTGACAGCTGACACAGTTTCCGGAGCTGTCGTCAAGGGCCAGCACTAAACTGGAAAAGCACTTCACCATTGTCACAAATATAAACTTGTATCACCCACCACGAGCACTACTGCATGCACCCAGGACTGGTGACCGTGTCTGTATTATTGTGGGGCGGATATTGTTTATTATTTGGGACTGCATTTCCCTTGTTATTTACCCCGTGTAGTACTCATTGATGTGTATTGCTGGGGGATTATTGTTTGGTCACCAGACCTGGAATTCAAATAAAATAATTACTTCCCAAACCGGATTACAAGGCTCTGTCTGATTAATTACCACACTCCATCACTCCTGCACCTGTTTCCACTCAGCCACTTTGCCAAACTGCCACATCAGCTGTCACTTCCCATACACTTACCTTGCATTCTCATTATTCCTTGCACTGGATGCCATTATTGGTCTTGTTCATCATCTTCATTGTTGGAAATATACTGCTTCATGCTCTTTGATGTTGTGACAGGGTGGACGAGTGGTGACATCAGGTCAGAAGGAGGAACCAAAAAAACTGACACCAGTACTGCAGATTCAAAAAGACACTGCACGCAATGTTTATTTAAAAAAAAAAAAAAAAAATATTCAAACAGAAAACATAGTGCTCACGGAGTGAAAATAAAACAGTTAAACAAAAACAAAACATAGAACACAAACAACATGATCAGACTGGGCAGAGGCCTTCACTGATCCTACACTGATCCTATACGTTTTGTTTTTTTGGTTTTTTGGTTTCGTTTCTCTCTCGCTCCTCTCGCTTTCTCCGCTCTCGCTCCTAACACGCACACCTCGAACATGGAGAGCTGCAGGCTTTTTATACCATGGCCGAGGGGTTTAACTAGCTGGCAATTATACTATTACCCCTTGGCACAATCTGCAAGAGTTTTTTTTTTTTTTTTTAATTACTGTGGATGCGGCTATCCATCAATGCTACTAAACAAAATAATAAAAACACACGGCTCTGCCGTCAAATTTATAAACAAAACAATAACACAACCCGCGGCGCTTCACCGACATGTATACATAAATCATAAAACAAACAAATACAAAACAATTATTACACTATGTAACACAATTTTTGTTCCTGGGTAGTAAGTGTTATTTCCTAATTGCTTATGCCTCAAAAGTATAGAAAATGGCTATTATTCCCCTCAAACTTTGCTTTTGTGACCAGGAGTGATATTTTGAAATTTACCTATTTCCAATGAGAAAACGGGCGAATTTGTGTCTTTTCGTTCACATAAAGTCAGAAAAAAACAACACATGAATCCAAATTAACATGTATTTATACTAAAGTAATACAAAAATGACTACAAAAGATTTAGAAGTGAGTAGTTTTTCGAGATTTACGATTATACTGTAAATCACTTTCACGAATCAGCCCCCAAATGTAGTCTCCCATCATGTTCTCATTATACTGTCCTTGGTAGCGGCGTTCAAAGTCCAGTATATCCTGGTGGCAGCACTCGCCTTGCTCCTCAGAGTACGCTCCCATGTTCTCCTTGAATTTATCAAGATGAGCATCAAGGATATGGACTTTGAGGGACATCCTACAGCCCATTGTGCCGTAGTTCTTCACCAGAGTCTCAACCAGCTCCACATAGTTTTCGGCCTTGTGATTGCCCAGGAAGCCCCGAACCACTGCGACAAAGCTGTTCCAAGCCGCTTTCTCCTTACTAGTGAGCTTCTTGGGGAATTAATTGCACTCCAGGATCTTCTTTATCTGTGGTCTGACGAAGACACCGGCTTTGACCTTTGCCTCAGACAGCTTAGGGAAGAAGTCTTGAAGGTACTTGAAGGCTGCCGACTCCTTATCTAGAGCTCTGACAAATTGTTTCATAAGGCCCAATTTGATGTACAGTGGTGGCATCAGCACCTTCCGGGGGTCCACCAGTGGCTCCCACTTGACGTTGTTCCTCGCCACAGAGAACTCGGTCCGCTGTGGCCAGTCCCGCCTGTGGTAGTGCGCCTTGGTGTCCCTGCTGTCCCAAAGGCAAAGATAACAGGGAAACTTGGTAAAACCGCCTTGGAGACCCATCAGGAATTCCACCATTTTGAAGTCTCCTATGACCTCCCAGCCATACTCATCATACTTCAAGGCGTCCAGCAAGGTCTTGATGCTGTTGTAATCCTCTTTGAGGTGCACCGAGTGAGCCAGGGGAAGAGACGGGTACTTGTTACCATTATGGAGCAGCACGGCTTTGAGGCTCCTGGATGAGCTGTCAATGAAGAGGCACCACTCATTCTGGTTACAGGCGATTCCGATTGCCTCGAACAGACTGGTCACATTGTGGCAGAAGCAGAGCCCATCTTGACGGGTGAAGAAGCTGGAAAAAGGTTGGTGACGCTTCCTCTGATCTGCGACTTGCACACTTTCATCCAACAAGTTCCACTGCTTGAGCCTAGACATCAAAAGCTCGGCATTGGACTTGGTGAGACCAAGTTCTCTAATCAAGTCGTTGAGGTCTTTTTGGTTGGGGTAGTATGGGTTTCTCTCCTCAGCTCCACCTCTGAAATTGTCATCTGGATCTACAACGTCTTCCTCGCTCTCTGACTTGCTGCTCTCTTCTAAAGACGGCTGCTCTCTCTCCAGAGGAGTGGGTGCGGGAGCTCATGGCAGTGTGGCACGGGCGATGGATGAAGGAAGGTCCGGATACGTGATAGCAGGTGCATTCTTGCCAGTCCGACGTTTGGAAGGGTCCACCATGCAGAAGTAGCAGTTGCTTGAGTGGTCAGTGGGTTCCGCCAAATTCTTGGGATAGCGAACTTCATGGCTCTCTTTTCCCCTCTGTACCATCCTACAAAATACATTTATTTCACCCATGACTAATGTCTAAGAGATTCTGTAACATTTTTCATATATGATATATTTTTTCAATAACATTGAAAATTGTAAAACATTTTAAAATTAAAAACTTTTACAATTTTAAAAATTTTAACAAATTTTATAACATAAAATTCAGAGCAACAATTGTCCATCTTACCTTCCAGAGTTTTTTTGCAGTGCTCGCAGGTGAAATGAGGTGCCCTGGGTTTGTCTTGATCCCCGACAGGCATGCCGAAATATGCCTTGTAGGCCTCACACATCTTAGCAGATGCTTCCACGGAGTACTTTTTCGCTCTTGTCTTGATAAATTGGCCGCAGACATAGCAAAATGCGTCTGCTGGATGCTTACAGCCTCTTGATGCCATCTCAGTAAAATGCAGATATGTATCCACTTAGGCAGCTGGAACTAAACTTAACTGGTGGGCTTAAGGCCCCTGTATTTATACTACTATTTATATTACTGGAAAGTTCTAGAAAGTTCTAGAAGTTACTCCAAGTTTACTCAGCACTGAATCTATCTGGAATGTTCTGGAAAATAGGTAAATTTCAAAATATCACTGTCCTGGTCACAAAAGCAAAGTCTGTGGGGAATAATAGCCATTTTCTATACTTTTGAGGCATAAGCAATTCGGAAATAACACTACCCAGGAACCAAAAAAAAAAAAAATTGTTACACGGTGTTATTATTTATTTCTTAGCAGACGCCCTTATCCAGGGCGACTTACAATCGTAAGCAAATACATTACAAGTGTTACAGTACAAGTAATAATACAATAAGAGCAAGATAAATACAATGACTATGGTTCAAGCAAGTACAAGTGTGAGAAAATACAATTCAATATTACAGCAGATAACAGTGATAGTTACATCAGGATATGATTAACTACAAAATACTACAGATTAAACACTTGGCAGATTGCAGTACTCTGAAGTACAGGATTAAATGCAGTAAAATAGGGGTCAGATAAGAGCAAATAAAGCGCATTTAAGGAAGGGTGATAGTGTCCCAGGGGAAAAACAGAGGAGTTCTACAGGTGCTGTCTGAAGAGGTGAGTCTTAAGGAGGTGCCGGAATGTGGTCAGACTGGGCGGTCCTGACATCTGTATGAAGGTCATTCCACCACTGCAGAGCGAGGGTGTAGAAGGAGCGGGCTATGGAGGCAGGGGAGCGTAGAGGAGGTAGAGCCAGTCTTCTAGTGCAGGCGGAGCGGAGAGGTCGAGTGGGGGTGTAGGGAGAGATGAGGGTCTGGAGGTAGCTGGGTGCAGTCTGGTCAAGGCATCTGTAGGCTAGTACAAGAGTCTTGAACTGGATGCGAGCGGTGATCGGGAGCCAGTGGAGTGAGCGGAGTAGTGGAGTTGCATGGGAGAAGCGAGGCAGGGAGAACACCAGGCGGGCAGCGGAGTTCTGGATGAGCTGGAGTGGACGGGTGGCGGACGCAGGGAGGCCAGCCAGGAGGGAGTTGCAGTAGTCTAGGCGGGTGAGTACCAAGGCCTGGACCAGGAGCTGGGTGGCGTAGTTGGTGAGGAAGGGTCGGATTCTTCGGATGTTGCTCAGGAAGAATCGGCAAGTGCGTGCCAGAGTGGAGATGTGCTGGGAATAAGAGAGGCAGAGGTCCAGGGTGACTCCGAGGTTCTTAGCAGAGGAATAGGGAGAGAGTGTGGTAGATTCCAGAGGAACAGATATCAGAGGAGGGGAGGAGGAGGGAAATTAAAGGAGTTCAGATTTAGAGAGGTTGAGTTTGAGGTGATGCGAGTGCATCCAGGTGGAAATAGCAGACAGACAGGTAGAGATACGGGAGGAGATAGTGGAGTCAGAGGTGGGGAAGGAGAGGAAAATCTGAGCATCATCAGCATAGAAATGGTATGAGAAACCATAGGATGCGATGAGGGGGCCCAGGGAGCGGGTGTAGAGAGAGAACAGGAGAGGATCCAAGACTGACCCTTGGGGGACTCCTGTTAAGAGAGGGCGAGGTGTGGAGGTTGCTCCACGCCAGGTTACCTGGTAAGTGCGGTTGGAGAGGTAGGAGGAGAACCAGGCCAGAGCAGTGCCAGATCCCCAGGTCAGCGAGAGATGATAGTAGAATAGAGTGATCAACAGTTTCAAAGGCAGCAGAGAGGTCGAGGAGAATTAGGACAGAGGAGAGAGAGGCAGCTCGGGCAGACTTAAGTGAGTTGGTGACAGACAGGAGGGCGGTTTCAGTGGAGTGGGCAGAGCGGAAGCCAGATTGGAGAGGGTCGAGCAGAGAGTGGTTGGACAGGAAAGCAGAGAGCTGGCGGTGTACAGTCCGCTCGAGGGTTTTGGAGAGGAAGGGTAGGAGGGAGACAGGACGGTAGCTCTGGAGGGAGGTGGGGTCGAGGGTAGGTTTTTGAGGAGGGAGTGATAGAGGCTTTTTGAAGGCAGAGGGAAAGATACCAGAAAGTAGAGAGGTGTTGAGGAGGGAGGAGATGAAGGGGAGTAGAGCAGGAGCAGCAGCTTGAAAGAGGTGAGAGGGGAGGGGGTCCAAGGCACACGTGGTGGGTTTGTGACCCTGGAGCAGGGAGGAGAGGTCAGAGTCTGAGAGGGGCAAGAAGGTGGAGAAGGAGGGCGAGTTAGTAGGGGATGTAGTGGGTGTAGGGGTTGGAGCAGGAGGGGGTGCGGGGGAGGGAGAGGTGTTAAAGAGTTTGCGGATATCTGAGATTTTAGAAGAGAAAATCAGGGGAGATAGAGGAGGGAGGAGGAGGGGGAGGGTTTAGGAGGGAGGAGAAGGTAGAGAATAGTTTACGTGGGTTGTTAGTGGAGGCTTGGATTACAGATTGTAAATAAGTACATTTAGCAGAGGAGAGAGTAGAGGAGAAGGAGGAGAGGAGAGTGCGGTAAAGGTCTAGGGCAGCAGGGAGTTTGGTTCTCTTCCATTTCTTTTCAGCAGATCACAGTGTGATTCTTGCTGAGCGGAGCGCAGAGGAGAGCCAGGTTTGGGGAGGGGAGGGGCGAGCAGGTCGGGAGGTGAGGGGACAGAGGGAGTCAAGGGAGGAGGTGAGGAGGAGAAGAGGGTGGAGGTAGTAGAGTCTATGTAGAGTTGTGAAAAGGAGTCGATAGGAGGGAGGTGAGAGAGAGCAGTGGAGGCAAGGACAGAGGGGGAGAGAAAGCGGAGGTTGCGGCGAGAGGTGACAGTGGGGGTAGGAGGAGCAGGGAGAGAGGGGAGAGACAGAGAAAAAGAGATGAAATAGTGATCAGAGAGGTCCAGGGCGGTGACAGAGAGGGTGGAGGGGCAGCAGGCCCTGGAGAAGGTGAGGTCCAGTTAACGGCCAGCTTTGTAGGTAGGAGGGGATGGAGAGAGACAGAAGTCGAAGGAGTGAAGGAGAGGGAGGAATCCAGAGTGGCTGGGGTTGGAGAGATGGATGTTGAAGTCACCTAACAGGACAGTTGGGGTAGACAGAGAGGGGAGGGAGGAGACTAGATAGTCGAGTTCATCCAGAAAGTGAGTGAGAGGCCCAGGGGGACGGTACAGTACAATGAGCAGGAGTTGACAGGGAGAGGTTAGTTGGACAGCATGAAATTCAAAGGTGTTAACAGAGAGTGAGGAGAGGTCGGAGGGGACAGAAAAGAGTAAGGAGGGAGAGAGGAGAAGACCAGTCCCACCTCCCCGTCCAGTGAGACTCGGGGTATGGGACAGGACGTAGAGAGAGGACAGGGCGGCAGGAGTTACAGTGTTATCAGGGGACAACCAGGTTTCAGTGAGAGCAAGGAAATCGAGAGAGAGGTGGGAGGCAAAGGCAGAGATGAAATCAGCTTTGTTAGCAGAAGAGTGACAGTTCCAGAGTGCACCAGAGAGTGTGCGGGAGGGGGGGAGAGGCAGAGAAATGAGGCTAGAGGGGTTGGAGGAGCAGCAGCGGAGAGAGGGCAGAGGACGAGGATGAGAGGACAGAACAGGGATGTGAGAGACAGTCATAGCAGGACAGGCAAGACAAAAGGCACAGTAGGAGCAGTGGGGTGGAGGATACAGACCTGACTAGTAGGTGGCTTCTTCCAGAGCGCTGCTAGGTTTGGATCTATTCCAACAGCATCTCGGCGCAGGCCTCCCCTTGCTGGACTCCCACAGCTAGACTCCTAGCTCTTTTGTTGAGGCTCTTCGGTTTGCTGGCGCTTCTTGCTGGTGCCGAAATAGGCTGCTTGATTAATGTTACAGCTGCGTGGCAAAAGAACCAACTAAACTATCTTGCCTCAGACGCTGGTTACCTGTAGACTCCCACAGCTAGACTCCCGGCTCTTTTGTTGAGGCTCTTGGTTTGCTGGCGCTTCTTGCTGGTGCTGAAATAGGCTTCTTGATTAATGTTACAGCTGCGTGGCAAAAGAACAAACTAAACTGTGTGGAAACCAATCAAATAGCAAATCAACTTCTAATCAATTTAACCACTCACCTGGTACTAATCACACACTAACTCAGCTAATTCAAACACCGCTAATTCAAACACCACCTTACAATGTTACCAAATGTAGTTAGTTTAAAATTACACAACATACAATGACTTCAGTCCTAATAAGAGCAAATACAAAACACAGTATGATTTGATATCAGGGCAGTTCAAGAGCAGATCACAGTGTTGATAGTTACATCAGGGTTAGATACAAGTGCAAGTGAAATACAAAATACTACAGATTGGGTTAAGTGCAGGATTAAATACAGATAAGGAACAGAAAGACATAGTGCTATATTGTCCAGAAGGGAGAGTTGAGTTTTACAGGTGTTTTCTGAAGAGGTGTGTCTTGAGGAGGCGCCGGAAGGTGGTCAGGGACTGGGCAGTCCTGACATCTGTAGCAAGGTCGTTCCACCACTGCGGGGCGAGGGTGGAGAAGGAGTGGACTCTGGAGGCAGGTGAGCATAGAGGAGGTACAGCCAGTCTTCTAGTGCAGGCAGAGCGGAGAGGTCGGGTGGAGGTGTAAGGAGAGATGAAGGTCTGGAGGTAGCTCGGTGCAGTCTGGTCAAGGCAATAGAGGATAGTACTAATGGTTATGTTATCCATTTTAGGACATCCCCAGTCCTCATCCCTCCTCAAGACAATTGTCCCCCCTCCTCGAGTCAGTCCTCATCCCTCCTCGAGTCAATCCTCAACCCTCCTCGAATCAATCCTCAACCCTCCTCGAGTCAATCCTCACCCCTACCGAGTCAATCAGTATTGACAGTATTGACTCGAGGAGGGTTGAGGACTGACTCGAGGAGGGGTGAGGATTTCCTGGCCACTAGAGGTCTCTGTGAGAGCTCTATATTATTATTATTATTATTATTATTATTATTATTATTATTATTGTTATTATTATTATTTATTTCTTAGCAGAAACCCTTATCCAGGGTGACTTACAATTGTTACACAATATCACATTATACATTATACAGATATCACATTATTTTTTACATACAATTACCCATATATACAAGATTTAATATATAGGAGAAGTGTATCAAAATTAAATGGCGGCAAGGTGGCGTGGTGGTTAGCGCTGCTGCCTCACACCTTCAGGGTCCTGGGTTTGATTCCGGCCTCAGGGGTCTGTCTGTGTGGAGTTTGCATGTTCTCCCCATGTTCGCATGGGCTTCCTCCCTCAGTCTGAAGACATGCTGGCTAGGTGGATTGGACTCTCTAAATTGCCCCTTATTTGCCCTGTGATGGACTGGTGCCCTGTCCAGGGTGTATTCTTGCCTTGCTCCCTATGTCTGCCAGTTTAGGCTTCAGCTCACTGCAACTCTCTATAGGATTAACCCCTTCCGGTCCTATGTCAGACCTGGTCCGACATTGCAATTATTTCTATACGCTCCATTGTCGGACCCTGTCCGACATCATCAAAAAAATGCAAAAAACGGGTTTCTAGTCGTTTTTTCTCCGGAAAAAGACGAGAAAACCATTCAATGGCCGAGTGGGAGCGATAGAAGCCGAGACAAGCCGATAAAAAAAAAGGCGTATCTCATGAATAGTCATACTTGCCCTGGCATCCCATATGGGCGGTCATAAGGAAACAAGATGGCTGTTATTGAATCAGCGCACAGAGACTATCACAGACATTTGCAGAGCTTTTTTTGAGATGTTATAGTAATAAAATAATGACTTGGATCGCATTATTGAGGAGTTTGGTGATAAAACGAGTGATCAGGAGAGGATTGATCGGTATGTACGACTATTATTATTATTATTATTATTTATTTCATAGCATATGTGAAAGCTATAGCGAACGAAAGGGTGGGGAGGGGCTGGAGATGCCAAGTGTGTGCTTTGTTGATATGCAGGGCCTTTTAAACCCGTTTGACTGTGAAAAAAAATACTTTTAAACAGCACGTCTAAAATTAACTGCGCGTGTGAAACTAAATTGGTCCTGGCGCGCTTGACGCGCACTTAATAAATGGACTGCAAAGGGTTAAGCTATAGGTTACAGATAATGGATGGTTGTATCTGTGCTTTTCTCTGTGATGATGATGTCACTGGTGATGCATAGGAGCTGCAGTTTCTATTCTGGCCACTAGAGGTCTCTGTGAGAGCTCTAGATTTAATATATAGCAGGACTAGTGTATCAGACTGTCATCTGTATCTGTGATGATGATGATGTCATTGAAGACTGAGCCCCCTGTCACAGGCAGTGCTGCTCACTGCAGCAGTAGATTTTAGTTGTGAAATTATCCAGGAGGCAAAATACAGAACAACTCAGTGTGGGTAAAACACTGGCTTAAATAAGCAAGGCAGGCACACAACACATTAGTATGTGAAATAACAGAGAGTTTTAATTTCTTGTTAAAATTAACTTCACATATAACAGTGTGGCAAAGTGGTAATGACGTGCAGGTGAGTGCAGTGCAGAGTAATCACACAAACAACGTTGGTACAGGTGCAAGGGTGTTTATTTAATTCAATAAATGTCCAGAGCCTTAAAGCAAACCTGCAAATAATAATACTGTTGGAAGTGATACAGCGGCGTGTATCACTTCGGATTTGTAATCCCCGGGTTTGACCCGTAACCCAAAAGTCCCGTTCAGTCACCGACACAAAACACAAAACACAGACACAGTTTGACGGTGCGTGATTCTAGTGCTCGTGGTGCAAAACAAGACAGTGCTGGTAGTGAAAAAAGAGTGAATGGTGAAGTCTGGGTTTGTCGCCATTGGGCGGCTGCAGCTCCGGATCGTGCTCAGTATCCGTCAGTGGCTAGACAATACACAAGACACACAGGTTTAGACACAGACACGAAAACACTCACAGTTTCTCCACAAATACGGGCTCCTTCTTGGTTAGTTCGTTTAACCATATACAAAGGAACAGATCACTCAAGCCATGCCCCCCTATTTATACCCTCGCCCATGACCCGAGGTTAACGAGCGCATCCGCTCCTCCAGTCCTCGGATGCCACGCCCGCTTACCGTCTGGGTCACTGAGCTCGGGTGCCATAGCTCCGCCCCTTTCCGAACTGACCGACTTCCATCTACCCTACGGAATAAATTGTCGTGCCATTTCATTAAGGGTACTCTGTTCCTCGTGCACCGTGCCCTCACAGGTCGAGGGAGATCTAACACTAAGACTCATTCGATCTCTGTCACATATCCCACCGCTCAGAGTGGAGCCGAAGGAACACTCGGCTAAACCTACCTTTCCCATTACTCCCCTCCCGGGAAAAATAATCCGCATTTTGGTGGTCTTTCCCATACGGTGTACCATATGGTACATGAAGGGCTGCAATGCCAAATACTACCGAGTTATCCGGGCATTGCTGTCCTTCATTGTGCTTAACCACTTGAGTGGGCGTGGTCAGTGACAAGATCAAATGAGTGTCCCAGCAGGTAGTATCTTAAAGAGTGAGTAGCCCATTTAATGACCAAACACTCTTTTTCGACGACGGAGGAGTAGTTTGCTCCCGAGGGAGCATTTTTTACTTATGTACAGAACAGGGTGTTCTACTCCGCCTACCATTTGAGACAGGACTGCACCCAAACCGACATCCGAAGCATCGGTGTGGAGGATGAATCTCTTAGTGAAGTCTGGAGTGATGAGAGCAGGGGCCTGGCAAAGTCTCTGCTTAACAGTATTAAACGCCCCCCTGACATTCTTCTGACCATTTAATTGAATTTGGTGCGCTCTTTTTGGTGAGGTCAACTAAGGGATTAACCACTGTGGCATACTCGGGGATAAAGCGGCGGTAATAACCGGCTAACCCCAGTAGCGACCTCACTTGAGCCTTGGTTTTGGGATTGCCGCATCTACCAAGGCCTGGACCTTGAGACAACGGGTTTCACCCTGCCATTCCCCATTACAAATCCCAAATATTGTGTTTCTTTTTTGGCAAACGCACATTTTCTTAAAGTTAGCTGTCAGCCGGGCTGCCCTTAGAGACTGAAGGACGGCTGTGATCCTAGCCAAATGCTCTCGCCAGGTGGAGCTGTAAATGACCACATCATCAATATACGCTGCGGCATATTCACGATGTGGGTGTAAAACCTGGTCCATCAGTCTCTGAAAGGCAGCAGGCGCACCATGTAACCCAAACGGCATGGTTGTAAAATGAAACAACCCCTCTGGTGTTGAAAATGCGGTTTCTCTCTAGAACTACGAGTTAACAGGATCTGCCAATATCCCTTCGTCAGATCCAGAGTGGAGATAAACCTTGCCGTCCCCAGTCTATCTAGAAGTTCGTCGACCCGAGGCATGGGATACGCATCAAACTTGGCAATAGCGTTTACCTTGCGGAAATCAACGCAGAAGCGGTTGGTGCCGTCCTTTTGGCCACTATCACAATTGGACTGCACCACTCGCTCCTGGAAGGCTCAATCACCCCAAGTTCGAGCATGTCCCATACCTCTTTGCGACGCCACTCCGTCGACTTTTCGGGATCCGTAAGGTCTCTCTCGCACTGTGACACCTGGGGAGAGATAATGTCATATTCAGCAAGGTTAGTTCTACCGGGCGTGTTAGAAAAAACATCGCTAAATTCCTCAATTAAACCGGCGTAGTTCACGTTGCTGATCAGGAAGTAACTGTTCCCCCATCGAAATGTTCTTTGTGTCAGAGGGTTCTAGCTCGGGCCCTAAATCATCCTCTATATTGCCTGGGGCTATGAATAAAACCTCTCTTGCCTGCCAGGGCTTTAATAAATTTATGTGATAAATTTCTTTTTTATTACGGCGATCGGGCTGTCTAATTTAAGTAATTCACCTTCCTATAGCCCGAATCACCTCATATGGCCCTTGCCATTTAGCACATAGTTTGGATTCGATGAGGGAAGTAGCAGCATTACCTTGTCTCCAGGCCGAAAAGTTCGGATTAATGCATTTTGATTGTAATGCTGCTGTTGTCGATGCTGAGCCGATCTGAGATTGTCTTGGGCCAAACGACCGACCAAATCTAGGCGATCTCTAAGTAGGAGCACATGCTGCACTACATTTTTGGACGAGCCTTTGTGCTCCTCCCACCCCATCTCAACAGATCGAGAATGCCGCGAGGCTGTCGGCCGTACAAGAGCTCGAAGGGGAGAACCCTGTCGAACTCTGCGGCACCTCTCTCACTGCAAAAAGGAGGTAGGGAAGAAGCGATGCCCAATGTTTTTGCTCTTGATTCACAAATCGTCTCAGCATCGCCTTTAGAGTCTGATTGAAACGTTCCACCAATCCGTCCGTCTGTGGATGATAAACCGGCGTTCTGATGGGGCGTATTTTTAGTAATTTATATACCTGCTGTAGCGTATTTGACAAGAAATTAGTTCCATGATCAGTCAATATCTCGTTGGGGATCCCTACTCTTGCCATAATCTGCACTAGTTCTTTGGCTATCGCAGCAGCACTAGTGGACCTCAATGGAACTGCCTCCGGTATCGCGTTGCGTAATCTACCACCACTAAGATATCGTATACCGGAGTCAGAAGGTAGCAAAGGGCCGACTATGTCCACTGCGATGCGTTCAAAGGGGTGGAAATAATCGGCAGTGGGACCAAAGGGCGGGCGCTTTCGACCCGGCGCTACTCGCTGGCAGTCTGGGCATGTGGCTACATATTTCGACACTTCCTTATAAAGACCTGGCCAAAAGAATCGAGCCAATATCCGTTCCCTTGTCTTGTCAACTCCGAGGTGCCCGCAAAAGGGATATCATGCACCAGCCTCATGACCTCCAGTCGACAAGGCGGGGAACCAATAATTGTGTTACAGGATGTCCTGTGCCCTTGGCCAGGTTTACCTATATAGTAATTGCCCCTTGATAATGAAGTGTGGAAATACTAGTGCCCCGCCTTCAACATCCTTACCTTCAATGGACGGACCTGTCCCCAAATGTGCACCAGTGATGGGTCATTTTTCTGCTCCCACACTAGGTTCACATTTGAGTGCCACATGTCCGGTATATTGGGGCGGGAGTAACATCTGCCCTTGATGGCCCAGTAACCTCGCCCTCTCGGTCACACTGCGTTCGACCCCTTTGACTGATGTTTTTCACCCGTTATAACAGGCTCCCACCAGCCCCAGCCTTGTCTCATTAACGCTCCCTCCCATTTCCGCCTTCTCTCTTTGTTTGTTTTTTTTCGGCCGAACAGAGGAGAGAACATTTCCGCTTGAAAGGGAAAAACATTACCAATCATTTCCCCTTCTACTTTTTCTGCCACATTTGCGTGTATGGCGGGACTGCCCTTAATTTCAACAAATCTTTATAGTTGGGCCAGTCCCGACCCAGAATAACGGGATGTGGTAGCCTTTCCCTACCCCAACTACCAGGTAACGTTTAATCGGACCGACCGATAAATATGCTTTTACTGTGGGGTATGTTGCCGTGTCTCCATGGATACAGGAGATCGCCACCTGACCTTGTGGCTGCCACACCATACCGCCTAAGAGAGATGCTCTAATTAAGGTCTGACCACACCCTGTGTCCACTAATGCATGGGTTTTCACATTTCCAAAAATCACCTTAACAATACAAGGCCCCTCCCGACCATTTTCCCTCGCTTACCCGCTTCAGATGCCAGATTACAGACGGCCACGTCACACTCCATCGCAGATGGGCATGACCTAGCCTGATGTCCCGGCTGGCGGCACCTAAAACAGGTAGGGGGAAAGGAGGGCACAGTATTAAATGGTCTGTCCCGCTGCTGGTATGGCAACGGGGCAGGGGCAGCACCTCTACCCCAGCTGGGGGCCAACCTTGGTCTCCATGAAGAGGAGGCAAGGTCGCCCATTGGGGTCGGTGCTCTCGGAGGTCGTTGAACCGGTCCCGGTGGTGGGGCTGGTGGAGCAGAGAGAGGAGGGGGGGGCGGCCGCCCGTTGAAGTGGCGGGGTGAGTAGCCCAGTCTGGGCGGATACCAGGGAGTCCTCAAGTCCTCGGCGAGCTTGACTGCCTGTTCAGGGGGTGTCGGGGTTGTGGCGTGGTATCCATCCTTGGGTCTCGGCGCCGACCACATGACAAAACTGCTCAATAACGATGGCCTCCCCCATCTGGGCAGTTGTTTTTAGCGCCGGGGTGAGCCAGTGTATCATGTGGTCACAGAGCTTCTGTGCGACCACCCTGGGGCGTACGTTCGGGGACCTCCTGTACTCCCTGAACCTCACTCGGTGCGTTTCCTCCGTAATGTTAAGACGGCGGAGAATAGCCAGTTTTACCAGGTCATATTGAGCGGCGTCGTCATCCCCCATCGCCTGGTAGGCTGCCTGCGCTTCCCCAATCAGGCAGGGTCCCAGCTGGCTTGCCCAGAACTGTCGGGGCCATGACGCAGTGGTAGCCAGCCGCTCAAATGCCACCAGGTATGCTTCTGGATCATCTTCCGCCCGTCATTTTGTGCGCCTCGCTTTGGGCGCCACGAAGCTGCGTTCGCTGATGCTGTGGGAGGTATTGCCAGCCCGACCCTCTCGATCAGCGCGGTGTACCTCTCCTCTCCATCTTTCCTCCACCTCCGTCTGCTGTCCAGCTGCTCCAGCAGCGCCGACAGTGTTATGTAGTCCATCCCACTTCTGACACCACGTGTGGCAAAGTGGTAATGACGCAGGTGAGTGCAGTGCAGAGTAATCACACAAACAACGTTGGTACAGGTGCAAGGGTGTTTATTTAATTCAATAAATGTCCAGAGCCTTAAGGCAAACCTGCAAATAATAATACTGTTGGAAGTGATACAGCGGCGTGTATCACTTCGGATTTGTAATCCCCGGGTTTGACCCGTAACCCAAAAGTCCCGTTCAGTCACCGACACAAAACACAAAACACAGACACAGTTTGACGGTGCGTGATTCTAGTGCTCGTGGTGCAAACCAAGACAGTGCTGGTAGTGAAAAGAGTGAATGGTGAAGTCCGGGTTTGTCGCTGGCCTGCGGCTGCAGCTCCGGATCGTGCTCAGTATCCGTCAGTGGCTAGACAATACACAAGACACACAGGTTTAGACACAGACACGAAAACACTCACAGTTTCTCCACAAATACGGGCTCCTTCTTGGTTAGTTCGTTTAACCATATACAAAGGAACAGATCACTCAAGCCATGCCCCTATTTATACCCTCGCCCATGACCCGAGGTTAACGAGCGCATCTGCTCCTCCAGTCCTCGGATGCCACGCCGCTTACCGTCTGGGTCACTGAGCTCCGGGTGCCATAGCTCCGCCCTTTCGAACTGACCGACTTCCATCTACCCTACGGAATAAAGTGTCGTGCCATTTCATTAAGGGTACTCTGTTCCTCGTGCACCGTGCCCTCACAGGTCGAGAGGGAGATCTAACACTAAGACTCATTCGATCTCTGTCACAAACAGTGACAGTTATCTATCAAGATTTAAACAAAAATAGGAATAGTTTTTTTTTTTTTCAGAGGAGTTTGAACTGCAGTGTACAGAAATGAAGGTTGATAGAAGAAATTGATAGAAGAAATAAGTTGATGTAAGTTATCAAATTATCAAAAAGATTTAAAGCAAGGCCCTTGCATAGCAGACTACAGAGGATTTCAGCTTGTGTATTTTATACCTCTGTTACAGCTTGTACCCTCACCAGGAGAAGCAGATGGATGGATGGATGGATGGATGGATGTTACAGCTTGTACCCTCACCAGGAGAAGCGGACGGATGGATGGATGGATGTTACAGCTTGTACCCTCACCAGGAGAAGCGGATGGATGGATGGATGGATGTCACCAGTTGTACCCTCACCAGGAGAAGCGGATGGATGGATGGATGGATTGATGGATTTTACAGCTTGTACCCTCACCAGGAAAAGCAGATGGATGATGGATGGATGGATGGATGGATGGATGGATGTTACAGCTTGTACCCTCACCAGGAGAAGCGGACGGATGGATGGATGGATTGATGTTACAGCTTGTACCCTCACCAGGAGAAGCGGATGGATGATGGATAGATGGATGGATTGATGTTACAGCTTGTACCCTCACCAGGAGAAGCGGATGGATGGATGGATGGATGGATGGATGGATGGATGGATTTTACAGCTTGTTTGTAATGATCTTTTTAGAGTATAACCCTTTTTCTTACTTGTTTATTGTTTTTTTCAGCGGGCTACAGTACTTTCATCATGAGTAGTTTTATCTGTTGCTTACTCTATCACTTATTGTTAACCCTTTGCGGTCCATTGTCGGACCTGGTCTGAAATTGCAATTATTCCTATCTGGTCCGTTGTCGGACCCTGTCCGACATCATCAAAAAAACGCAAAAAACTGGTTTCTAGTCGTTTTTTCTTCGGAAAAAGCAGAGAAAACCATTCAATGGCCGAGTGGGAGCGACAGGAGCTGAGAGAAGCCGATAAAAAAAAAGGTGTATCTCATGAATAGTCATACATGCCCCTGGCATTACATAGGGGCGGTCATAAGGAAACAAGCTGAATGGTACTGTATCAGCGCACAGAGACTATCACAGACATTTACAGAGCTTTTTTGAGATGTTATAGTAATAAAATAATGACTTGGATTGCATTATTGAGGCGTTTGGTGATAAAACGAGTGATCAGTAGATGATTGATCGGTATGTACGACTATTATTATTATTATTATTTATATCTTAGCATATGTGAAAGCGATAGCGAACGAAAGGGTTGTGCGGGGCTGGAGATGCCTAGTGAGTGCTTTGTTGATATGCAGGGCCTTTTAAAACCCGTTTGACTGTGAAAAAAAAAAATACTTTTAAACAGCGGCGTCTAAAATTAACTGCGCATGTGAAAATGGAATTGGACCTGACGCGCCTGATGCGCACTTATTAAATGGACTGCAAAGGGTTAAAAATGACTACATTGATTACAGGCTGATAAAATGATTACTTTGATTACAGGCTGATAAAATGATTACATTGATTAGTGGCTGATAACATGATTACATTGATTACAGGCTGATAAACTCACTACATCGATTATAGGCTGATAAAATGATTACATTGATTACAGGGTGATAAACTCACTACATTGATTACAGGCTGATAAAATGATTACATTGATTACAGACTGATAAACTCACTACATTGATTACAGGCTGATAAAATGATTACATTGATTACAGGGTGATAAACTCACTACATTGATTACAGGCTGATAAACTCACTACATTGATTACAGGCTGATAAAATGATTACATTGATTACAGACTGATAAACTCACTACATTGATTACAGGCTGATAAAATGATTACATTGATTACAGGGTGATAAACTCACTACATTGATTACAGGCTGATAAAATGATTACATTGATTACAGACTGATAAACTCACTACATTGATTACAGGGTGATAAACTCACTACATTGATTACAGGCTGATAAACTCACTACATTGATTACAGGCTGATAAAATGATTACATTGATTACAGACTGATAAACTCACTACATTGATTACCCGGCTGATAAAATGATTACATTGATTACATGCTGATAAAATGATTACATTGATTAAAAAACAAACTTGCACCAACGCTTCACTACAGGCTAGCATTAGGTATCCTGCAGCATCATTCAGAAACTGTGTAGAGTGGAAAGGGTCTCTCTAATCTGGTGTATTATTGTTATTGTATAGGGAGGAGATTTTTAGGGTTAGAGTATATGCACGGGATGATATTTATTTATTTATTTATTTATTTATTTATTTATTTATTTATTTATATTTTTTTCATTTTCTTTTCCTTTTATTTTTTACAGGATAATATATTTATACACAAGATAACAAGAGGTATAGGAATGTTTGGAAATACTGCTCTGTGATTGGTTGGTTTCTGTGATTTATAATTATTATAAACTGGAGCAGGCCGCAAACACAAAACTGCTGATACAGCAGCAGCTGCAGATCTGACAGGAAGAAAAATCTCTTCTGGTGCACCTTCCTCCATAGCCCTGTGTTGACTCACAGGCTACAAAATGTTCTTTATGTCAGAATTGACCTCCTCCAGTTTTGCTAGCTCTAATTCTCCAGTTTCTACCAGCTTGCGAATCTCTTGTGCTCTTTCAGTTGGACTCCCTTCATGAAGTTTTTTGGCATTTATACCAATGAGCACGGCATCCCAAACTACAAACACTCCAGAAGCAACACCTCCGACTACTCTGCCTGTGCTTTTGAGCGCCACAGCAGCAGCATCATCAAGCAGGCCTGCAGCAGCACGGCCAGCAGAAGCAGCAGTAGCAGCATCATCAATCAGGCTTACAAGAACACGACCACCATTAAAAACAGAAGCACCAACAGCAGCCCCAACAACAGCCCCACCAGCAGCACCATTATCACTCGGGTTTGGGGTTACACCAGCAGCAGCATCAAGACTTACAGCAGCATCAATAACAGCATCTGCAGCATCAACAACAGCAGCATCAACCAGGCCTGCAGCAGCAGCAGCAGCAGAAAGACATGTTTTAACAGTGCTTGTTAAATCAGCTTCCTCTATATTCCAATTACATTGTGGGGTGAAATTTTGCACGATTTACAAAAGTGCTATGATTTTAGTGTGAATTATTTCCAGTATTTCGTTACTCTCTTATTAGCCTTGCCATCCTTTACATGCTTTCCTATTTGTGCGCCACCACTGGTGACTGACCCAGCTACAGCAGTCACAGTGCCTGCAATGGACAGTCCAAGGGAGGCTCCAAAAGTAACAGGAGCCAGGCCTATCCCTACAATGGTCAGGACCCCACCAACTACACCAGCAGTGCTCCCTGTGGTCTTAGCAATGGTGCAGTCCCTGTCCACCTTGTCCAGTCCATCAGCAATCTCACTGAGTTCTGTGAGGAGTTTTTCAATCTCCTGCTTCTCCTTTCGTAATCCTTGACAAAATCCTTCATGAGCTCGATTCTTCGTTGGGCCACTTCATGCTTCATGCTGCAAAGACAGGTTCAGAATCATGTTACTTTACCGCAGTGCTGCTGAGACAAACATCCAGGTATTATTCAAACCAATATTTTATTGAAATGTATCTGAACACAGAAATCAAATGTCGGTATTTACTGAAGCATCCTAGAGCCAATGAAAAAGAAAAGAAAAAAAGAGCTCCTATGTAGGAACGTTTTTCATCTCCTATGTAGGACTTTTATCTCTAGATAAAAAGTCCTATGTAGATCCTTTTTTAATCTTCATTGGCACTAGGATGCTTCTATAGGCATTTGCCAGAAATGACTAAAAAATTTTTTTTTAAAAATCAGTGGTGAATAGGATCTGCAGTTTTTATCCTGGCCACCAGAGGTCTTGGTCAGAGCTCTATATAGATTTAAAGAGGTCTTGGTCAGAACTCTATATAGATTTAAAGACCCAGTTACATGGGATTTGATTTTTTCCAAAAACATGAAAAATAATATAAACAGGTCTCACTTAAACATATAATCACATTCATTTCACCAGATTATGTTTATTCGCACTACAATTAATCAAATTATACCCAGAAATACTCAGAGGGCTATCCACATTTCCTGGTTTGGGGCTAGGACTACTGTGACATCATTCAGGGAGAAACCCATGGATTACTTGCATCTGTCAGTGTGGCTGACAGCAACATTTCCAGTGAGAGTAGCGTTATTTTATCAGTTTCTGACACATTTATGAATGTGAACGAAGTAGTAATGGTGGATCTGACAGAGGAAGAAAATGGAGATTGTCTCCCGTATCAATTCAAGCCGTATGCCTCTGAATCTGAAGGGGCAAACTCAGAGAGAGACTCCCACACCACGGACTGAGTAGAGGGACAGCAGATGTCTGTGGAGAATCAGCATCTTGACAAAACAGAATGGTTAATAAAAACCCTTACGTTTTAACATTTATACATAAAATGTTGCATAGGTACCCAAAATTGTATAGTTATGTCCTTTGGTTCCTAAACTTTCTTAGCTCAAGCAGACCCCTGGAAACAAATATGATTCCTGACTGAGGCCCCCACCCAATGGATCACTATTGTTAGTCTTTAAAACGCCTTTATCGTCATTATTATTATTATTATTATTAAGTAATTTAGCTGCAGACATCTTGATCCAATGTGACTTAGCTACATGTTTTTTTTTCCAGACAAACATAAAATCTACTACATACAGGACTACGTCACAACATTATGGTAACATCACTACCATAAATGTACTTAGCCACTGTGACAGACCCGGAGGCGATATGGTAAGTTTCAAAGGTTTTTATTTAAATACACAACACAACAATAAACAAACACACCACTCTCCACTTGCTCGACTAAAGACAGTACAATTTCCTTCCCTATATACAATGTGACGTGACTTAATCAATAAACATCCCCACATTCCAAACGTGAACAATCAACACCAACATTCACATGAGAAAACAACACAAACACACACGCACACAGTCACTCACCTCCCCCCTTTGTGCGAAGCACTACATGGCCTCAAAGGCCACCTCCCCTCTTAAAAATCCAAAGTTTGGGTGAGTGGGCGGGAATGTAATTTGTCCCTTCTTGGGTCATCTCCTGGCCCCCAGCTGTTGGCTTCTCTGTCTGTGGCCGTGGAGGGGCTGAAGCTGCCGGCTCCTCTGGCAGCGGTGGTGGGGCTGGTGCTGACCACTAAGATGGAGGCTGTGGCTGTGCTGGCTCCCTCTGTCCAAGCGGCTGTGCTGATTTGCGCCGCGCTCCCCTCAGCAGCATGAACAGGGGCTTCTGGAGAACAACAGCATCCTGCCCTTCTCCCCCCCTTTCAGAAAAATTTGGGGGTGTGAGCCTGCAACTCCTGACGGGACGGCAGCGATGGCTCCTCCTCCTCTGGCTCATGGGAGGACAGCAACGGCTCCTCTCCCTCAGGCTCATGGGAGGACAGCAACGGCTTGTTCCAGCTCGGCTGTGCGCATCACTCAGCTTCGGGCAGCCCATTCCACCTCCCCACAAGGTAAGGGGCAGCTGGGGGTTGTGCCCGAAGTCAGCACAAGCACGGCGCTGCTTCCTGTGTTGCACTCGCCAATTGGCTGACCTGGGTGCATGCACTGATTGCAGGGAGGGGCTCGGCAGTATTCAGACAGTGCAGGCTTGTCATTCGGTCTCCCTATCGTGGACTAAACAGACAGAAATGTGCTGTTCTGTGTTTGGTTTGTCTCTACACTGTGCTTGAGTTCTACAGACTGAAGAAGGACCAAGCCGGACGCTGTTTAGACCGGACTACCCTGCGGCCTTCTTGTTCTTAAGGACTTTGCTACTATAATCCTCGAGGAGGAAGCCCCGTTGTGAACGGTTGCATGGGAGCCAGCTGCTTGGAAGACCCGATGTCACTTCCGGGTTACATGAGATTCACCCACGTGTTGTTTTGTTTTTTGTTTAATTGTTTTGCTTAACTATTTTCTTTCGTACTTTCAGAAATCGCCCCATTTTTACTGTTAACTTTGTGCCAAGCACTCACTCTAGTAACAGGGTATGTAATCTATACTGTACGTGAAGTGGAATGTTATCATCACTCGGGAAAGAAAATCCACAAGTTGAACGATTATATATATATATATATTAAAGTTAAAAAAAGAAAAACATTTGTATTATATATAGTTGTTTATTTTAATTGTAATTACAATTTACCCCGTTTTTGTTATATTGCCTAATGGTATATAATTTAACCCTTGCGGTTCTATGTCGGACCAGGTCCGACATTGCAATTATTCCAATCCGGTCCAATGTCAGACCCTGTCCGACATCATCAAAAAAGACGTAAAAAAACGGGTTTCTAGTCGTTTGGGAGCAACAGGAGCCGAGAAAAGCCGAAAAAAGGGCGTATCTCATGAATAGTCATACTTGCCCCTGGCATCAGATAACGGCAGCTATAAGGAAACAAGCTTGCTGCTACTGCATCAGCGCTCAGAGAATATCACAGACATTTGCAGAGCTTTTTTGAGATGTTATAGTAATAAAATAATGACTTGGATCGCATTATTGAGTTTGGTAATAAAGCAGTGATCAGGAGATGATTGATCGGTATGTACGACTATTATTATTATTATTTATTTCTTAGCATATGTGAAAGCTATTGCGAACGAAAGGGTGGGGCGGGGCTGGAGATGCCTAGTGAGTGCTTTGTTATTATTATTATTATTTATTTCTTAGCAGACACCCTTATCCAGGGCGACTTACAATTGTTATAGGCTGATAAAATGATTACATTGATTACAGGGTGATAAACTCACTACATTGATTACAGGCTGATAAAATGATTACATTGATTACAGACTGATAAACTCACTACATTGATTACAGGCTGATAAAATGATTACATTGATTACAGGGTGATAAACTCACTACATTGATTACAGGCTGATAAACTCACTACATTGATTACAGGCTGATAAAATGATTACATTGATTACAGACTGATAAACTCACTACATTGATTACAGGCTGATAAAATGATTACATTGATTACAGGGTGATAAACTCACTACATTGATTACAGGCTGATAAAATGATTACATTGATTACAGACTGATAAACTCACTACATTGATTACAGGGTGATAAACTCACTACATTGATTACAGGCTGATAAACTCACTACATTGATTACAGGCTGATAAAATGATTACATTGATTACAGACTGATAAACTCACTACATTGATTACCGGCTGATAAAATGATTACATTGATTACATGCTGATAAAATGATTACATTGATTAAAAACAAACTTGCACCAACGCTTCACTACAGGCTAGCATTAGGTATCCTGCAGCATCATTCAGAAACTGTGTAGAGTGGAAAGGGTCTCTCTAATCTGGTGTATTATTGTTATTGTATAGGGAGGAGATTTTTAGGGTTAGAGTATATGCACGGGATGATATTTATTTATTTATTTATTTATTTATTTATTTATTTATATTTTTTTCATTTTCTTTTCCTTTTATTTTTTACAGGATAATATATTTATACACAAGATAACAAGAGGTATAGGAATGTTTGGAAATACTGCTCTGTGATTGGTTGGTTTCTGTGATTTATAATTATTATAAACTGGAGCAGGCACTAAAACACAAAACTGCTGATACAGCAGCAGCTGCAGATCTGACAGGAAGAAAAATCTCTTCTGGTGCACCTTCCTCTATAGCCCTGTGTTGACTCACAGGCTACAAAATGTTCTTTTTATGTCAGAATTGACCTCCTCCAGTTTGCTAGCTCTAATTCTCCAGTTTCTACCAGCTTGCAATCTCTTGTGCTCTTTCAGTTGGACTCCTTCATGAAGTTTTTGGCATTTATACCAATGAGCACGGCATCCCACACTACAAACACTCCAGAAGCAACACCTCCGACTACTCTGCCTGTGCTTTTGAGCGCCACAGCAGCAGCATCATCAAGCAGGCCTGCAGCAGCACGGCCAGCAGAAGCAGCAGTAGCAGCATCATCAATCAGGCTTACAAGAACACGACCACCATTAAAAACAGAAGCACCAACAGCAGCCCCAACAACAGCCCCACCAGCAGCACCATTATCACTCGGGTTTGGGGTTACACCAGCAGCAGCATCAAGACTTACAGCAGCATCAATAACAGCATCTGCAGCATCAACAACAGCAGCATCAACCAGGCCTGCAGCAGCAGCAGCAGCAGAAAGACATGTTTTAACAGTGCTTGTTAAATCAGCTTCCTCTATATTCCAATTACATTGTGGGAGTGAAATTTTGCACGATTTACAAAGTGCTATGATTTTAGTGTGAATTATTTCCAGTATTTCCGTTACTCTCTTATTAGCCTTGCCATCCTTTACATGCTTTCCTATTTGTGCGCCACCACTGGTGACTGACCCAGCTACAGCAGTCACAGTGCCTGCAATGGACAGTCCAAGGGAGGCTCCAAAAGTAACAGGAGCCAGGCCTATCCCTACAATGGTCAGGACCCCACCAACTACACCAGCAGTGCTCCCTGTGGTCTTAGCAATGGTGCAGTCCCTGTCCACCTTGTCCAGTCCATCAGCAATCTCACTGAGTTCTGTGAGGAGTTTTTCAATCTCCTGCTTCTCCTTTTCGTAATCCTTGACAAAATCCTTCATGAGCTCGATTCTTCGTTGGGCCACTTCATGCTTCATGCTGCAAAGACAGGTTCAGAATCATGTTACTTTACCGCAGTGCTGCTGAGACAAACATCCAGGTATTATTCAAACCAATATTTTATTGAAATGTATCTGAACACAGAAATCAAATGTCGGTATTTACTGAAGCATCCTAGAGCCAATGAAAAAGAAAAGAAAAAAAGAGCTCCTATGTAGGAACGTTTTTCATCTCCAGCTGTTGGCTTCTCTGTCTGTGGCCGTGGAGGGGCTGAAGCTGCCGGCTCCTCTGGCAGCGGTGGTGGGGCTGGTGCTGACCACTAAGATGGAGGCTGTGGCTGTGCTGGCTCCCTCTGTCCAAGCGGCTGTGCTGATTTGCGCCGCGCTCCCCTCAGCAGCATGAACAGGGGCTTCTGGAGAACAACAGCATCCTGCCCTTCTCCCCCCCTTTCAGAAAAATTTGGGGGTGTGAGCCTGCAACTCCTGACGGGACGGCAGCGATGGCTCCTCCTCCTCTGGCTCATGGGAGGACAGCAACGGCTCCTCTCCCTCAGGCTCATGGGAGGACAGCAACGGCTTGTTCCAGCTCGGCTGTGGCGCATCACTCAGCTTCCGGGCAGCCCATTCCACCTCCCCACAAGGTAAGGGGCAGCTGGGGGTTGTGCCCGAAGTCAGCACAAGCACGGCGCTGCTTCCTGTGTTGCACTCGCCAATTGGCTGACCTGGGTGCATGCACTGATTGCAGGGAGGGGCTCGGCAGTATTCAGACAGTGCAGGCTTGTCATTCGGTCTCCCTATCGTGGACTAAACAGACAGAAATGTGCTGTTCTGTGTTTGGTTTGTCTCTACACTGTGCTTGAGTTCTACAGACTGAAGAAGGACCAAGCCGGACGCTGTTTAGACCGGACTACCCTGCGGCCTTCTTGTTCTTAAGGACTTTGCTACTATAATCCTCGAGGAGGAAGCCCCGTTGTGAACGGTTGCATGGGAGCCAGCTGCTTGGAAGACCCGATGTCACTTCCGGGTTACATGAGATTCACCCACGTGTTGTTTTGTTTTTTGTTTAATTGTTTTGCTTAACTATTTTCTTTCGTACTTTCAGAAATCGCCCCATTTTTACTGTTAACTTTGTGCCAAGCACTCACTCTAGTAACAGGGTATGTAATCTATACTGTACGTGAAGTGGAATGTTATCATCACTCGGGAAAGAAAATCCACAAGTTGAACGATTATATATATATATATTAAAGTTAAAAAAAGAAAAACATTTGTATTATATATAGTTGTTTATTTTAATTGTAATTACAATTTACCCCGTTTTTGTTATATTGCCTAATGGTATATAATTTAACCCTTGCGGTTCTATGTCGGACCAGGTCCGACATTGCAATTATTCCAATCCGGTCCAATGTCAGACCCTGTCCGACATCATCAAAAAGACGCAAAAAAACGGGTTTCTAGTCGTTTGGGAGCAACAGGAGCCGAGAAAAGCCGAAAAAAGGGCGTATCTCATGAATAGTCATACTTGCCCCTGGCATCAGATAACGGCAGCTATAAGGAAACAAGCTTGCTGCTACTGCATCAGCGCTCAGAGAATATCACAGACATTTGCAGAGCTTTTTTGAGATGTTATAGTAATAAAATAATGACTTGGATCGCATTATTGAGGCGTTTGGTAATAAAACGAGTGATCAGGAGATGATTGATCGGTATGTACGACTATTATTATTATTATTTATTTCTTAGCATATGTGAAAGCTATTGCGAACGAAAGGGTGGGGCGGGGCTGGAGATGCCTAGTGAGTGCTTTGTTATTATTATTATTATTTATTTCTTAGCAGACACCCTTATCCAGGGCGACTTACAATTGTTACAAGATATCACATTATACATTATTTCACATTATACAGATATCACATTATTTTTACATACAATTACCCATTTATACAGTTGGGTTTTTACTGGAGCAATCTAGGTAAAGTACCTTGCTCAAGGGTACAACAGCAGTGTCCCCCACTGGGGATTGAACCCACAACCCTCCGGTCAAGAGTCCAGAGCCCTAACCACTACTCCACACTGCTGCCCTATGATGTTTATATGCAGGGCCTTTTAAACCCGTTTGACTGTGGAAAAAAAATACATTTAAACAGCGCGTCCAAAATTAACTGCGCGTGTGAAAATAAATTGGACCTGACGCGCCTGACACGCACTTAATAAATGGACTGCAAAGGGTTAAGCACGAAACAAGCATTCAGGGACATTAGCAATATACACATGCAGGGTGGGAGTTTTTAAGATTTGTGTTAAACTTTTAAGCTTTACTTTTTATGATTTCACATGTAATTTTCTTTTGTTAAATCTTTTCACATATTTGCTACGGACCCCCTGAAACTTCCCTGTAATTCAAAGTTTGGGAACCCCTGCTTTAGTTAATAATATTGATATATGAATTGCTATAATACCAACAATAATAAACCGAATGCTGCAAATTGCTGCTGACATTTATTTAACATATCTTTCTCTATATACGTATGTACAGTATAGTATATTACACTCCACCCCCTGCCAGCAGTGCACAGCAACCCCAGACAGGCAGGTACTGCAGTGCTATGGCAAGCTGAATTATCATTTAGAGATATCTCTAAATGCATTTGAAGACATCTGAAAATGATTTACAGAAATGTGTAAATGGAACTTAAATTAGATATCTAAAATGCATTTGGAGATATCTTTAATTCATTTACAGATATCTCTAAATAACTTTCTGTGAAAATGCACTACACAGTGTAAGAAAGGGGGCACTGTCACTTTAAGAAATGGTGGGTGGCCAACGTGTGCCCATACGCCCCACAGCCAGGGCATAACTCCTCCACAAGGTTTATAACACAAACCTCCCAGCCATCATCCCCGACCTCCTCCTGCTGTTGCTGCAGTTGCTGTTGCTGCTGCAGCTTACCTCTCCCCCTTCTGGGCTGTGGACGCACCGACTCCCCCCTCTTGGGATGTGGACGTTCGGGCTGCTCCAACTCAGGCGCTGGAGTCTGCTTCTTTGCCTTCTTGGCACCACCACTCCTTGCCTTCTTCGGGACTAGCAGTTCCACCTCCTGTCATGGAGGGGGTTGGTCGGGTGTTTTGTGCCCAACCTTGCCGACGGCAAAGCACCACTCCTCCCCTTTGAGGCAGGTGAGGCAGGTGAGGCAGGTTTCCTGATCCACCTGCGGCGATGATATGGCCTTCAGGTGGATCCACTCCTCCGTAGTCTCCACCTCACCTCGATCAAAGGCCTGCTCAAAGAGGGGGTCTTCATATGGGCACACCTCAGGGAGGTGCCCATACTCCAGGCAGGCGAGGCACCACATAGCCCCTCCTTCCTTCATCTCCCTCTGATGCTCATGCCACCTCTCCATGTAGGCATCCACTTTATCCATTTTTTTTCTCCAAACACAAAAAGACCACTATTCGAAAAAAAAAAACGGGCCGATGTCTTAAAAGAGGTAGAAAACATGTTAAAGTTAGATGTTAGTGAAGAATCCTCTAGTCCTTGGAACAGCCCCATCGTCATGGTAGCCAAGCCCAACGGAACATGGCGATTTTGCAATGACTTCCGGCAGCTAAATAATGCCTAGAAATCTGACTCCTACCCGATGCCACGGGTGGATGAGTTGATTTAGGAACTGCTAAATACCTCACCATGTTCGATTTAACCAAAGGGTTCTGGCAAATACCATTGACCCTCGATTCCAAGGAGAAAACAGCGTTTTCGACTCCTCGGGGCATATAGCAGTATAAGGTCATGCCCTTTGGGTTACATGGGGCCCCTGCGACATTCCAATGCCTCATGGATAAAGTGTTGAGAACCCATGCCAGTTATGCGTCAGCCTATATTGATGACAATAATTTTTTAGAAGGGTGGGCGAACCACTTAGAAAAAGTAGGGACAGAGCCGTATTGCAGAGCCTTAGAGAGGCGTCCCTCACTGCCAACCCTGAAAAGTGTTTCATAGGGTTAACAGAAGCCAAATACCCGGGTTTCATTGTGTGGAGGGCACTGTGAGGCCCCAGGTAAGCAAAATCGAGGCAATAAAGAATTGGCCGGTGCCCCAAGATAAAAGACAGGTGAGGGCCTTCCTGGGTTTAGCGGAGTACTACCGTCAGTTAGTATCGGAGTTTTCCTCCATTGCAGCGCCATTTACCAATCTGATCCAGAAGTGCACTCCCAATAGGGTGAAACGAAGGGTAAGGGAGGCCTTCAAAAAAATTAAAAATGTGCTTTTTAGGGATCCAGTGTTGAGAGTGCTGGACTTTACAAGACACTTGTTCAGACGGATGCCTCAGAGGTCGGAGTCGGCACAGTGCTGTCTCAAATAATTGATGGGGAGGAACACCCCATCATTTATTTGCTTACGATTGTAAGTCGCCCTGGATAAGGGCGTCTGCTAAGAAATAAATAATAATAATAATAATAATAATAATTTGAGTAGGAAATTACTACCAAGGGAAACGAGGTATGCGGTAGTAGAGTAAGAGTGTCTGGCAGTTCAGTAGGCCACAGAAGCCCTAAAATACTACCTGCTAGGAAGGGAGTTAACGTTAGTTACAGATCATTCTCCAATAAAATGGATGAAAGAGAACAAAGAAAAGAATGACAAAGTAACTAGGTGGTTCCGAGCTCTGTTTCCTGGACCCTCGGTGGGGTGGGGCGTGTGTTGTGGAGCGCTGTACTCTACCTGTAATCCCCCGCCGTCTCCAGTAGAGGGAGACAACGGACCAGGACTGGGAAATACTTAAATGTTGCACCTACCGTCTCAAGCAGGGGGAGACAACGGACCTTGGGATTGTTATCTGTTACACCGACAGTCTCCAGCAGAGGGAGATATTGTACCAGGTACTTACCAGTGTGGGAAACACCTGAGGAAACAAAGCAACTGTTTAAATCCAGAAGCAAATTAAGATACACGTGAACTGTGTTAATAAACTGCGAGTCAACTTACCTGTGGGACACTCTCTTGGAGAGATATTTGTTTTGTTATTGGTTTCTTTATAGTTTTCCCAGTCTAGAGAGGGACAAAAAGTGAGTTGGGTAATGCCTGTTGAGGGTTAGGTATTATTTTGTTTAATTGGTTATTTACACTACTTGTGTAATGAAAGTCAATGTTTTTTGCAGATGAAAAAAAAAGACATCTTACCTTTATACACGGAATAACTGTACCGGGTCACATCTGTCCAGTGAAGTCAAGATCCACACACAAACAGGGCTTTTAGCTCACAGCAGGTATACTTCCAGTTTGAAATACACCATTTTCCTCAGGTTGTTTGAATTTGTTTCTCCCATAAATGCTGCATACTTAGATTTTGTCATTTATTAACCTGCTTGGAACAACCGGCTACAATACAAATATGAGGCCTTCTAAGATTAAACAGCGGCCTGTCTCGGTCAAAATATATTTCTCTGTACGTATACCTTATCTCTGTACGTATCTTCCAGCGGCTTCAAAACCGAGAAGGGAAGTTGCACCTGCCACATTAAAATGTGCATTTTATTAAAAAAATAAAGAAAACTAGATCATTGCCAACTATTTTAAATCTCGTTTGGGAATACTTGTTAGTCATACATTATGTTTTTTAAAAGTGATTCGGACCATGTCAGTGGGTCTTTAATATATAGCAGGAGTGTATCAGAGGTGAATATGTAAGAGCTCAAGGAAGAGCTGTGCGTTTCTTTGTGATGATGATGTCATTCATGGGGTTTCCATGCAAGTCTTTTTTTTTAACTCGAGACATTTACACGAGAAAAATGTCTTGTGTAAAATGCTTTTTTGGGTTTCCATTCGCTCAGTTTATTTCACTCGAGTAAACCGGGCTTTTCACCCGATGTCATGCAAATGAATGGGAAAGGTGGGGGTTGATATGTAAAGTACTTGTGCTGTTTTTAAAGATTACTAGTGAAATTTTGTGAAAAATGCACAGAGAACTGGTACACAAGTGAATCTAAGCTGCTGTAACAAAGCAAAATACCTCCTGCCTGGTTGGTTAATAATACTACTCTTGCCCAAATTATGTTTCAAATGTCATTAGTGGGGTGTCATGTCGTTAGTAGTGAATACTGTTTCAAATAAACTCTGAGGTATAAAATGAAACCTACCAACAGGTATTGCAGATCACCATGGCTGAAAACCGGCGGAGACTTCATATACAGTGTATATATATATAACTTTCATTCAGGCAATACAGCATATAGAGGATCAGGTGACGCTGCGCATACTACTCTGGCTTAGAAACCCGACCCGTCCGGACGGCTGTCAGCTGCTGAGGAAGCATTCAACACCACGCTTGGGCAAATATGGGTAGTGGGCACTTGAAAGGGAGGTGGTGGATACTGATGAAACGGACTGAACTGCAGCATTAATTTGTTCCCAAAATTGCCGCTGCCTGCTGTATCCTGCACAAACTCTTGTCAACAACAAAATGAGGTGTTCAGGAATCAGTGGCTGTCTGTGAGACAGAAGGGGAAGGTTACAGTCTCACGAGAGAAAAAGCGGCACTGCCTTTCACAACAAGCCCAAAACAAGCACAGCCCATGTTAGAGTATTGGTGTTTATGCAAATTACAACCCGCAACTCTAAAAAAAAAAAAGAAGCCCAATTCTGCTTATTATAAGCAGACTTGGCAACTGTGAAGGTTACCTCAACCACCAGTTTCAATTGGACAGGAGCGATCTGAGGCGGCTCGTGCTGTCAGAGATTCTCTCATTTCTTTTAAATTGTGTTGGATTTGCTGTTGTGTTAAATATTAATGATGCAAACAAATAAAACACAATCAATACGTTAATTTGCAATTTTATTTGTTCAGTTCTGATACCGCATCAACAACTTGTTGGATGTTTGTTGCGCTGTTTTGGGCGATGGTGCTGTCTCATGACATCCAGTTCACAAACTACATTTACTAACATGGAGGGAAGACACGTGTTGTCTTTGGACATAGCTGGGATCAAAAACAGGACGGGAATTAATTCAGTTACATTTAAGCAGCTGACTTGCTCTTCGTGTTTAACTTTAGCGTAGTTTTTAATACTATAACAAGGGCATAACACAGTTCATGGTAAGTGGTTTATACAGATCTGTAAACCCACAAGAGATATACAACATGACAGACCAGACACAGCAAAAAACAATTTAAAAAAAAGCTGTCCACATTATCCTTAAGGTGAACTACACCACTGCGAACCATAAAATCACCCATCAGCCACTACTTTCCACAGTAACAACTGACCTGCTCCTTTGCAATATTTATAGTTAAGGATAAACATGCTCTCTAACATTTTTATGTGAAATGTGGGTTTCCATGCGAAACTGGGCGTGGATTTTCCTGTGTGTTTCGTCATTTACACGAGTAAATGAGATTTACCCTATCCCTCTCTTTGGACGTTTTTTTGGCCACAAACCTGAATTACACAAGTAATTCTCCCAAATGTGCACACGCATCACCATTTCACGTGTAAATTGACCAGCATGGAAACCCCATGATTGATGACACCGTGTAACAATTTTTTTTTTTTTTTTTTGGTTCCTGGGTAGTAAGTGTTATTTCCTAATTGCTTATGCCTCAAAAGTATAGAAAATGGCTATTATTCCCCACAAACTTTGCTTTTGTGACCAGGACAGTGATATTTTGAAATTTACCTATTTTCCAGAACATTCCAGATAGATTCAGTGCTGAGTAAACTTGGAATAACTTCTAGAACTTTCTAGAACTTTCCAGTAATATAAATAGTAGTATAAATACAGGGGCCTTAAGCCCACCAGTTCAGTTTAGTTCCAGCTGCCTAAGTGGATACATATCTGCATTTTTCTGAGATGGCATCATGGTCATAGGAGACTTCAAAATGGTGGCATTCCTGATGGGTCTCCAAGGCAGTTTTACCAAGTTTCCCTGCTATCTTTGCCTTTGGGACAGCACGGACACCAAGGCGCACTACCACAGGCGGGACTGGCCACAGTGGACGGAGTTCTCTGTGGGGAGGAACAACGTCAAGTGGGAGCCACTGGTGGACCCCGGAAGGTGCTGATGCCACCACTGCACATCAAATTGGGTCTTATGAAACAATTTGTCAGAGCTCTAGATAAGGAGTCGGCAGCCTTCAAGTATCTTCAAGACTTCTTCCCTAAGCTGTCTGAGGCAAAGGTCAAAGCCGGTGTCTTCGTGGGACCACAGATAAAGAAGATCCTGGAGTGCAATGAATTCCCCAAGAAGCTCACTAGTAAGGAGAAAGTGGCTTGGAACAGCTTTGTCGCAGTGGTTCGGGGCTTCCTGGGCAATCACAAGGCCGAAAACTATGTGGAGCTGGTTGAGACTCTGGTGAAGAACTACGGCACAATGGGCTGTAGGATGTCCCTCAAAGTCCATATCCTTGATGCTCATCTTGATAAATTCAAGGAGAACATGGGAGTGTACTCGGGAGGAGGCAAGGCGGCGCTTCCACCAGGATATATTGGACTTTGAGCGCCGCTACCAAGGACAGTATAACGAGAACATGATGGAAGACTACATTTGTGGGCTGATTCGTGAAAGTGATTTACAGTATAATCGTAAATCTCGAAAAACTACTCACGTCTAAATCTTTTGTAGTCATTTTTGTATTACCTTAGTATAAATACATGTTAATTTGGATTCATATGTTGTTTTTTTCTGACTTTATGTTATTGAAAAGACACAAATTCGCCCGTTTTCTCATTGGAAATAGGTAAATTTCAAAATATCACTGTCCTGGTCACAAAAGCAAAGTTTGTGGGAAATAATAGCCATTTTCTATACTTTTGAGGCATAAGCAATTAGGAAATAACACTTACTACCCAGGAGCAAAAATTGTGTATGATTGCACTGTGGTGAATCGGAGCTGCAGTTTCTATCCTGGCCACTAGAGCTCCCTGTGAGAGCTGTATATAGGTTTAATATATAGCAGAGTTGAATATATGTGATGATGATGATGATGTCATACATTGCACATTAATTACTGTAAAACAGGATTTTTTGATGGCCTTCACGGCACATTTATGCGGCAACAAATTTTGTGTTTTTTCTTTTAATGTACGTTGGCACCGCGTGTATTTTCTGAATATTATATTTCACATTGGCAAATTCATTTTGCAGATTTTTGATAGACGCAAAATTTGTAAATATTTTGCTTGTGAAAAGTTCTTGTTTTCCAGTATACCAGGATTGTATCAGAGTTGAATATGTTTACATTTTAAAAAGCTGAAATGAAAAGTTATTACGGTGTTTGTGTAAATGATTTTGCTCAAATTGTGAAATGTAAAATATTATTATTATTATTATTATTTCTTACCTTTGTAAGCACATCCACCGTGTCAATGTATTAGAGAGCATTGGGGGGGCACAGGTTTTGTATTTATGTGGGGAAATCATTACAGATAAACTTCAGTTTTCATTTGATTGTTCAGCTCAGAAAAAGTAATTCTTATTTTAGGAAATTATGTCTATAACTGGAGAACCCTAGCTGCCTGAATCACGTGACAGTGTGAACTGGTCAGGAGGGAGGTGGAGAAAATGAATGGCAATTTACATTTTCTCTTCTGGAAATCTAACCTGTCAGTATTTAAATAAAAAACAAACCTCTTCAGTTCCTCTCCCATCTTCCTCATCCATTTCTCCTTCAGCTGCCTCAGTTTTTCCTCCATCTTCCTCCATATCGTCTCTATCTCACTCAGTGTGACCTCCGCCTCCAGTGTCTTCTTGAGCTCACATTGTTTCTTCTCAATCTCTCTCCTCTGCATCATCCTACTCATCCACCCCATCTTTCTCAGATTCTCCTCCATCTCTCTCCTCAGTGTGTTCTCTATCACTCTGAGCCACCTCTCCTTCACCCATTCCATCCGTCTCTCCTCCATCATTCTCATTTTCACCCCCATCTCTCTCTGTTTCTCCTGCATCTCCCCCCATTCCTCATCCTGCTCATCCACTCTGTTGAGAGAATCACACACACATCAATAATCCTCATCATTAATAATCATGTTGCTGTTCATTAAAAACACAACCTCCCCTGACAAGGTGAACCCCCTCCTCCACTTCCTGTGAGTCTGATTGAAGAGGTTCTGCTGCTAAACCTGCACTTGAGTCTCATGATCAGGAGTGTTTCATATTAAACTGGATCAAGCTCTTTACTGTTTCTAACTCTCCTTGGAGTCAGTCCTGTCCATGTCTGTTTCTAAATCACTTCATCACTCACTCAGCCCTAAGTTAGCTGGATTTCTCCTCTGGAGACAGTTTCAACAATGCTGCTGCTAAACCTGCACTTGAGTCTCATTATCAGGAGTGTTTCACAGGCAGCAGTGCAGAGTAGTGGTTAGGGCTCTGGACTCTTGATCGGTGGGTTGTGGGTTCAATCCCAGGTTTAGGACACTGCTGCTGTACCCTTGAGCAAGGTACTTTACCTAAATTGCTCCAGTAAAAACCCAACTGTATAATAATGTAATTGTATGTAAAAATAATGTGTAAAAAATAATGTGATACCTTGTAACAAGTGTAAGTTGCCCTGGATAAGGGTGTCTGCTAAGAAATAAATAATAATAAACTGGAGCAGGCGTGAAATTCTCAACAAAAAAGTGCAGGTACTCATATTCACAGCTGGTGTAAACATTTTAAAAAGTGAGACAATTTGAGTGCAAATGAATAAATACTTTTAAAATGCATACATATCTGTACATGACACATTTATAAATACAAAATAAGCCTTAAAAAATAACTGCTCAATTATAACCGATTCACCATAAACAAAGACCTGAACATACTGAAAGCGTTGCATCCTCTGCATGTATCACTCAGACATGTACTGTAATATAACACTTAAATTAAACCTTAAATGACAAGCATTAATAGATATTACACTGTGCAGTGACTGCTGTAGAGAGGGAGTTTTGTTTCAAGATATCCTAAAAAAGGGATGATGTTATAAAAATGGTATAAAAAACAACTGTGCTATGAAAAAAATATACAAAAAGGTCTAGTCAAACAATGCACAATATGGACTAAAATACCCCTCAAATGTATTATGTACAGGCACTACTATGACTAATGATGTACTTGACTTGGCCATTTTAATCTGCATAGTATTCTCTGAAATCATCCCCATACTTTCCAGACCCTGGGTACTCACCTACAACAGGACCTGGCCATGCTACAATAATAGCCTTGGATTCTTATCCCCATTTCTTTTATTTAATTTGTACTTATTACTTGTCTTACAATAATATGTTTTGCGTGCTTCTCTGTTGTGTTTCTCTGTAGATTAATTACCATGATCTATTCCAGAAAAAAAAGATTTTTCAGGCAAAAACAGTATAAAAGTAGACTTTTATTTTATTTTATCCCTGGTTTCTGCTCAAGAAACAAAGTGGCAAAAAACATGTTTTCATAAAAGTAACATCATTACTGTGGTTTACTTCTAACCTTTTTTTAGATGTACATGCAAGTGAAAACTAACATTTAACTTAAATAAACTCTTCAAAATGCTTTAGCTGTACAAAGAAAAACATCACAACGTTTTGGTTTTCGTTTATTACAGTCCTCAACATAACAAAAAATACCAGGATCACAACAAAACAAAACGTTGATCACTATGCTTAACATGTACCTTGCAAGCTGGGCCAGTGTTTGAAAAGCGTGAAGCACACCTCCATCTGTATCACGATTCTGACTCGCTTACCAAATATGAAGCTGCACTGCTAATGTCTTCTCTAGTTGATCAAGGAATGAGCACTGACACAAAGCGAAATGGGTGGGGATTTGTGACTCATGCAAAATGAAATCTGATCAGAATGAAAGCTCGGCCAATGAACATGCAGTGATTATACAGATGTTAATGGTGGCCAATAGCAGCTAAGAGAAACTTAAGCAGTATGTGGAAACAGAATGCAAGCAGCATGAACTGTGCTGAATGAAAGTGAGTATGAGAAACATTGCGCTACTGGACTGCATGATGCAATGCATCTGTGTTGGATGAAAAGCAGATTAAATGAATCCAGATACCCAATACCGCCATCAAAATAAGTCCTGGTACCGAGTACTGGCAGAATTTCAGCCCTGAACTTGGAGCAGTCAGAGAAATCATAGATGGGTTTACCTGGCAGAGTTTCTAGACATGTCCGGTGGTTCAAAGTCTTTACTGTTCCTTTTTTTTCCTTCCTGTCCACATATTTTGTAGATTATTTGTTTCTCAGTTATCTGGATTTCTCCTGTGGAACACAATTTCAATCAGTCCATTATCAAAGAGCACAGAGCTTCACATTTCACTTTCTTTCTGTTTATCATACCGCCCCTCTCATTTTCATGATGTTTGCAATCATTCAGACCATTAAGAGTTAAGAGGGGGAAAAAAGTTTTAAAAAATTGCTACCAAACGAGTTCCATTCTTATTTACTGTATATACTAATCTATAACAAAAACAATGTAAATACTGTATAACAATGTAACACTTGTCAATGCAAAAAAACAAGTTAGAAAAACGCAACTGCCGTTTAAAGGGGTGATATCAAACACAAAAGCACAAGTTAGGAGAAGCAATTGGGGCAACCTGGTCAAGCATCAAGCAAATAGGCACAATTGGAAAGGTGCTGGGGCCCAACATTCACACAATTGTTGCTTCTAACTTGGCTTCTTTTTTTGATCGCTCCACTTTACATTGAAATGCTCTTTCCCTTATCAGCTGGGTTGTAACCAGAATAAAGATTCTGAGATACATGTGCCAAGGAAAGTGCTTAACACAGACTGAAGTGTTCTTTATTATCCTTACAAACACTACTACAGAGAGAAAGACCTACAGGGAATGGGAGAGGCGTCATCACAGGTGCAGACAAGTATGCTTTGGGAAGTCACACGGACAACATGCAGGTAAGGCACAGGTAGATCAGGGCACACATGGACAGACATTTAGCCCATACATACAAGAATACCTCAAAGAGCATGATGCAATATATTTCCAACAATGAAGATGATGAACAAGACCAATAATGGCAATGCGTGCAAGGGATAATGAGAATGCAAGTGTATGGGAAGTGACAGTTGATGAGGCAGGCATTGCAGATCCAGGGCTGGGGTGTTGGAGCATTTTTTCAGTTGTGCATTGTCAGTGTTTTTTGTTGCAGATGTGACTTTTGAGTTGTTAAGGGAATGGTCACAATGCCCTTGAAGTTGTACAAAGAGCATTTCAATGTAAAGAGATGAAAAAAGAAGCCAAGTTAGAATCAACAATTGTGTGAATGTTGGGCCCCAGCACCTTTCCAATTGTGCCTATTTGCTTGATGCTTGAGCAGGTTGCCCCAATTGCTTCTCCTAACTTGCTTTTGTGTTTGATATCACCACTTTAAATGGCTGATGCGTTTTTCTAACTTGTTTTTTTTTACATTGACAATAGTAATGAATAAAGTGAGGGAAAGATATTCCAGAATGTGTATGGTAAATAGACAGACAGACAAGACAAGAGATTAATAAGTGGAGTAATATAAGAGAAATGAGAAAAGATTTGAATGTAAAATAATGGTAGAAGGGACTTTTGGACAGTATTGAAAGTGTAAACATTGTATTCTTATAGTTGCATGAGTAGTGAAAACAATATGTCTATTTTGGTAGGTATTAATATATTGATATTTACGTAGGTACAAAACTACAACGTTATGAATGGTTAAAAAGGTACATATGCATGTCAGTGCTAAAGGGTAGTATACTAACACATTTTAGTGCTGAAAAAAAAACATTATTTTCCTTGATATAGTGGTGTTATGAACTTAGGCCAATGTAAGGCATTTGTAAAGCATTAGATCTCTTCATAAAAGGCCATATCCATGTCCTTTGCCTTTCTTGGCCATGGTTTGACTTCAATGAGTGCATCATTTGCATGCACCCATTTTCCTGTAGCACCCACAGCAAGAACAGACTCATAGTGTCCTGAAGTAACACACACACACACACACACACACACACAAGAACACGCTGTACAGTGGCCACGCCCCCCTGCTCACGTCACAGCTCTGACTGAGGTCTCAGCTGTCAGTCTCACGCGCAGGAACACCCAGAGTGTGAGCGTAGCGGAGCGAGCCAATTGTATATGGAGCGGGGGAGCGGAGCGGGGGAGCGGAGCGGTGTAGTTCCTTGAGCGGATGTTTCCAGCCCGCTCCTTTACAGCACTGAGAAGAACTGAGCACAGTTTTGTTTTTCTTAAATAAATGTTTGGCCATGGATTTTGTACACAAGAGGTGACAAATACAGATGCAATCACTTTACAGTATTTTCCATCATGCCTGTGCACGGTAACCACTCATTTTCCAGTTTCAAACCACAATTAGGCACTTTTGTGTTTTGCAGACTTGAGAACTGCATAAAAAGCTTTTATTTTTCTTTTATATTCAATGTCATTGACGTGGCACTTTATTAAGTGTGATTGATATATATATGATTAATGTATCTACTATAGATACTAATGAGAGCAAAACAAATACAAAAGAAAAACAAGGGAACTGCAGATCTTTTCAAGAAAGCTGAGAGACTTTGTATAAATGGATTTTATATTTTTAAATGCTGAAATAACAGTTCTGTTTGTGAAGCATCCACACTATAATTTGACAGAACAGGTGATTTATTTGAACTGTGTAGAACCTTTTTTTCCCATTGGTGCTTGAGCCCCGGAGCACTCACGGAATCACCTTCTGTGCACCTATTATCATTGATTAAAGCCTGCTTTTCAAACAAACTGATTATTGCTCACCAATACTGTATTGGTATAAGAAAAGTGTGTTTTTAAAAAAATTATTTCAGCTTTTCAATCACTTAAAATATGCTGACGATAATGTAAACAACACCAATCTACAGACAGCGAGTCCCAAGCTTTAAACGTGTTACTGTTTATAGATAAGAACTCAACTTTATTATGAATATTGTGTTATTATGTTTTAAGCAACATACTACGATATTGTTCATGATGGTAATTGTTTGTTTATTAGTTTTAAAACGTTTAGTAAAATGTGACTTATTGTTTGACCTCGTTAGTACTACAGGTGTAGCACCCCAGGAGATTATTATTATTTATTTCTTAGCAGATGCCCTTATCCAGGGCGACTTACAATTGTTACAAGATATCACATTATACATATAATACATTATTTAGCTATCACTTTATTTTTTTTACATACAATTACCTATTTATACAGTTGGGTTTTTACTGGAGCAATCTAGGTAAAGTACCTTGCTCAAGAGTACAGCAGCAGTGTCCCCCACAAGGGACTGAACCCACGACCCTCCAGTCAGGAGTCCAGAGCCCTAACCACTACTCCACAGTGCGGGCCTTCAGCGTTGTTGACTTTACCACGCATGCACACGTTATGTGACGTACAGGACATTCACTAGCATAGCTATACCTACGAGAAACTGCATCCCGTGCAATTGTGCACCTCTACTTTATTGTATTAATATTCACATTTAGCTGTTTATGTTTAATACAATATGTTGTTTTATTAATAAATAGGTTCTTCCGCTTCCTGTTTTTTAAGAACATAAGAACATAAGAAAGTTTACAAACGAGAGGAGGCCATTCAGCCCATCTTGCTTGTTTGGTTGTTAGTAGCTTATTGATCCCAGAATCTCATCAAGCAGCTTCTTGAAGGATCCCAGGGTGTCAGCTTCAACAACATTACTGGGGAGTTGGTTCCAGACCCTCACAATTCTCTGTGTAAAAAAGTGCCTCCTATTTTCTGTTCTGAATGCCCCTTTATCTAATCTCCATTTGTGACCCCTGGTCCTTGTTTTTTTTTCAGGTCAAAAAAAGTCCCTGGGTCGACATTGTCTATACCTTTTAGGATTTTGCATGTTTGAATCAGATCGCCGCGTAGTCTTCTTTGTTCAAGACTGAATAGATTCAATTCTTTTAGCCTGTCTGCATACGACATGCCTTTTAAACCCGGGATAATTCTGGTTGCTCTTCTTTGCACTCTTTCTAGAGCAGCAATATCCTTTTTGTAACGAGGTGACCAGAACTGAACACAATATTCTAGGTGAGGTCTTACTAATGCATTGTAAAGTTTTAAAATTACTTCCCTTGATTTAAATTCAACACTTCTCACAATATATCCAAGCATCTTGTTGTCCTTTTTATAGCTTCCCCACATTGTCTAGATGAAGACATTTCTGAGTCAACATAAACTCCTAGGTCTTTTTCAGTTCCCTTCTTCAATTTCAGTATCTCCCATATGATATTTATAATGCAATTTTTATATGCGGTAATTAAAAAAAAAACTTTTCCCTGAAAGAGCTGTGGTAATGCGTGCTGTGGGGTAGTTTATAATATTGTGATATCATATGATTTATTTATTTCCATTGTTTAATGTCATCATAGTGAGGTAAAATAGTAGATAATATGAGTTCATTGATTTTCCAAAATGGACCCTCCTAAATAAGTGGATGCCCCCCTCCTCCAGCACGTTCATGCTGCCGCTGGGCCTGTGTATAATGGTACCTCTGTAATAGTGTACTGAAACCAGATTATTTTGATAATAAGTATACTTGCCGTTTACTACCTTTTTCATTTTTTGTAAGTGTTGTTTGAACAGCTTATTTAATAGGCTATAGGTAGGGGTTCTGATTTTAGGGTTTTACCCGATTTCTCCACCCGAAAGCTTATCTCTGCATTAGGGTTAAACTTGAAACTCCCCGGATAGAAAGGGACTTTATATGAATAAATGCATGCACAGCTGTCTGTGATTCAAACGCAATCCATACAAAAAAACCTGGCATTGCCGTTGACAGTAAGTACATTTTTACCCAATGATTTCTACCCATTTTAAAAAAAAAAAAAAAAAAAATTCACCTGAATTTGGAAAAATATTTCACCCAAAGCGTATCAGAGTTGAATATGTATCACACTGTGTAACAGTCTTAGCTGTGCTTTATCGTCAACTAGAGTTCAAGCTCTTTGTATTCAAATACTAGTACAACACTCCCACCACACTGAAGCAGGTCTTCAGAACCGGAATGCACAAACTGGAACCCCACTGCTTCACTTTAACTATTTGCACAGTTATCATGATTATCTTTTGTTGAGACGTATGACTAAAAATAAAGCAATGAGAAGTGTTTCAACATAAGGAACGTACTATATATATATATATATATATATGGAAGATAAATATAAATCATCTGTAAATGCATATGCAACATATTTCCATATATCACTCATAAGAAACGAATAACACATTTATCATTCATATACGATTTATATATTTTTCGTCCATAAGTACAGTGCACTGCAACGCAACCGGCAGAAGTAAGTTTGGAGACGCTCTTTTTTTCTTTATATATATATATATATATTGAGAACATTATATGAAAATAACTTCTGCTGTTGTATTTCCTGTCAGCGTTAACCCTCCAAAAAACAGACAGAAATGTATTCATAAATACACATTATTCATTACAGACGATTAATGTGAGTTATAATATAGGATTACCATCATGCAAGTTTAATAAACAAACTTTACCTGCTTCTCAAACTTGTTTAAAGAAACTGAAAGCAAAACATTTAAAAGGTTCCCTGGGGAAATGATGCGTGTGAGACAGAGGGGAAAGGAGGGAGGAGGTGGAGATTTGAATGTAAGGACACCATTTTTTATGTGGAATTGTATTGTATTATTATGGGTATAGTACTTACGCAATATATAATGCATGCATTTATTTATTCATTGTTTCATTATGATGAATATTATTACACTCTGTGACGCGTTTAATAGCTAAATGGCATGTGTGTATTATAAAATCGAAGTGTTCCATTCCTAAACAGCAGTGATTATACGTAATTAGGTGTAACGCTGGTGTTCAGTCATTTGGAACTCTAAATAATTGTTAAAGCCAAAGTCTGAAAGCCCTGAAATTAAGAAAAAAGTTTGCTCTGGGTCTGTATATGTTTGTTGTTCATGTTATAGTATATCATTTTAGACAAGCTGAAGAGTTTACTATTTTAGTTAAGATGTTAGCTGCGACAAATTTTGAAATGAAAAAAAGGGATGGGGTAAAAGCCGGAACTAGACGGAACAGCCCAGAACGGTACTTTAATTAACTCAATTGCTTTAAAAAACAACATAGAAAGTTGCACACACGTGAGGGGAATATTTTAACAATCAGAACCGATTAATAACGCGCTGTTAGTAACCTGTTCCAGCCCAGAACCCTTTTTTTATCACCAACAAGCTCCCAAACACTGGGTTCCAAAGGTGCAAAGACGACGAAAATTATACAAACAATACAATTAAGCGGGAACAATCAAGCAGGAAAAGGTAAATCATATCAGAAGTGATACATACTGGAGGTCTGCAGGATGTTTTTTTTTTTTCAGGCGTATTTCCACAGGTAGAATTTAAGGGTGGCTACTTTTTACTTCTGATACTTGAGTACTTTTAACCTTTTCTGTTAAGTCCTCCCAGGTAGACTCCCAGAACCTTGATCACAGTCCTCCCCCAGCGCAACGGCTGAGGGAGCGCCGGGGGGCCGGCTCCAAGCCACTCCCCTGACAGGAAAAAGATTGTAATGTTTTAACAAGATATTTGTGATCCACCCTATCAAATGCTTTTTCTTGATCTAGAGAAATAATCAAGATTAAAAAGACTACTAGCAGTTAAAAAGTCTCAAATTAAAAAGATATTATCAAATATTGTCCTTCCAGGAATGCAATATGACTGGTCTTTATGAACCACAGTGTGAATACATTCCCTCAGTCTATTGGCCAAGGCTTTTGAAAATATTTTATATTCAGAACATAAAAGTGAGATGGGCACCAATTCTTTAGTTCTTTTAGATCTCCTTTTTTTGGCAACAGTGTAATCACAGCCCGACGACAGCTCAAAGGCAGCTCTCCTTCTCTAATGCACTCTTGTAAAACCTAGAAAAGGTCTTCTCCAATCACTGGCCAGAGCTTTTGATAAAACTCTGCCTGAAGGCCATCAATCCCAGGGGCTTTTCTTGGTGACAGCTGAGTGTGCCTCCGTCAGCTCCTGCATTGTCAAACAGGCTTCTAGGGGGCACTGTTCTTCTTGAGACAAGCTGGGCAAGTCCTGGTGCAGTATAGCGATTTGTTCCTCATCGCAGGGCTCGGCACTAAACAGCTGGGTGTAGAAATACACAGCTGCTCTGTTAATATCTTCTTTACTGTGCACCTCCTTCCCATAGGGCAGACTCACACAAAACAGCTGCTTACTCTCCACCTTCTTCTTCTCTAAATTGAAAAATAATTTGGTGGGTGCGTCCATGTTCTTTAGCTTTGTGAAATGAGAGCGGATGAGGAACCCCTTCACTCTTTCCTCCAGTAGGCTGATCAGAGTTTCTCTTTTCTCTGTAATTGATTGGAAGATGTTTTCATCACTATCAAGAGTAATTTTTGTTTCTATTCTCAATATCTCTCTCTCTCAAGCTCTTTAACTGTCTTGTTCAAAACCATATTATTATTTTAGCAGAACCATATTGATTAACATTGTTTTTCTGTTTTCTTTATAGCGGAATATAGTGAGGCCTTCTTTCTACTTTGCTGGGAAGGAGGTGATAAAGTAACAGTATTTGCACAAGTAGAACCATTGCAAAGGTCTAGAATTGCTGGTGGCCCCTAACTGTAACAGTTAGTATATATGGGTGAAAAAAAAAAACACGTTCTTCTTACTTATATATAGTTTCACAACATTCACAATTTATTGCAAAACTTTTTTGTTCTTCTTACTTACAATGATAAAAATGTCTTTAAATGTATTTAACATATTCATATATGTACATAGGCCTATATTTGATACAAAATGGATACAATGCAATTACAGTGCAAAGGGAAGCAAACACACTACCTTACAATTATGTAGTTTACAACATGTAAGAAAAAAATTGTGTTTTAAATAAAGACAAACAAAGCAAAACAGTTTAGATTTTAATATTACGCAGGGTGACTTCAAATACAGAAACCTTGATGCATTTCCCATTTTCTTCAAAAAAAATTAATTAAACAAACAAACAAGGGTTAGGGCTAAAGGCTAATGAAACCCCAATCTCATCATGCCCAACAGATAGGAATAATTTTTTACCGTAACGTTAAAAAATGAGATACAGTTTAACAATCTGACCTACATCTCACCCGTTCTCTCGTTTTACAGTTTTGCAATCTTAATATCACATTTTTGCTTCTCACTCTAAAAACAGTCTCATCAACAACACTAGCATGTTAAAGTGAACAATCAACAATTTCTATGTGGTTACACAGTCAACATCTTAAAAATACACACATTTTTTTTCTTATATTATGACTCTTAAAATATGTACATCTAGTAATATGGACATTTACTAATTAACTCTCTATTAGTGATGCATGGACCAAGAAGAAGTGATTGTGGGGTTATCTGGGGGAACCCAGGAGCAAGCTGATGTTCTCTAACCCCTATATTCTCATCATTCAGTCTACAACAACATCCAGTGTACGGAATGGGCAGTTAAAGGCCGGTTCGGTGGGTTTTTTCAATAGTTATGTTGTTCCCACTTAGTTGTATTGTGTGTATCATTTTCATGCTCTCTATTCCTTCGCAACCCCGTGTTCCGGGCGGTTTTGTCTATACAGCTGTTTATTGCACGGAATAGGCAGTTAAAGGTCGGTTCGGTGGGTTTTTTTCAATAGTGTTATGATGCCCTCACTTAGTTGTATTGTGTGTATAATTTTCGTCATCTTTGCATCTTCAGAACCCAGTGTTCCGGGAGCTTTTTGGTGATAAAAAGAGGGTTCTGGACCGGAACAGGTTAATGACAGCGCGTTATTAATCGGTTCTGATTGTTAAAATATTATCCTCATATGTAACTTTTTATGCTGTTTTTTTTAAAGCAATTGAATTCATTTAAGTATCGTTCCGGCTTTTACCACATCACCTTGATTCCTCCGCCATGTTGGCTGTGATGGACAGTGCCGACAATCAACTATGTAGGCTGCCTGAGCTACACATTTGCAGTTTTTCTTTTTTGAACGTGAAATCACTCTCAAAGATTTGTAACCATAGAGTTTCGTGCGTGCGCAGAAAAAACTGTAAATGTGAAATGGGACTCGAGCGCACGCAGAATAGAACCGTAAGTGAAAAAATTGAGAGGTTGTATTTTTTTCATTTTACAGTTACAAACTGCGTTTCTGCGCGCTCGTATTTTTGTGAGCAATTTCACTCTCCAAAGTGGCGAGCGAGCAGAAAGCAGATTTGTAAGCGTAGACTGAGTTTCGTAAGTGTAAATTAGAACCGTAATAGTATTTTACAGTTACAAACTTAGTTTTACAGTTACAAACTGCGTTTCTGCACTCACGGATTTTTGATAGCTTTTTCACGCCATACGTTACCCTTTAAAAGGGCAATATAAACTGAGACACGGGAGATGCAAGGCTGCGGGAATGTCGGCTCCACACGTTTGTTTGCGAGTATGCCCCGTGAATGGCGGTAGTATAGTCGTTTTAGCTTTCTTTTGGTCTAAACTGTTTCGTGCAGTTAAAGCAGTGTATATGGCTGTTAAGCAGTCTGTGGTTGTAATCAACCTGTACCTGCCTTGTGAAAAGTTTGGGCTGATGTGGTATTTGACAGTCCTTACAGGAGTTAAGCTTATAAACGTTAAGCTTAGGTTTCTTAAAGGGATTGATTGGTGTTATATTGGGTTAGAGTGAACTTGAGTAATCCAGTGCTTACTCTATTACCCCATGTTAATCTGTTCTCATTGAATGAGGGTATCACTGGTAATAATGTTACTGGAGAGTGATTTGTTGTATTGTGAGTTTTTTGTTTTGGTGGATTATTAGGAGGCTGTGTGGTCCAGTGGTTAAAGTAAAGGGCTTGTAACCAGGAGGTCCTTGGTTCAAATCCCAATTCAGCCACTGACTCATTGTGTGACCCTGAGCAAGTCATTTAACCTCCTTGTGCTCCGCCTTTCGGGTGAGATCTAATTGTAAGTGACTCAGCAGCTGTTGCATAGTTCACACACCCTAGTCTGTGTATGTCACCTTGGATAAAGGCATCTGCTAAATAAACATAATAATAGTTTTGTGTGATATTCATTTGGTTTGGAGTGTCCCAGTTACTTGGTTGTAATATCATGTTTAATTGCTATTCATTTGGTTTGGAGTGTCCCAGTTACTTGGTTGTAGTATTATGTTTAATTGTTTAGTGTACTAATTACTTGTGTTTCCACGATTGTCCTGATTCTATGAGCTGCCTGTTTAACAGTACAGTTCTCTGTATGAAATTCAATCTTTAATGACTTCATTGATGCTAATTGTATTTGCACTGAATCCAATTTCTAATCATCCAATTGCTGGTAATTGTAGCCTACCTGTTTTGGAACCTGATTGTGGATTATTTCATTGATGTTAATTGTAATATACTCTTGTTACTTGTCTGCTATTGTGAGTTCTGTATTTTAATCATGCATGTGATCTTTTAACAGAAGCCGTGTTTCATAAATAAAGTGTTATACTTTTATCTCTTCTTTGTTGCTCCCTGTCTTTGCCCAGTATAATGTTTTAATTGCCCTATATAACGAACCTGTGTATGTTGAGTGATCTGGTAAATTCTGAAGGTGTAATACCTTAAGTGCTGTAGTCTGGCTTTAGGGTTAATTGGTATACATGGTTTCCAATTGTCACTCACCAAAGGGCCCCCCACTTGCTACAATAAGCTTACAGGCCACTCCAACATTGCCAAGAGAGACCCAAACCGGTCTTTCTGCACATCTGGGTCAACAAATGCCTTATTTTATTTGTATAAATTAAAAAAATACAACAACTTCTCTATACTTTAATTTACCGTTTTTCTGTAACAATTTGTTTTCTTAAGATCAAAATTGACAGTTGCTTTAAAACCACACACATGACCCTTAACCAAGGTAAACGTTCTGTAAAAACCACAAACAGGCGACAGGAAAGGTAGTGGCACTTCCACAATGCCCTCAGCACACTGGGGGAACTGCCAGCCACACTCCCAATTCTCTGTGTTTGTTCAGATACAGACGAGCACTGACACTGAAAATATTTGTAGTGTCTTATTTTATTCTATCTATCTATCTATCTATCTATCTATCTATCTATCTATCTATCGATGCAATGTCCATATTAGGTGAATAATTCTAAGGTAAATTATATATAAGAAATATATAAATCATCTGTAAATGCATATGCAACATATTCTAAATGTATAGTGTCCATATATCACTCATAAGAATCAAATAACACATTTATCATTCATGTGATTTATATATTTCATTCCATACATACAGTGCACTATACAAGTTACCATACTTTATTTTTGAAACTCAGTAAAAAAAATAATCTGTCATGTTGTCTAATTTGAAATGAATGCCGGCAGAATCACCTCCTCAATAATAACTTATTCTATAATGATATTGTTGTATGATATTTTGTCAAAAGTCAAAATAGGACTGACATTAGCAAAGAAATAAATTATATATATATATATATATATATATATATATATATATAAAGAACATATTAAATAATTGAAAATAACTTCTGTGACAGGAAGGGTATGTGACAGGAAGGGTGGTGGCACTTATGCAATGCCCTTACACACTGAGGGGAACTGCCAGAATCACAATTCTCAATGCTTATATATACATTCATTCTAATATGGACATTGCATATATATACATGATATTTTTGTGATACAGCTCATTGAAATAATGCTTCATTCATCCTGAAAAGTGATGAAATTAAAAGCTATTTTATCATGTATACTTGCATGCCTTTTATATGTCATAGAATAAAGCAAAGAAGCTGAAAAAAGAGATGAAGGATTGCTTATGTGACAAAGATATTCTAAAATGGCCTGGACACATTTGTTGGAACTGCCTTAGAAAAGATAATAAATAATTGATTATAGTGACATTTCAAATTAATTAGTACCTTTAAAAAAGTACGAAGAATGTCTCCAATCTTTAATCAGTCATTCAGCCTATTTAAATGGAGAAAAGTAGTCACTGTGCTGTTTGGTATCATTGTGTGCATCACACTGAACATGGACCAGAGAAAGCAAAGGAGATGAGTTGTCTGAGGAGATCAGAAAGAAAATAATAGACAAAATGGTAAAACAAAGGACAAGACCATCTCAACAGCTTGATGTTCCTGTGACAACAGTTGCAAATTTTATTAAGAAGTTTAAGGTCCATGGAACTGTAGCAAACCTTTTCTGTAGGCCTCAAAGAGAAAATCTGCCCCAGATTGAACAGAAGGATAGTTTGAAAAAGAACCAAGGATAACTGCCAAAGAGAGCAAACTGAACTCCAGGTGTCTCAGTTTTGATCGCACCATCCAGACTGCAAGTGAAAGTTCTTTCCATGGAAGAAGACCCAGGAGGATTCCACTTTTGAAATAAAAAACATAAAAAGCCAGACTGGAATTAGTAAAATGCATATTGACAAGCCACAATCCATTCTGGGAGAATGTCCTTTGACAGATGAGTCAAAACTGGAGCTTTGGAGCAAGTCCCATCACTCTACGTTCACAGAGAAAAAATGAAGCTTTCAAAGAAAAGAACACCATACCTACAGTGAAACATGGAGGAGGCTTGATATGTTTTGGGATTGCTTTGTGCGCCTGGCACAGGGTGCCTTGAATCTCAAGGGCACAATGAAATCTCAAGACTATCAAGGCAGCCCCAAAACGTCCTGCCCAGTGTCCATGTTTCACTGTAGGTCATGGGTGTCCAACAGGATAATGACCCAAAACACATTTAAAAGCACCCAAGAATGGATAAGAACAAAACATTGGACTATTCTGAAGTGGCCAGTTTTGAGTCCTCATCTGTCCAAAGGAACATCTATGGAAAGAGATTGAAACTTGCAGTCTGGAGATTTTACCCATCAAACCTGAGACTGGCTGGAGCAGTTTTTCTCAGGAAAAGTGGAGTCAAACTACCTGTTAACAGGTGCAGAAGTCTCATTGAGAGCTACAGAAAACGTTTGATTGCAGTGATTGCCTCTAAAGGTTGTGCAACAAAATATTAGGTTAGCGGTCCCATCATTTTTGTCCATGCCATTTTCATTTGTTTTATTATTTACAATATTATGTTGAATAAAAATCAAAAGCAAAGTCTGATTTCTATTAAATATGGAATAAACAATGGTGGATGCCAGTTCTTTTGTCAGTTTAAAGTTATTTAAGAAAATTTGCAACTGCTTTTTTGTGGAGGGGAACAACAAATTTGAGAGATGGTCTGTATATACACTCTCAAAGTATTCACCCCCTTGACTTTTATTTTTATTGTGATTACAACATGGAATCAAAATGGATTTAATTAGGAGTTTTGTTCAGTGATCAACACAAAAAAAGTCCAAATGTCAAAGTGAAAAATTTCTCCATACAAATTGTTCTAAATTAATTACAAATACAAAACAGAAAATAATTGATATTTAAAGGTAAATTATATACAAAAATATATAAAACATCTGTAAATGCATATGCAATATATTTTAAATTTATACTGTCCATTTTATATATCTAAGAAACGAATAACACATTTATCATTCATATATGACTTGCATATTTTTTCTTCCATAAGTACAGTGCACTGCACGCAATAAAATCAGCTTTTAAGTTTGGAGGTTTTTTTTTTCCTTTAGTCGAGTTTTATCTATTGAGCTTTCGTTACAACAAAAAAAAAATGTTGAAAAATAGAATAAACTAGTTGGACCATACAAGCTTTAAATATATAAAAAAAAAAAAATATATAAAAAGTTATGTTGTATAATTTAAAGAAGTGGCGGGCAGAATCACCTCCTCAATAATAATTTTATTGTGTTACAACTTGGAATGAAAATTGATTTAATTTTTTATGATGCAGGCAAAAAAGGACTCCATAATGTCAAAGGAATAAAATTAAATGTATATTTGTTCCAAATAATAAAAGTTTAAACAGAAAATAATGTTATTCGTAAGGTAAAAAAAAGACAGAAAGAATTATAAAAAACATTATAAATTACAGACGATTAATGATTTTAAATTTAGGATTACCATCATATCAACTTTTTAATAAACAAACATTTATCATTCTCAAACTTGTTATTTTTCTTCCGCAGTTTAAAGAAACTGAAAGCAACGCAATTCCCTGGGAAATGATTTGGAGATTTGAATGTAAGGACATTATTTGTGCGGAATTGTATTGTATTATTATGGGTATAGTACTTACGCGAAAAAAAATCATTAATTTATTTATTCATTCATTGTTTCATTATATTACACTCTAAAACCAAAGAACGTGTGACGCGTTTAATAGCTAAATGGCATGTGTTTATGTAATAAAATCGAAGTGTTCCATTCCTAAACAGCAGTGTTTATACGTAATTAGGTGTGACGCTGGTGTTCAGTCATGTGTAACTAAATATTGTTAAACGTTATTGGCTCTATTCTGTAAGGGATGCAAACATCTGACACTGAGTCAAAGCACTTTTGCCCTGATATTTCGTGTCAAGGATCGATCACATTGGATACAAACAGGTGTTGCACCCATAAAATGATTCTGTAAACACGATTTATCACTCGTCGCACACTATTGCGACACCAGCAGCCAATTGCAAGCTAGCAAGCCAATATAGAAAGTGTCACATGACAAGTGTTCGTGTGGTGTTTTAGCTTCCTGAAATCATCTTCTTTAGAAACTTTATTTTTATTTTTGATTGTAAGTGATATTTTGATTGTAAGTGATATTCTGGAAGAGGAGATTCCCTTTTCAAAGCGCATAGAAACAAGCAATCAGCAGCGACAGTGCTTCCCGGCAGCTTTTGTCGAAATTCTCTTTTTATATTTAGTTTCTGTTAACATTAGTTTATGGATAATCTTGTTTGCTTTTAAACCAATTAAATTGTTACAAAAAAAGACTATTCTATAGTCCATTCATTTTAATTCCGTACATGGTCTTGTTGTACTAGTGCTCAAATATACACTCCCTTTTTTCTTTATATATTTACCCGAAACCTCGCTTAATATAATTTTAGGAAATGACATGTCAGCACTGTGCTTGCATCCAGAGCGCGTCTGCCGATGAAAATAAAAATACTGCTAAAAACAAAACAGTATTCGGTTCAACAGAGACAGTCAGTAGCTTTAAAACAAATAAGCGAAATGCTCCGTGTCTGTCTATACAGTTTGAAATTTGAATGTGCCACCCATGCTAGCTCTGCGACGCTCAGCCAATAGGCAGGGACGGGACGTTGAAAGGAATTGTGGGAAATGTGGGATCAGGCATAGAAGCAAAGGTATATTTCAAGGTCTTTAAACGACATTTCCCACAATTCCTTTCAAAGGATGTCAGAGGATTCCTTCAGTCTCTGTCAATGCTATGTTGATGATGATTATTACTACTATGTACATAAGTATACACACATCTATCTATCTATGTTCAGTATGAATGTTGTGTATGCATATTCACAATTTAATTTGAGGAGAAAGACAAGAAGATGCACTCAAAGTTTCTTTTATTTAAAGTAAACGTCCGGCTAAGCCAAACACACAGTCAGTTCTGCTATGGTTCCTCTTCGTCTTTTATTATTATTATTATTTATTTCTTAGCAGACGCCCTTATCCAGGGCGACTTACAATCGCAAGCAAATACAAATACATTCAAGTGTTACAATATAAGTCATACAATAAAAACAAGAAATACAATAATTCTCAAGTGTGACAAACCACAATTCAATAATACAGCAGATAATAGTGAAAGTTACATCAGGATATGATTAAATAGTGATAGTTACATCAGGATATGATTAAGTACAAAATACTACAGATTAAACACTTGGCAGATTACAATATTCTGAAGTACAGGATTAAATGTAGTAAAATAGGCGGCAGATAAGAGCAAAGTAAAGCATATTTAAATGAAGGGTGATAGTGTCCCAGGATACAACAGAGGAGTTCTACAGGTGCTGTTTGAAGAGGTGAGTCTCAAGGAGGCGCCGGAATGTGGTCAGGGACTGGGCAGTCCTGACATCTGTAGGAAGGTCGTTCCACCACTGCGGAGCAAGGGTGGAGAAGGAGCGGGCTCTGGAGGCAGGGGAGCGTAGCGGAGGTAGAGCCAGTCTTCTAGTGCAGGCGGAGCGGAGAGGTCGAGTGGGGGTGTAGGGAGAGATGAGGGTCTGGAGGTAGCTGGGTGCAGTCTGGTCAAGGCATCTGTAGGCTAGTACAAGAGTCTTGAACTGGATGCGAGCGGTGATCGGGAGCCAGTGGAGTGAGCGGAGTAGTGGAGTAGCGTGGGCTACATTGTCCTGGTGGTATCTGAGCTCACTGATTCTCCTCTGTATGACACAATGTAGTCCACTGTATCCCTCCTCAGCAAGTCCTTAAGGGTAGCTTTCATAGATAAATAAACAAGTTTCTGGATTAGTGACAAAGACAGGAGATGGACATTATTCAATAGAAGTCATTGCAAAATTGTTTTATTTTTTGTGATCAAAATATTTCTTGATGTCTTGAATGTAACAGAACAAAAAACAACAATGCAAAGGCTTTTTAAATTTTAAAAGGGGTTAAATATGTCCTATGAAGAAAATTAAAATGAATACACTGATGATTAGGGTTCTTGGAGGCACACTTTAAAATATTCCAAATAGTATCCCAAGATATTTCATCACCAACAATAGATAAATCCCTATTCCAAACAGTGTGAATCACTAAAGGGTTTGTAAGTAACTTTCACAAGTGTAAAGTGAGGAGACCAGGCCCTTGTTCTACCCTTTTTATCCAGCACAGTATGTAATGTGTGCAATGGTAACTCTGTTCCCCAGGATACCCCATAGGCACGCATCGCAGAACACAGACGAAGATAAAAAAAAAGGTACCTGGCAAATGATATTGCCATTTTTAATCTTGGAACGTGAGGAGACTGTTATCTTCAAAAATGTCAGCAAGAATTATTGCAAAGTTAAACTACTTCATTGTTGAAAGTAACAACAACATGTATTTCCTACCAGAAATGTTTATGTATGAGAAAACCAGAAGTCTTAAGTCCCTGTAGAACATACTATTTCAAATATATATTCATGTGAATATGAAACTTACTGTAAGTCATCTGACAGCTGCGATGCAAGGTCTCTCAAAGTTCCTGCGGATCTCCTCAAGTACTCCCAGTGCTGCTTCATCTCTCTCACCAGAATGACTCCTTCCTCATGCAGTCTTCTTAAGAGCATGACTTTGTCGAAGACCCTTTTCTTAGTGTAGAGGCCAACAGCGGTCTCTGCAAAACATTGATTAATTTTACACACGTGCACACACACACGCTCAAATATATAGATATGCATACTGCAAACTGCAATAATTATGCATTCAAAATATTTACTTTTATAAATATTTACCACTGCCAAGCAATTCCCAAGGCCAGGTGTGACTTTCCGCTGCCAAAAGTCGAGGGAATCAATTCTGTCAGAGTCCGGGACAAGGTCATTGTATTCTGCAATGGTTTCCGAGAACTTTCTCTTCTCGTCAAGAATCTTTAGTCTGATTCTGTGTCACCGCTTGTTGCTGTCTGTAAAATTACAAAATCAGCCATGAGAATCTGAAACATTTTGATAACTACTAGCAGCATTACAGTGAAGTATATGGAATGGAAGCACTTTATAGATAAATGTATGAGCGTGGTCATTTAGAGTGCAAATTTAAGCTGGGATGAATCATAGAACTGCCATTGGTCTACCTGTTCTTTCTGAAATTAATTTGTTTTATAGTAATTTAATCAAAAATATGCCAAAGTCTTTTTAACATACCAGTCTGACGGTAGAGATGATGGGTTCTTTGTTTTATGCTTACAAACAGCCCTTCTATCATGTTCTGCAAGCCCTGTAGACCGGCCTTATTGTCCTCAGCTGTTGCTGTTGAGGCAAGATTGTACAGGATGTGAACAATTTAATAATTGCACAATCAAGAATATTTTAAATGAGAGAGAGAAGAGAGAGAGAGAAAGAGAGAGAGAGAGAGAGAGAGAGAGAGAGAGAGAGAGAGAGAGAGAGAGAGAGAAACTGTAGAGGCACATGAGTAAATGTTTACCACAAGCAGCCCACTGCTGCAGATCTGTGACCCATTGTTGCAGCCCATCAGTGTATCCCAACTCTGTCTTCATGTTTAAGACTGTCAGTCTCATCCCTAATCTTTTGTAATGTCTGATAAAAGTAGAAATACAAGTGTGCAATGTAATTAAACATAAGTGATATGATGGATGAATCTCTCAATTAACAGACACATACTATGTGCTTAGGGTCTAATTTAATTTCTAATTCAACAGATGCAAATAAGTAGACAACATACCTTCATGTATCTTTGAGATAATGCTTTGTCCATGTTCTGCATTTTTCCATTGTTCCACCCCATGGCTTGTAGTGTTAACATGTCTGTCCGTGCTGTGAAAAGCAGAACGGGTATTAGCATTACCAGTCACTAAAATACATGACATGGGTTTAGAAATAGGCCTATAATTCCATATACCAACCTGCTTTGGACATGTACTTTGTGCAGATAGCTATCCTGGATAGGAAGCTGTTCACTTGCTTCACCTCCTCGCCAATGGTGGTGCTGCTCCATCCTGGTTTCTTCATCCCCATTGCACCTAGAACATTTAACACACACAAGTGATGCTACAACTGTACAGTTAACAGTCTGTCAGTGACAGTAATAGATATATAGTATGATACTATTATGATATGTATTATATATATATATTATGATATAGTATGATATGGCAGCAGTGTGGAGTAGTGGTTAGGGCTCTGGACTCTTGACCAGAGGGTCGTGGGTTCAATCCCTGGTGGGGACACTGCTGCTGTACCCCTGAGCAAGGTACTTTACCTAGATTGCTTCAGTTAAAAACCCAACTGTATAAATTGGTAATTGTATGTAAAAATAATGTGATATCTTGTAAAAGTTGTAAGTCGCTCTGGACAAGGGCATCTGCTAAGAAATAAATAAATAATACAAAACCTTTTAGACCTAATTACACTCCAAATGAATCTTTGAGGAAGAGAAATATTGACACTTTACTGAACACTGCACCATAACCACAATAACTATATTATTTTGCAAGTGTGTTGAGATTTACACGTTACCTTCATGTCTGTCAAGTTGCTCAACTCTGGACATTCCAGGGCTACCTTCTCAAGTAGAGCCAATATTTGCACATAATATTTGCAAAATAATTGTACACTGTAAATGGATGCCAGTTCTTTCTGCAGGAACATGGGGTCTGCATATAACTCCCCACGGAACATATTCAGGCCCTTCAGGAGAACGCAGTGCCTGCAAAAAGCAACCTCAAGGCCATCCTCATCCAGTTTGCTGCTAGATTTTCTGAAGGACTCTTTGGCAGCTGCCCACTGTGATGTCCCACAGACTCCTTTACCAGAGACCTACAAATACAGGTGGAAATCAGAGGGAACTATACGGGGGGAGAGTGGGAAGGGCGAGGGGTAGTTATGACAGTGTTCATGCCACCACGAGGGAAATGTCATTAATAAGTAAAAAGTAAAGGTGAGTTTAGATGTGTCATATTGACTAAAATGTTGAGGCTGAATTTCATGCATTTCAACCGTATCTCACTCTCACGTTTCGTAAGACCTCCTCCCCCCCCCCCCAAACCAAAACACACAAAACTAAAATATAATCAAAAATAGTAGAAAAACGTTTAATAGCTTCATCCATCCATCATCATTAACCACTTAATCCTTTACAGGGTCGTAGAGCCGAGCCTAACCCTGCATACACAGGGCGTAAGGCGGAACCAATGATAATGAAAACCAGCCCAGCTGCAGCAAAACAGCGCCCCAGCCTCTCTGCCTTAATAGACACTTTCCAGTTCAATTCAACTTCCAGCAAAATCAGATGACAATAGCAATAGCTCCTACCCGGGGCTGCTTCACCCTGGTGTGAAATCTCATCACTGGCAGAGGATTTTCTCAGGAGTAAATTCCAGATCTAAGAAGAGCACGAGGGCTGACGGTTATTGAAACATTAATACATTTACAATGCAGGGGGCATTTAGCCTGACATTTACCCAAAGGAGGGAAATGCAGGCAAATAACAGAAGTGCTGATTTGCATCGCTGTGGCTTTATCTGTAGATTGTCGAGAGTCAGAGGAAACATTGTGAATGTGCAGTTCTCGCTGCTGAAAGAAAACTTAAGGGTTGTGCTGAAGAACATGCAGGAGCGAGCAAGCGAGGAGAGGACGCAAACAGGCCTGTAATTTGAATCACCTATTAGTGTTTTGTTTTTAATTTCACCCCCAAATAAAAACAGATAAAACATCCAATGAGGAGAGGAACGCGACCCCCGACCCCGTGCTGAATGGCTCCCCGAAAATGTCCTGGATCAAGGTGCCCAGCCGGCTGCAAGGGGACCCCTACGCAGTGGTGCTGCAGAGGAAAGAGAGTGAGGGCTTTGGATTTGTGATCCTCACCTCCAAAAACAAGCCACCCCCTCCCGGAGGTAAAAGAATGACGCTCATCATCGGAACGAGTGTAAAACTCAAACGGGACTACACGGCCTTGCGGCTTCAGAGCTCACTTGCCGTGTCTACTGCAAAAAATAAGAATAATTTAGATAAAAAATAAAACCAGCCACAACAAACTACAGAGAAACCACAACAAACTAACATATCCGAGAGCTCATGAATAAAATGTTTGCAGATATCCAAGCCTTTTGAAATGCAGATTTACAAAAAGTTCTTGCCGAAAAACATTTGAACAGGTCCTGATAACAGATTAAAAGGGCCCCTCCTCAAGGTCAAGGAGACCTGGCATTGTCATATTTGCATTTTAATTATTCTACTGCAGATTTATGCCCTGAGACTGTGTCAGAAAATCTGACTAACTGCTGACTCGGTACAACTACAGGTAGTTTACATACATTATATACGCTAATGTGTTCCTAATGTCAGCAACTATAGTACAGTTCCAACAGACGAAGTTGCTGGAAGGTGTGAGGGCTGGAGCTAGGGTTAGGGTTGGGGAAGGTGTGGGGGCTGGAGCTAGGGTTATGGTTGGGGAAGGTGTGGGGGCTGGAGCTAGGGTTATGGTTGGGGAAGGTGTGAGGGCTGGAGCTAGGGTTATGGTTGGGGAAGGTGTGGGGGCTGGAGCTAGGGTTATGGTTGGGGAAGGTGTGGGGGCTGGAGCTAGGTTTGGGAAGGTGTAAGGGCTGGAGCTAGAGTTAGGGTTGAGGAAGGTATAAGAGCTGGAGCCGGGGTTCAATTGTAAACATCATTGTAAACAATTCGCTGGTGTGTTTTAAGGCTTGATAACAGTCTGAAACTTTTTTCCACATTCAGTACAGTTGAATAATTTCTCTCTTACATGAAATCCCTCATTATTATTATTATTATTATTATTTATTTCTTAGCAGATGCCTTATCCAGGGCGACTTACAATTGTTACAAGATATCACATTTTTTTTATATACAGTTACCCATTTATACAGTTGGGTTTTTTACTGGAGCAATCTACTTAAAGTACCTTGCTCAAGGGTACAGCAGCAGTGTCCCCTACCAGGGATTGAACCCACAACCCACAACCCTCCGGTCAAGAGTCCAGAGCACTAACCACTACTCCACACTGCTCATATGATCTTAGGCTTCCTAAAAGTTCAAAACATTTGCCGCACTCCTTACAGCTAAGTGATTTCTCTCCCGCGTGAATTTGCATTTGTTTTTTCAGCATTGATAAATATATGAAAGATCTGTCACATTCTTTGCAGCCATGTGGTTTCTCTACTGTGTGAATTCGTTGGTGTTTTTCAAGGCTTGATACATCTATAAATCTTTTTCCACATTGATCACATCTGTTTGATTTCTCTCTTTTGTGAATTTGCTGGTGTTTTTTCAGCATTGATTCATTTTCAAAACTCTCTTTGCTTTCTGTACAGTTGTGTGATTTCTCTCCTGTGTGAATTTGCTGGTGTTTTTTAAGCATTGACACATTTTCAAAACCTTTTCCACATTCTTTACATCTGTTAGATTTCTCTCCAGTGTGAATCCGCTGGTGTTTTTTAAGGCTTGATAAATCAGTTAACTTTTTTCCACATTCTGTACAGTTGTGCGATTTCTCTCCTGTGTGAATTCGCTGGTGTTTTTTAAAACTTGATAAATCTGTGAAAGTCTTCTCACATTCTGTACAGCTATGCAGTTTCTGTCATGTGTGAATTTGCTGGTGTTTTTTAAGCATTGACACATTTTCAAAACCTTTTCCACATTCTTTACATCTGTTCGGTTTCTCTCCAGTGTGAATTCTCTGGTGATTTTTCAGCATTGATTCATTTTCAAAACTCTCTTTGCATTTTTTCACAGTGGAATTCAATCTCTGGTATGTTTTCAAGCTGCTCAGAATTCAACCATCAACACAAGCAGAGGATTTCAATTGACCGAGATCTCAGTGTCTTCACGTTCTCTTCTCTCTGGGTGTCTGTCTGTCCATCTCGTTTTGAAGAGGAGGAGGAGGAGGAGAGGGAGGAGAGGAAGAGAAGGGGGAGGAGGAGGAGGGGGAGGAGGAGAGGAGGTGGAGGAGGAGGAGGAGGAGAAGATGGAGGAGGAGAGGAGGAGGAGGAGGAGAGGAGTAGGTTTTGGGGAGGACGGTTCTTCTTCTGTTTTAGAAGCGAAAGAAACAGGGAGAGAGAAGAGACAGAGATAAAAGGTTAAAGGAAGCAAACCTCTTCAAGGTTCAGAGCACCACTACTAGCATGAACGTTTATAGAAAGCTGTCTGTGTGGCTAACTAACTAACTAGGTATCTTTAGAACTAGTTAGCTATCTGTTTAACTAGCTAGCTATTGATCTACCTAGCTGTCTAAAGTACCATCTAAAAGTACTTGCTTGATTGCTCAAGGGGAGCAATCTAGCTGTCTGCCTGACTATCTAGCTGTCTGTCAATCAATCTAAAGTACTTGCTTACTTGCTCAGGGGACTAGCAAGCTATATGTCTGTCTATCTAAATTGCTTACTTAAGGGTCTAACTAGCTAGCTATCTGTAACTATCAAAGTAGCTAGCAATCTAATTAGCTAGCCATCTGCCTGTCTGTATCTAAAGTACTTAGATAACTTGCTTGCTCAAGGGTCTAACTAGCTAGCTATCTGTAACTATTTAGCTAGCAAGCTAATTAGCTAGCCATCTGTCCATCTAAAGTACTTAGATGCTTGCTTGCTCAAGGGTCTAACTATCAATCTGTAACTATCAAAGTAGCTAGCAATCTAATTAGTAGCCATCTGTTGTTGTATCTAAAGTACTTAGATAACTTGCTTGCTCAAGGGTCTAACTTAGCTATCTGTAACATCAAAGTGACAGGACAGGCCTGTATCCTTAGATAACTTGCTTGCTCAAGGGTCTAACTAGCTAGCTATCTGTAACTATCAAAGTCAGCAATAATTAGCACATCTGCCTGTCTGTATCTAAATCTTAGATAACTTGCTTGCTCAAGGGTCTAACTAGCTAGCTATCTGTAACTATCAAATTATTTTTCTAATTAGCAGCCATCTGCCTGTCTGTATCTAAAGTACTTAGATAACTTGCTTGCTCAAGGGTCTAACTAGCTAGCTATCTGTAACTATAGCTAGCAATCTAATTAGCTAGCCATCTGCCTGTCTGTATCTAAAGTACTTAGATAACTTGCTTGCTCAAGGGTCTAACTATTATCTGTTTTAGCTAGCAACTAATTTAGCCATCTGCCTGTTTATAAACTTAGATAACTTGCTTGCTCAAGGGTCTAACTAGCTAGCTATCTGTAACTATCAAAGTAGCTAGGGTAAAAGCCATCTGCCTGTCTGTATCTAAAGTACTTAGATAACTTGCTTGCTCAAGGGTCTAACTCAGCCGCCTGTCATTTATCTAGCTAGCTAGCTATCTGTCCATCTAAAACTTGCTTGCTCAAGGTTCCATCAATCGATCTGGTCAGGAGTGCAATGCTTACCTTTGTTCTCCAAGGACACTGCTCCTCTCAGATTTGCACATGCCAATTGCCTGTTCTATCCACCTGGGGACCTTCTCCTATCACTTCTTCTCCCTCTACCTCTCCTTCTTCTCTTCTCTATCCTTCCTCTTCTCTATCCTTCCTCCTATCCTGTTGCTCCCATCGCCTGGGGCTGCCTGGAGACGCCTGGGCTGCCTGTTGCCACCACGCCTGGAGAGCCACCAGGGCACGAGGGAGAAGTGGAGCTCCCGCTGCTGCCTCCATGGCCAGGGACTCCCCTCCCGAGTTCGCCCGAGGGTCCGCTGCTGCTGCTGTTGCCTCCCGAGGGTCCTGCTGCTGCCGCTGCTGCTGCCAGGGTCACTGCTGCTGCCCCGAGGGTCCACAGCTGCTGCCGTTGCCTCCCGAGGGTTCTGCTTTGCCTGGGGTCGCTACCAGTCCTGCCATGTGGCAGGAAATACTGTGGCTGGAGCCCCATGAAGGGGAGCTGCCGGCCATGAAGAAGGGGGGAGGTCAGGAGACCAGCTCCCCCCCGCAGCAATTTCGCTGCAGGAGAATGGGTGGCCGGAGCCCCAAGGAGGGGAGCTGCCAGCCATGAAGAAGGGAGGAGGTCTGGAGACCACCCCCAAAATTTCCTTGGCTGGAGGAGTCGGCCTGTGCGCGGTCCACCGGAACGCTACGGCTGTTTGGGTGGGAGGAGGATATCCCACTGTGGCCGCCACCTTTGGCCCGTTGCTGCCCCTGTTCCTGGGCCGGGACTGCTAGCCGGGACTTTGGGGACTAAGGGGAGGTGGCGAAGGCTATGTGTGCTGCGCACAAGGAGGGGCATGTGTGGCGGAGTGTCCCGCCCCTATATGTATTTGTATTATTATTTGTATTATTGTTTGCGGCGCGGATAAAAGCGCCGCGCATTTGTTATTGTTTTTATATTTTAAAAACCTTGTGAGGATGCGTGGCTGATCAGCTACTGATTATTTAACTAGCTGACAGTCACGCATCCTTACTAAACTAGTGCAGACTGTGGCCGAGGGGTAATAAGATAATTAACAGCTAGTTAACCCCTCGGCCAGAATATAAGAACCTGCAGCTGTCCGTACTCGGGGGAGAGTGTCAGAGGCGAGATAGGTTTTGAGCAAGAAAGACAACTGCTAAACCTTATTTGTTTATTTGTTTGGCCAACGTGCCCTTTTGTTTTGTAGTGTTTCGTTTTGTTTAAATCTTTTGTTTTTGTTTATTATTAAATAAAAGAAACTGAACGCCGTAGCATTTCAGCCTTCACCCGTACTTCCTGAGTCTGTGTTTCTGGTCTGTGATGTCACCACTGCAAGCCATCCGTCACAGGATATGATTGACGTCACCAGTAGCGCAGGTGGACTCTCGCATTCGTTTTTTACCCGCAAACTCGAGCGGGCAGCGCGCGGTGCGGTGGAGAGCGTGCTAGACGAGGTGGCGGCGCTGGTTGGTGGGAAGCTCGCGGAATTGCAAGTGGGGCTGGCGGAGAAAAGCAGCGAGAACGAAACGCTGCTGCGGAGACTGGAGAGAGCGGAGAAAGAGCTGAAGCGAGGCGGGCGGGGAGGCTACAAGAGCTAGCAACAACAACAGCATTATTAATAATGTTAATAATAAACAAGGTCCCTGTTTTATACTACAGGAGAGTTTATGTGATGTTCAACACAGCCCGGCGTTGGTTCCACACAGACCGGCGCCGCTCGCTTCTCTCACAGCAGCTCGGGGTGTTTTGACCCGCATTGAAAACGGAACGGGGGAGGCGACATTCTTAACCCAAGTCGGGACCACGGGAAGAAGCACAGCCACTGAAGGTGAGTTTGAACTGGAGTGACAAGATGTATGGCAATGAGAAACTACAGCTCCCAGCATGTCTCAGCATTGCGATGAGCAGTGGTGGATGCTGGGAGCTGTAGTTCTATATATACAAGTTTGCACAGATAAATAGGTCTGTTGTCAGTAAGCTAGGGAGGACCACAATAAAATATTCCGCCTCCAGCATTGAGAGGAACAGCATCGTTGGGAGCTGTAGTTCTTTAATATATATACACGTGTGTGTTATAGGTTTGTGTTTTTAAAACTTGGTACAGCTATAAAAGAGTTTAACTCAACAACATCAAATGCCCCGGAAAGCGATTTTTCTATTTTATCTTCTAACTCTTGTACACCTCTACTTATTTTTGAAGAGCTTAATTCTTTAACTAGATTGTGACTCTGTTTAATTTGATTGCAATCATGAACACTACTTTTATTATGTGCTGTCAGTTTTAGACCAATGCTAGCTTGTGAAAGTAAAACCTGTATGTGCTGCATTTACTTGTAACTGACATGTCTCTAAACTACAGACAAAACCAAATGAGTCCGAGTGACTCTCTGTGTTTAAGGGAATACCTAAGCAATCAAAATGGTACCACTGGTTACAAATGTCACAAGCTAGCATTGGTCTTTTACTTTAATTGGGTGATTTACAAACACAAAATAATTTTTTTAACACTGGTTCTGTGATAAAAGTCTTTTTTATACATTTTTCTTTTACCTTTTTGGTTTCTTTGACATTTCTCTTCAGTTTCTCAATAAAATAAAACATTTGTATCAATTTCAACATGTACTAATGTACTAACATTGTCTACATTATTTTCTGATTTTAAAATATTCACCTCCCCTACAAGTGTGTGTATGTTGTTTCTATTTTCTTCCCATATTAGACAGCAGTATCTGACTCCTTCTGAAGCTGCAGGTCGTGTGTGGCCAAATCATATTTTTTTTTTAATTGCCAAATTTCCATGTTATTTGTGCTTCTATCAGTAGTTTCCTTTATGTAATGTATTGCATTTGCTATTTGTTTGTTATCAAAATTATTTTTCTTTCCTTTACATTTCTTATGTTTAATACCACTGCCTCCTTTTAGTTTCAGACAAAGTCTAGAACAAAAATCTGGATTATTAATAGAATTATAGTTTGTTTTACCATCTCTGTCCTACCTCACCTCCTCTCCGTCCTGCCTCACCTCTCCATCCTGCCTCACCTCTCCTTCCTTCCTCACCTCTACTTCCTGCCTCACCTCCTGTCCGTCCTGCCTCACCTCCTGTCCGCCCTGCCACACCTCTCCTTCCTGCCTCACCCCCAGTCTGCCTTGCCTCACCTCTCCTTCCTGCCTCACCTCTCTGTCCTGCCTCACCTCCTCTCCGTCCTGCCTCACCTCTCCTTCCTGCCTCACCTCCTCTCCGTCCTGCCTCACCTCTCCTTCCTGCCTCACCTCCTCTCCGTCCTGCCTCACCTCTCTGTCCTGCCACACCTCTCCTTCCTGCCTCACCTCTCCTTTCTGTCTCACCTCTCCATCCTGCCTCACCTCTCCTTCCTCTCACCTCCTGTCCGTCCTGCCTCACCCTCCTTACTTCCTCACCTCTCCGTCCTGCCTCACCTCCTGTCTGCCCTGCCACACCTCTCCTTCCTGCCTCACCCCATCTGCCTTGCCTAACCTCTCCTTCCTGCCTCACCTCCTCTCTGCTCTGCCTCACCTCTCTGCCCTGCCTCACCTCTCTGTCCTGCCTCACCTCTCCTTCCTGCCTCACCTCTCCATCCTGCCTCACCTCCTTCCTTCCCCTCCTCCTTCCTGCCTCACCTCCTCTCTGCCCTGCCTCACCTCCTGTCCGTCCTGCCTCACTTCTCCTTCCTGCCTCACCTCCTGTCCGTCCTGCCTCACCTCTCCTTCCTGCCTCACCTCCTATCCGTCCTGCCTCACCTCCTCTCCTTCCTGCCTCAGGAGGAGGATGAGTCACATCATGAGCAGGTTTGACTGGATTTAAAAGTAAATAGTGAATTCCAATGGAGAGAAGCTGCTTTGCAATAGATTTATTAGAGATAGCAGACAGCATCACAGAAAGCAAGTTACAGAGTTACAATTACACAATCACAAAATCTAATCCAGTTCACACAATAGACTTTGTCTTGAATGAGTCACATGACCTTCACTGGAAATACAAAACATCTTCACTGTGTGCACTTCAGAGTGTTTGAAAGTGTACAATGAAGGTTACAATTGCAGAGATGCTGTTTAAACAGCTGGAGCTGCATGTGGTGCTGGTGTTTACTGTGTTCTTGACAGTCTGTGTTAGAAATGTGATTTCATCTGGAACTAGAAACACTCCTAGTGCTTCCAAAGTGATAGAAATGCTGCAGATGTGTGTTGATTGTAATATTCAGATAGACAGAGGATTCTCATTAACAGTGAACAGTAAGACGGCACTCAGGGTGACATTCACATTCAATCAGATTAGCAGTCATGTGTATGCTTAGTAATATATCTTTAGTAATGCATATGTTTAGTAATGTATTTTTAAATGCATATTTCCATAATTCATATTTTCAATAAAATAATTGTAGTTTTTTAGTAATGCAAATGTTTAGTAATATTTTGTGTATTTTTTTTTAGTAATTCATATTTTTTATAACGTATTTTAGTACTGTGTAATTTCAATAATTTCTCATTTTTTGTAATTCTTATTTCCAGTCATTGGAATTCTAATCTGATATGATTGACAGCATTTCTATTTCTGTGTTTTCAGGCAAGTTGTACACTCGGTATTTTACTAAACGTGGAAATGTTTTCATGCATTTCACACGATGTCTAATTACACATGCAGGCTCCTGTCACACTAACACACTGAACACTGCTGCCTTCACATCTGTCTCCTGTGAATGACAATTCTCTGACTGCAATCATTGACAAGCGTTAGCAGAGTTACAGAATCATTTAGCGAAAAGAAACGCCTCTTTAAAAGCTTCTTTAAGATGAAACGTAATCATAACAATAGTTGTTTGTTCTGTTGCAGGTAGTATTACACTGAAGCACACCATTGTGTGTGTAGCACCTGCTAATAATAAACCTCTGTGGTAAATTAGCAATCTGACCAAATCTCTCTCTCCTATCATTCCGGGGATACATATAAACAAAATACTGGTGCACGTTATTCAAGTTGCGCCAGTTATCAAATGGTGCAGCACCCAGTCTGTTAACAATATTACAGTCTGGATTATCGCTAAGACATTTCTCTAAACATGGGGCGTTTGTGGTGAAGAATATCACACAGCCTCCACCTCGGAGGATTTGATTACCATTAGCCTGAAACCTCACAGCAGGGCTCTCTTGATTTCTAACAGAAGAGAATAACAGTTTGAATTCACTGCATCTTTTACGTTCTATTTCTGTGCCGCGAGGATCAGGTCTGGCAGCAATGTAATTATCATTAGAATTGATATTTGTAGGATTCGCTGGGATATCATCTCTACTGTATGTCACGTCACCAGTTTGACACTCTCTGGGGGTTAGAGCTATGAGGAATGAGAACTGCAAGTTTCTCCCATCTTTCAAGGGTATAGTCAAATCGACAAATCTGAAAAACAAAATGGAAAACACATCAGAGAGAAGAGTGGAGAGAAATAGAGGAGGGGGGGAGGGAATGTGGGGGATGGGAGGGGGGAGGGGTGAAGGAGGGGGAGGAGATGGGAGTGGGTGGGGGAGGTGGAGGGGGGGGGGAGGATGGAAGGTGGAGGGAGGAGGTGAGAGGAGGGGTGAGAGAGGTGGGGGGTGGAGGGTGGAGAGGGAGGTCGGAGGGGGAGGTGGGAGGAGGGGTGGAGAGGGAGGGGGTGGAGAGGAGGTGGGAGGGAGATGGGAGGGGGGGGTGGAGGGTGGAGGGGTGGAGGGTGGAGAGGGAGGTGGGAGGGATGTGGGAGGATTGGAGGTGGAGGAGGGGGGAGGGAGGGAGGGAGGAGGGGAGGAGGGAACAAGGGGGGATAATACCATGCATTAATAAATCAGATTCCCTACAAACTGTAAACTCACTCTTGTACAATCTTCCGCATAGATAACTCTGTCAGTATTTCTGAGTATCCTGTGTCAGTCAGAGCACACAGCAACAGCAGCGTACACAAACACAGCTTCATTGTCAACACTCTGAAACTGGAACAACACAAAACAAGGGAGAGACTTTTATAAAATCCTGCTGCAACTTTAAAGATGAATAACTTTGTAGGGATGAAAACTGGAATTCTACAATTCAGTCCACAGTTTTAATAAAAGTATTACAGCAAGCCACTTGTCCTATCATATTGCCATCGCAGTTTAAAATTGTTGCTTTATACAAGTGTTATCTCTAATCTAGTACCGTGATTTTAGAACAGACAGTTCTATTGTGCTAGAACAGACAGTTTTACTCATGACATTTGTTAGTGCACATGTTTATGTTTTAGTACATTGTGTCAACTGTACTTATTTCAATGATCAGGTCCCTACAACTTTGTACTGACACATGATAAGAGCAAACTGAAAACAGCATATGAAAACAGAATTGATAGCATAAACCTAGCACTGAAGACAGTCACTGTATATATATATATATATATTGTAAATGCTAAGTAATAAATAATAATGAATTCTTACTGTCTACTTCAGTCAGTTCAGTTCTTTTCTTTCTCTCTCTCTCTCTGTTGTTTTGCGTTCTTTTTTATACTGTTCTTTAACAATACAACCTTGATTTTTGGCAGCTGTTTGATTATATAACCTGCGCTATTGATTTAAGATTAGAACGATCAATGTCCGAGACACAGTGGTGTGGTGGTTAGTGCTGCTGACTCCTTCTCACAGCTCCAGGGTCCTGGGTTTGATTCCAGCCTCAGGGGTCTGTCTGTGTGGAGTTTGCATGTTCTCCCCAATGTGTTCACATTGTGGGTTTTCTCCGGGTACTCCGGTTTCCTCCCACAGTCCAAAGACATGCTGTCCAGGTTGATTGGTCACTCTAAATTGCTCTGAGTGAGTGAGTGTGTGTGAGAGTGTGTGTGAGAGTGTGTGAGAGTGTGTGTGTGAGAGAGAGAGTGTGTGGGAGGTTGATTGGTCACTCTAAATTGCTCTGAGTGAGTGAGTGAGTGTGAGAGTGTGTGTGAGTGTGAGTGTGTGAGTGTGTGAGTGAGTGTGTGAGAGTGTGTGTGAGAGTGTGTGTGAGTGTGTGTGTGAGTGTGTGAGAGAGTGTGTGGGAGGTTGATTGGTCACTCTAAATTGCTCTGAGTGAGTGAGTGTGAGAGTGTGTGTGAGTGTGTGTGTGTGAGTGAGTGTGTGTGTGAGAGTGTGAGAGTGTGAGTGAGTGAGTGTGTGAGAAAATATAATGTTTTCAGACAAATGGCAGACTCAGAGAAACTTGCTGTCCTCCTAGGGAAGGGACACACAGCTCCATTGGCTGCCAAATATGTAGCCACCTGCCACAACCTGAGGGGCACGCAGTGACTCAGCACAACTTAACAATGTAATAGTTTCAATATTATTATTTCAATATTTATCTTATTTTCTGTATTATTATTTTGGTACCATGGTTCCTTGTTTATACATACTGTATGTATATATATATTATTATTATTTGTTCATTTAGCAGACGCCTTTATCCAAGGCAACTTACAGAGACTAGGGCGTGTGAACTATGCATCAGCTGCAGAGTCACTTACAAATACATCTCACCCGAAAGACAGAGCACAAGGAGGTTAAGTGACTTGCTCAGGGTCACACAATGAGTCAGTGGCTGAGGTGGGATTTGAACTGGGGACCTCCTGGTTACAAGCCCGTTTCTTTAACCACTGGACCACACAGCCTCATATATACACAGTATATATGTGTGTGTGTGTGTGTGTGTGTGTGTGTGTGTGTGTGTGTGTGTGTGTGTGTGTGTGTGTGTGTGTGTGTGTGTGTGTGTGTGTGTGTGTGTGTGTGTGTGTGTGTGTGTGTGTGTGTGTGTGTGTGTGTTCGTAATATATATGTAATTGCTTTGGCAACACTGTTGAAAATAAGTCATGCCAATAAAACACACTGAATTGAATTGAATTGTGTGTGTGTGTGTGAGAGTGTGGTGCCCTGCGATGGACTGTCTAAAACAGTAACCAAGTTACACTCATCTTATATTCATAACACTCATCGATAATGTTTGTTAAACTTTCAAATTTACTTTAGTTGTTCAAACATAAATCATTTTAGCAAAATCCCATCAACCTTTGCAGGACTGCACCTGTATACATTTGTAAATATATTCTGAATCGACAATTATTTTACGCTGTCAAACAAGTCAAGCTCGATTTCTTTCTCTCACACTGCGAGCCCCAGAAAGTAAAGGCAACCAGACCTATCACACCGTTGCAGGACTAACTAATTAACACAGATCCGGGGACAACAACAACACAGCCAGCTGAGAGGCAGGGAGGTAGGCAAGCAGGCAGGCAGGTAGGTAAGGAGATAGGCAGGCAGGCAGGCAGGTAGGTAAGGAGATAGGCAGGCAAGCAGGCAGGCAGGTAGATAAGGAGATAGGCAAGCAGGCAGGCAGGTAGGTAAGGAGATAGGCAGGCAAGCAGGCAGGCAGGTAGGTAAGGAGATAGGCAGGCAGGCAGGCAGGCAGGTAGGTAAGGAGATAGGCAGGCAGGTAGGTAAGGAGATAGGCAGGTAGGTAGATAAGGAGGCAAGCAGGCAGGCGGGTAGGTAGGAGATAGGCGGGCAGGCAGGCAGGCAGGTAGGTAAGGAGATAGGCAGGCAGGCAGGCAGGCAGGTAGGTAAGGAGATAGGTAGGCAGGCAGGTAGGTAAGGAGATAGACAGGCAGGCAGGCGCCCAGTTGGCCTCCCACAGCAGTCGCTGCTGGTGCTCCGCAGTGGTGAAACATGGATGATTACCCAGCACACTCCTGCTTGAACCCTCCCCGCTTCCCCGGGCAGCGCTCACTTGGCCAATTTTGCATGCCCCCTGGGAGCTCCCGACCACAGCCTGGCAATGATGGCAGCATAGCCCTGGATTAGAATCAGCATTGATCTCCTTTAGGGCTGTGGGGCCCTATAGCATCCTGCTCTGTGGTGTAGTGCCTTTACTGGATGTGATGTGGGAGCCCCTACATAACAAATCTGAAATTATTTTTTAAAAATTGATTCAAACTAAAATAACAATAATGGGTAAATAGAAATCCTTATTTTGTTTCAAAGATCGATAACTATTAATCTTTGACAGGATAGTGGTGTTTTTATGTTAGCATGTTTACATGTCTGTTTATCTATCTAGATATCTAACTACTGTTAATATATGACAGGACTTATTAATCTTTAAGAGAATGATGGGAAAATTCAGATTTCCAGTAAATCAAGTTGAAAAACAAAGTAATGCCAACACTGACTAGGAACACTTTAATGAATGAAATAGAATATTGAGAAGGAAGGAAAGAAAATATTAAAGGATAGAAACAAAGAACTCACAGGAGGGAAGGTAAGGGAGGGAGAAAGAAGGGTGAAAGAAAGAGATATTTTAATGTTTTATGTTTTAAGAATGAAAGAAGGGAAGAAGAAAGACAGAAAAGGAATGAAAGAAAGAAAAAAATGGAAAGAGAAAGGGAAAAAGAAAGAAAAAGGAAAAAAGAAAGAAGGGAAAGAAAGAAGGAAAATAAAAGGAAAAGAAAGAAAAAGGGAAAAAGAAAGAAAAAGGGAAAAAGAAGGGAAAGAAAGAAAAGAAAGAAAAAGGGAAAAAGAAAGAAGGAAAATAAAAGGGAAAGAAATGAAAAGAAAGAAATGAAAATAAATGAATCAATAATAATAATTATATGTATAATAATAATCCACCCGATTTACCACAGATTTTTTATGAAATCATTCTACCCGGTTTCTAAACATTCACACCAATTTGGAAAATAATTTCACCCGAAAATGAAAAGCCGTATTATTACAGCACTGTGGAAATGTCATCTCAAAATACCCATAGAGGTCTTTGATGTACCATTTTGTTCCTGTTACAGATTCACTCAATTCTATTTAGCTTTTAATGTGCACTCTAAGACCGAGTGTTTAACTTTAATTTTTGTCACACTTTTTAAACACGAAGCCACTGCGTTTGTGATTCTTGTTTAGGAATGCAACACCTTGTGGTGTTTATTATTTTATAAACTCTTGCACGTGTTTATTATTTGTAACATGTTTTAAACGTTCGTATATACGCGTTTATTATCGTTTAAAATATAAACATTAAATTGGAGCAAAAACACGTAACGTTTAACAATTATTCAGAGCACTGTTATACCTAATAATTACGTGTATACACTGCTGTTCAATCGATTGCAAAACAGGTTCAGGGTCACGCAACGCCCGTTTGTGATATGATTTGGGGCCCATTTATTACTAACGTTTCGCGTGGTTTTGTACTATAGAATGAGAAACTACAACTGTCGCGGGTCTTAGCGGTGACGTGACAAGCGTGCTTCACGCCACGCTGATGACGGTACATCAAGCCTCGAGCTTCAATCAAGATCCTCCTGGAAGCTATAAATATCACGGTCGTGCTGAACTGATTGACATGTTTATTTATTAAAAGAAAAGGGAATTGGGGTGAAATCTGTGTTGCAACTCGGCAGGGATAGTCAGTCAGTCGCAGTGCCCAGCTTCTACTGCTGACATGCTGTCAAAAGAGAAAATAAGGAGGCAGCCGCGATAAAGCAGTAATTCAATAACGTCCATTTTTAATTGGCTTCGTCTTAGCAAATTAACTGTTTATCCATTCTAAACACTTTTTGACTTTACTGTCTTCTTCTATGCCAGTCTTAAGACGATCCATATTTAAGCGCACAAACTGGATTCTGCATACAAAACTGCAGTTTCCTTAAATTGAACACACAATGGACAACTGTAATCGAGCAAAGATCTCAATCTGTAGTGTGGAATTGCATTGAAACAACAGCACTGCAGTTTAGATACTGGACTAGTGGGATTGCATTGGAAACAACAGCACTGCAGTTTAGACATAGCTTAATGACAAATGATGACCAATTTAAGATCAAATAAAATACAGTCATTACGAGTAGATTTTATTAGAAGTCGTCAAATTTTTACATTTACTTTAAAAATAAAATAAAAACCACCAAAATGTAATGAAGACTGTAGACTTGTTCTATACTGTACTGAAACACACACACACACACACGCCTCAATACAATCAATTGTTTCTTGGGAAACAAATGACATTTCCAAAAGTAAAGTGTATTTAAAAATATACAATAAACTCGACAAGTAACGTAATTACATTTTACCTTTGATTTGTAAAACAAACAAAAGGAAAAAGATAAGTTTCAATTATTTCACTTTTTTCACACAGATAAAAATTAATACTTATTATTCAAATATTTGGTCCAAACGTAAATTTTATTGTAAAAATGCAAATAAAAATAATAAAGTTGATATGAATAAATGTTAAGGTGCTTTGTTAACGGGTAGGTGTAATTGTTTTGTTTGTTTTAATATAGGAAAGATAAGAACAGAATCTACTTTTTATTATTATTATAAATGATTAAACTCTAATTACCAAAGCGATAGTGTCGTGGTGTCTATGGCGGTTCTATCGTCTGATAAGTGACCGCTGACGGAAGATCAAAACCGATGCATACTAAAGTGCTACGATCACGTTCCCTTGACAACGGGCATCGGTTTATACAAAGCCTGATCTAACCCGCCATATCCATTGACCTGCGCTCAAATTCATCTGAAAGGTTATTTAATGATAACTAACCTCTGGAAACGTTAATAGTAATTAAAAAAACGAAAATGCGGAACACTACGAGTTATAATACCCTATATGCCTTCTTATATTTACTTTTTCAAAAATAATTATAGCCTGCAAATTACCAAATTAAATGCCGTTGCTGACATCGAATCAAAACCTAATGACCAGTCTGGAATGTATTCACTATTCGTCACTTTTTATTAACTTAATTAACCGCTAAAGAGAACTGCAATGCTGGCGAGGCCCTGCTGTTGGTTTGTTTAGAAACAGACACACGGTTGTTATGTCCGTTGCTTAGGAAGTGACGCAATCACTTTTCTAGCGTATTACCACACAAGCAGCACTAGCACTATGAGAACATTATTTTTTAGCATTAGTATTATTAAGTCTACAGGTACCAGTGTCTGAGGCAGATAGGTAAGTGTTTCTGCTTCAAGTACTTTTAAATTAACTACATTAAGTAACATTGTAAGGTGGTATTTCAATTAGGTGATGTAGTGTGTGATTAGTACCAGGTGAGTGGTTAAATTGAATAGAGGTTGATTTGCTATCTGATTGGCTTCCACACAGTTTAGTTTTTTCCCCCTAGTTGCTATATTTAGTCAGGCAGGTTATTTGTGTGCCAGCAAACCGAAGAGCCTCACAACAAAAAGAGCCGGGAGAGTCCAGCAAGGGGATGCCTGCGCCGAGAGAGGCCTGTTGAAACGATCCAAACCTAGCAGCGCTCTGGAAGGCGCAATCTACTAGTCAGTCTGTACCCTCCCACCCCCTCAACTGCTCCCACTCCCACTGTGCCTATTTGTCTCACCTGTCCTGTGACTGTCTCTCACATCCCTGTTCTGTCCCCTCGTTCTCGTTCTCTGCTTTCTCTCCGCCAATGCTCCTCCAGCCCCTCTAACCTCATCCTCTGCTCCCCCCCCCTCCACACTCTCTGGTGCACTCTGAACTGTCACTCTTCTGCTAACAAAGCTGATTTCATCTCTGCCTTTGCCTCCCTCTCTCTCGACTTCCTTGCTCCCACTGAAAACCTGGCTGTCCCCTGATAACTCTGTAACTCCTGCCGCCCTGTCTCTCTACGTCCTGTCCCATGCCCAGCGTCTCACTGGACGGGTGGAGGTGGGACAGTCTTCTCCTCTCCTCCTACTCTTTCTGTCCCCTCCGACCTCTCCTCTCCTCTGTTAACACCTTTGAATTTCATGCTGTCCAACTAACCTCTCCCTGTCAACTGCTAATTGTACTCTACCATCCCCCTGGACCTCTTGCTCACTTTCTCGATGAACTCGATTATCAACTCTTCTCTCTGCCCTCTCTGTCTACCCCAACTGTCCTGTTAGGTGACTTCAATATCCATCTCTCCAACCCCAGCCACTCTGCGGTTCCTCCTCTCCTTGACTTCTGTCTCTCTTGATACCCCCTACCCACAGCTGGCTGGTTAACTGGACCTCACCTTCTCCAGGGCCTGCCCCTCCACCTCTCTGTCACCCCTGGACCTCTCTGATCACTATTTCATCTCTTTCTCTGTCTATCCCCTCTCCTGCTCCCCTCCTACCTCCACTGTCACCTCTCGCCGTAACCTCCGTTCTCTCCCCTTCTGTCCTAGCCTCCACCTCTCTCTCACCTCCCTCCTATCGCTCCTTCTCACAACTCTCTGTAGACTCTGCTACCTCCCCCTTCTCCTCCCTAACCTCCTCCCTCGACTCCCTCTGTCCCCTCACCTCCCGACCTGCTCGCCCCTCCCCAACACTGGCTTTCCCTCTGTGCTCCGCTCAGCAAGAACCACACTGCGATCTGCTGAAAGAAATGGAAAGACAAACTCCCTGCTGCCTAAACCTTTACCGCCTCTCCCTCCTCCTTCTCCTCTACTCTCTCCTCTGCTCAATGTTCTTATTTCAATCTATAATCCAAGCCTCTACTAACAACCCACGTAAACTATTCTCTACCTTCTCCTCCCTCGTCTATCTCATCGATGACTTTGCCTCTTCTCTTCTAAAATCTCAGATATCCTTTAAAACTCTTTCCCAACTCCTACACCTCTCCCCTACATCCAGACTATAGAGCGCCAATCCTGCACCACTCTCACGCAAAGTGCCTTTTACTGGAAATATATATTTTTAAAGGAATTTTACACATTGATTTCCCTTAAACGTAGGCTATACTGATTCACCTATCTTTCTACAGGGTAGTAACGTTGTTCTAAGAAAATAATCCCTAACATTAAAAAAAAAAACCCTTAAACCGCCACGATTTGTGGGGTCATAATATATTTTTTTCATATGCCAATGCTCCATTCCCCAATACAGATACCCACAAATGCCAAGATTTTACTGTTTAAAAAATATTTTATTAAAAGTCTGTCAACCAATACAGGGTTTTTTCACAAAATGTAGGAAGTTTGTGCATAAACTACCATAGTTAGACATCAGATACAGCCCAGTATCTTGAAACGTTTGTGTCACATTGCTTGGAGGACAGTGTACACTATGATGAAAATTATATATTTTTTAAAGTATTCTTCAAAACGTCTGTTGAAATAATAAATGGAGGCCTCAAAAAGGCATCTGTGTCTCCGATGGCTAGGGTGATCCACTTTACAGCCTGCACAGTTTTTTATTAGATCACGATCAATAAGCACCTCCAGAAGTGAAGCCAGAACTCCTCTGGAAATCTAAAGACTCGCTAGGGTGATCAAGTCGCCGATCGATCTCTGGAAAGTCAGACTCTGGAGGGTCGTGCATATCTAGATTGTTAAAAGCATGGGTAAGTTCCCCCAGACCGTGCATTCATCAGCCACCTCAAGAGCGGAACGCACAGCCGAGTCGTCAAATGCAAAATGAGCCATTTCTATAGTTTACTTTCCTTCAGTTTAAACTTGTAGAAATGTTTGTAAAACAACAAACATGTCGGGGGTTGTTATACGCAATCCTGAGGATCAACACCCAAGTATCACAGATAGAGGCGGCTGATACCATTCAGACAGACCCCTGAAAACAATGAACGGCCTCGCAATCCTCACACCCCATCAGGCATTTGCGAAAAGGAAGGCCGTGGTGAACGTTACTCTGTCTCTCTTATATTTTCATTTATTTCACAGCTATAACTTTTAAACACACATTTTACTTTCTGTTTTTACTTTATTTCTGTCACAGGTTTAACTTTTTAAACACACATTTCCTTCTCTTTTTATTTTTTATCTGATATTTCTTTTTAAACCACGCATTGTATTTTCTTTCTGTTTTTTTATTTTATTTTTTAACTTTTTTAAACCCCGCATTTTTATTTACTTTCGTTTTTTAATTATTTCTTTTTTTATTTCATTCTCTTTTTATTTTAGTTATATATATATTATAGTTATGTATATATTAATATACATCCCGGGATCTTTTTTACAGGAGTTTCTACAGGAACAAGTACAGCTTCTTTAGAAACTTCAGGTTTTACTTTTTCACCTTTTGATAGGCGTTGAAAGGGGTTTGGGGTCTATAGTTTAAAAAAAGAAATGGTCTTAGAAAAAAAGATGTTTATATATATATCTATATATATATTGTAAACGAGCCTTGCGGCTCTACCCATTTATACAATGTTTAAATTGCTTTTAAAAAACTTTTAAAAAAACATTGTTATGTATACATGTAATTCAATTGAATGTGTGATATGAAAACAAGGTGTCCATTTTTAAATACGTCACACCGAAACAACAACCGATGGCCATATTGCTACGGCAAGCGAGGCGGTCATAAAGGCTTCTAAGTCTAACAGGGTGGCTGCCATATTGGGATACGGCACCCACAAAAACAGCCACCGGAGGCCATTTTTAAACACGGCAAGTGAGGCGGACATTTTTAAATACATCACACATAAACAACAACAACAAACCGGCGGCCATATTGCTACGGCAAGCGAGACAGTCATAAAGCATCAATTGCAATGAACTTGCAGAGTTAGTACGGAGCTGCGTACTAGCTACTACGGTACTATCTCGGGATCATCCCCATGCGGGGTACAAAGTTAATACCAATTGCATCGAAAAAACAAGCAGATCAAAGTTGGAGACTAGCTGATCCCCAGGTTTAGAACGGTACTAAGAATCAAGCATTGTTATTGTTGTTACCAAACAGGAACTGAAGGGGGCTCTGAATCATTATTTCATTATCAGAACCGCTTTATCCTTTTACAGGGAGCCAGACACGGTGCAAGGCGGGATGGCTCTGAATCAGAACATATGAAATATTTGTAACAGTAATGTATGTATTTTACGATATTATGAGCTAATAATCATTTTTATAATGTTACAAATAGGCCGACATTTATGCATAAATATTAATTAGTCTCTAACATATATTTATATGTGTGCACGTAATCATTTATTTTTTTATTTAAGATATATATGCTGTAAACGAGTGGTAGTGTGGTGCTACTGGACACCAGTGTTTTTTTCCGAACAGACTGGGTTGGACACATTGCTTATTCAGGTGAATATCTTTATTTACAATATTTACACAAGTTTGCACTTAAACAAGAACGTTGCTTGCCCTGTACGGGCCACTAACTAACTCACTTCTTCTCCCCTCTCTATGCTACTTCGAGACGACCAAGCTAAAACAGGCTTTGCCTGTAGAATGTCCAGACTTTGCAACACCTATGAGCAGGGTATGGTCTCCCTCTGGCAAGGTATCCAAGCACACAGGTAAGTAGCAGAGGGGCTCAGGACTGGAGGGTTGTGTCAGCAACACAGGTGAGTAGAGGTTGGGCTCCCTCTGGTGGAGTGAGCCAGGAACACAGGTGAGTAGAGGTTGGTCTCCCTCTGGTGGAGTGAGCCAGGAACACAGGTGGTAGGTTGGAGGTTGGGCTCCCTCTGCTGGTTATCATCTGGAACACAAGAGAACAGACCACAACGGCTCCCTCTGGCAGAGTGAGCCAAGCGCACCAGCACTTATATTCCAGTCTGTGGGGAAGGATTCCCACCACAGCCAAGACCCAGGATGACCATGGGTGAGTGCTGATTCCCTTACAGGGAATGGCGGGACAATGGCGTTCCCACCGCAATAGCGTATGTGATATAACGTAATTCCAAACAATAAATAAACTCTGTCCCAAAACCGCAGTCTTGTGTCTCAGTTCCTTGTTCTCTGTGCACCTCCTGAAATGGGGTGCAGTTCACTGCTCCCGCAGCCAGTAACTAAACGGTGCTTTGTTCAGTCCCCAAGTTGTATAAACAATATTCCTTCAAATCACAGTCCTCACTGTTATGTTCGCTGCTCCTACAGCCGGTAATCAATCAGTGCTTTAATCAGTCCCGGGTCATATAAACAATATTCCTTCGAAACACAGAAAACACTGCTGTGCCTTCGCACAACAGACACCCAACGATACTCCTCAGGACACTTCAGTAACGGTGAGTTCCACAGAATAATACCGCAGGTAAAACAGCTCATAAAAATTAAACAAAACCAAGCAAAATAAAGACTACCTCAACAAGAGGAAAAACAGACTGTTTTAAACTTTCCACAAGTTAACTACGACTGCAGTGAAAGAGCATTCATTATACCTTCATGACTGTCTCCCAAGAGTTGAAATGGATTTCCAAGGCTTTACGCAAGCAGGACAATCAGGCGGTGTTCCCCACGATCACACAACGTCCCGATTGTTCTGCTCTGCTTCCTTATATCCTGAATAACCCCGCCTTGCCAATTGTCGCTGAGCCTTCTGGGGCGTGTAGTTTTTCTTGCAGCAAAGCCATTTCTTAAAGGCATCACTGTCATTTCCATCACAATGCATGGTAAAATACTCCATATCAGGGCACACGGACTGCCTATAAAATATTCAACCAAGTGCAATGCCATGAAATAAACTAGCAAAGCTGTTTTAATTTTGAATTCTGTTTTTGATTACATTAGCTTTATACATGATACAGACAGTTGCAGCTCGTGCAGTGGGGCCCAGGCTGTTTTAAAGGGAGTAAAGGATGACCGTGGTCAACACACACGGGCTGTTTCGACACCGTTCTCATTGGACCACAACAAGTACAAAACAGGGAAGGGGTGGTATTCCAAAAGAAGTATCATAGATAATCATTTCTAAAAATGCCCTGAGAAAAGCACTATATTTTATATTTCAATGTGCCCCCAAGCCCTACTACATAAAATAACATTTAACTCACATTCTACCCACTGTGTCCCTACTCCTCAATATCCCTGCTCGCCCCTAAGAACCACCAGTGTCGAGTCCCCTCAAATTAAAGGGAATGAAAAGACTTGCTGCCCTCCCAAAAAATTATAAATAAATAAATAAATAAATAAATCCGTCTCTAAAATGTGAAAGCTACTATCGCATACTACAGGCTCTACATGCATAACTGTAATGCTGCCGACACCTTCCTTCATTATTAGTAGTTAACAGTATCGTAGCCATAATGTAATTTTATTTTACTATTTCAATATCCGTACAGGCAGCAGATGCTTCAAATATAGTGACAACATATATATGTGTATATTATATGCACACATTATTATTTCAGCAAAAATAAACTGCCAGTACATTCTGGGACTTTCACATGTCTTCCACTATTCCACTTAGTACGATACTAAAATTCTTAGTCCATAGCAAGTTAGACTAAGTTAGTCCCGTACTTAGTATCCTCTAGAGGGCAGCAACAGTTATTTTTGGGTTCGTTGCAATTGAGACCTCTTTTAGTACGCAGCTGGGGACTAATTTCAGCCGCCAAGTTCGCTGCAATTGGTATTTAACTTGTGTACAAGTTTAATACGGAGCTGCGTACTAACCACAGGATTATCCCCAGTTAGTATGCTGCTTTCAGTTTGTTGCAATTAACCCAAAAGCTTCTAAGTCCTAACAGGGTGGCTGCCATATTGGGATACGGCACACACAAAAACAACAAGGTGGCCATCTTGGGATACGGCAAGCGAGGCGGTCATTTTAAATGCGGCTAGGCCTTAACATTTACAACAAAAAAAAAACGCAGTGAAACGCAGGATGAACAATGACAAAAATAACCTTAAATATTACAGTAAAATAGACATTTTAGATTTTTATTGATTCAATATTATAATATATTAAAAAAAAAAATTACCGAAGCGGTATTCGAACACATATTTCTTCATCAGCATTTTGACACATCAAAATAAACACACTGCATTTATACTATCACGTCCAAAGTAATTAAAAATATACCGCGGTACAGTATTATCTCTAATTGTAACTAAAACAAGTACTCAGCATCAGATAATAAACACCTAGCGAAACAGAAATCAAACATTTTGAAACACGCAGCAGCATTTAAAAAAAAAAAAAAAAAAACAACAACTTACCAACACAGAGGAGGGAGGGGGCGATCTGAGGAAGACAGCAGCAGCTTCAGCAGACAGTCAGGCAGGCCACGTAAGAATACGATGTTTTCTTTAAAATGAGACAAAACCCGAGTCTTCTAATATATATAGTAGTTGATAACGTTATACACCCTATAAAACGTACAGACAAAGCCTGTGAAAGACATGTCAGGGCAGGGGCCCCTGGACTCGCTCTGTCTCTCTCGAAAATACAAGACAAAGCCCCAGTGATAGTACTGTGTTTTAAATTAAGCTTATTGTATTTAAATTATGTTCGAGATGTATGTATGTTTTTTTTTTTAATTCTTACTAAAATAAAGCACTACTGTTTAAACGATTATAAGTGAATATCTTTTTGGAGAGAAAGTTTGTTGTTTGTTTGTTGAGAAATTCATTTTTACTATAACTAGGTACTTCTTATACCTTATTATGGGTAATTTGGTCTTAAAATAATCCTAATAATTAAAAGAATGTGGGTACTTCGCTTGTTAGCTTCTAAAAATAACTTTTAAAAGAAATAACATTTATTTTTAAACCTATATGGTTCCCTTTCAAGTCAAAAATAACCATCAAGTATGGGAAATCGCCGCCAGGCGGTAGGATTGGCTGAGCTTTATAGCAAAGCTGCTGATAGGCCTCTGCGCGAGCTGACGTGTAAAAAAAAAAACATTTCCCATTGACTTACACAAGGAAGAGAACCACCAACCGCACTTTAGTAGCCCCATTATAACAGGTAAGTATAGCACAGCACCATTGTCTTTTTAGACCAAGACACTGTACTAGCACTTGGCGTCTCTGCTCTGCGTGTCAGCTGACGCTTCTGCGTCTAGTGCATAGCGTTCCAACGCTCAGTACTTGCGCTTCGGCGTTCTAGTGTCAGCGCTTCGGTGCTTTGGTGCAGCGCTTCGGCACTTGGTGCTTAGCGCTTGAGGGCTCAGTGCACGCACCTCGACGCTCGACGCTTCGACGCTCGGGGCATCGACGCCTCGACGCTCGGTGCACGCACCTTGACGCTCGGCGCTTCGACGTTCGGTGTTCGGCACCTTGGTGTTTGGTGCACGCTCCTGACGCTCGTAGCTTCGACGCTTCAGCGCTCAACGCAACCCATCGACACGGCGGGCCCGCTTCGGCGATCGGGGTGTCTTAAGAATGTCTGGGTTCCACCGTTATGTCCCTTGCGAGGCTAAATTGCCGTGAGCGACCCGCATGAGGGGACTGTGTGGCGTGCCTGGGACCAGAACCGCCACGCCTGCCTTGGCAGACAGATCGTTTTGCGCATTGTGCGCTAATTTTCAGCCGCGCACTCTTCGCCAGAGGGTGAGGAAAGCGGTTGGGAGCCACTCCCCCTCCTCGGGGTCGTCTTACACCCTGTCTGTCCTGCCGTCGTCTACAACGACTCCGCCCGTCAAACTGCGGATATCCAGGAGCCCCTCCCAGCTTACAGCTGGCCAGAGATCCCCAGACCATAGACGTGCCCAGGAACGCTCTCGTAGCCCGTCTATCTGACCCCGAGGTCCCTCCCCCCGCAGGGAACGCCCTCACTGGTCATGGTCTCGCTCCGTGTCACCCCACCATAGGGGACGCTCCTGTTCCCCTCGTCGGGACAGGCGTTATAGGGACAAGTCAGACGTGGCTGAGCTCATGTCAAAGATGTCCCAGTTTATGGACGTGATGATGGGTCAGCAATCGCTGCTCATGTCTCTGACAAACGTGGCACCACGAGCCACTGACGCACAGGTCGGGCCGACTGCCAATCAGCCGGCGTTTCCGCCACAGCCTCTGGCCACCCCGGTTTGTCCAACAACCCCAAGGGGTGTGGGACGTAGATGCCATCTCAAGGGATGCTTCAGAAGGGGAGCCTCTCCTTGAGGAGGACAGTGTGGAAGCTGAACTGACCTCCCAGCACTCAGAGCAAGACACTGAGTTGGAGGTGTTGGACACCAATGATCCCTTGTGGTCACTGGTGGAGCGAGCAACTCGCCACCTGGGGATTGAGTGGCCAGCCGTGGAATTACCTCGGCGGTCACTGTTTGAGTCGCCGTCTGTATGGTCTCCACAGCCCAGGATGCTCCCAGCCTTCCCTGATTTTATCAAGGAGGTACAGTCCACCTGGGGGGCCCCAGCTTCTTCACCGGCAACTTCGCGGAAGGCTTCTGCGTTTGCCAAGCAGGGAGTGAGTGAGGCTGGTCTGGCATCCTTTCCACCAGTTGATGCTGCCTTTGCAGCCCTGGTTAGAACGCCGACGCTCTCGGGTCTAGCTAAAGACCCTACATGTCCTAAGAGACAGTGCAGGACCACGGAGGTTCATTTAAAGAAGGGCTATTCAGCAGCTACAGAGGCAGTTAGGTTGTCCAACGTGGCCAGCCTCCTTTCAGTTTACCAGGCGTCGCTGGTGAAGGATCTCCCGGAGCACCCATCGGTGTCTCTGAGGGCGGAATTGGCGTTGGTCGCTCAACTCCTAGTCAAGATTGCCCAGCTGAATGCACGGGCTCCAAGGACGACCAGTTTACCGGCATGGAGCCTTGATGTGGTTTTAGAAGCCCTTACCAAGGCACCGTTCGAGCCTCTCCACAGTGTGGATATGAAGCTCGTATCTATGAAAACTGCGTTTTTGCTATCAGTGGTATCAGCAAAACGCGTGGGCGAGTTACATGCACTTTCAGTGCATTCATCATGTACTCGTTTCGCAGGAGACGGTTCTAAGGTCTCCATGCGTCCAAATCCGGCCTTTTTACCCAAGGTCATATCCCCATTTCATATGAACCAATCAGTCAAGGCGTTTCACCCTCCTCCTTTTTCTGCCCCAGAGGAAGAGCGGTTACACATGCTCTGCCCTGTGCGGGCATTGAGGTGTTATATTGACCGCACAAGCACTGTGAGGCAAACAGAACAGTTTTTCATATGCCATGGTTCTAAGACTTTGGGTCAGCCGTTGTCTAAGCAACGCCTTTCCCATTGGATAGTGGATGCTATTAAGTTAGCATATGATTCTATGGGCCTTCCGCCACCAGGGCAGTTGAAGGCACATTCCACTAGGGGTATGGTGACATCCTGGGCCCTCTTTAGAGGGGTGCCGGTGTCTGATATTTGCACTGCAGCCAGTTGGGTTACACCGCATACTTTTACGAGGTTCTACCGGTTAAATGTTCTGGAATCCTGCTCCGTCATTTGGAGCATCAGTGTTACACTCTATAACGCCCTAGTTGGCGTTCATATTGATTATTGTCAATATGGTGTTGATCATTCCACCTTAGGATAGGTGTCATTGCGAGCGTAGATGCTGAGGCGCAGTTCCGTTATGACGTAAGTCTGTCCTACTGCCGAGAATCCTCCCTCGCGACAGCTTGGGTACACTGTTCCCATACTTGATGGTTATTTTCGACTTGAAAGGGAACGATAGGTTGCGGATGCAACCCCGGTTCCCTGAAAGAGAAAATAACCATCAAGCCACGAGGTCGCTCTGGAAGCCTTCACGGCCTGAAGCCAAAAGAGGAATTGGATCTCTGCGTGCTGCGTTATGTAAGCTCCCAAGGGGGCGGGCTTACACGTCAGCTCGCGACAGAGGCCTATCAGCAGCTTTGCTATAAAGCTCAGCCAATCCTACCGCCTGGCGGCGATTTCCCATACTTGATGGTTATTTTCTCTTTCAGGGAACCGGGGTTGCATCCGCAACCTATCGATCTACAGCATGCAGTATTACAACCGGCCACTAGGGGTCGTCGATTTTCTTTCTGGAAAGAAAGTTTCTTTGCTCAGACTGGCTCAGTGCGCTGCGTTTAACACTAATATATGCATTTTTACTATAACTATGTACTTCTTATTACCTATTATGGGGTATTTGGATAATCCTAATAATATGAAGAATGTTGGGACGGTGGTTGTTAGCGTCTAAACTAATTATTAAAAGAAATAGAATAGTTGCAAATTTCAGGCGGTTGAATTGTGGGAAAAAATGCCCCCCCTCCCCCGCCAGTTACATCTCTTAAGACAAATAGGACCCCCTGGCGAACTTTCTCTACTGAGTTACGGTTAGTTCTCGGTGTAACAGTCTATAATGTTACTGGCTGAGTATGAAACCTTTGCGGTGGTCTTCTCTGCACAATAATAATGAAAGTTATTATAGAGGACCGCTGTGAGCGGTAATTCTCTGCACTATAATAACACTCGTTATTATGTTAGAGAATATCTGCGAGTGGTAGTTCTCTGCACTATAATAACTCTATAGTTATTATGGTAGAGAGTTTCTGTGCTATGTAAAAGATATATACACTTTTCCTTTGCAATAGTCTATAATATTGCAAACACACCTTTCTTTTCTATGTACTAATCTATAATAGTACACTGCTTTCTTTTCTTTTTAATAATCTATATTACATACACTTTGTCATCTATGACATTCCAAACATTCCTAACATTCCAAAGAAAAAAGGGGGGCTGAAGGTGTGGGGTAGTTTTGACACCTGGACAGCATATGTATGAAAAGGGGGCGGGGCTTCAGGGTCATAAATCAATCAGTCATGGGGGGATGGGTCACACAGTGACAGTAACTATCATTTCCTTACTACTCCTATTGTTTATGCTGAACACATTGGGCTAGTCCACTTTTATAACTGCCTTCACAGGACACACTCTGAGAGGGGCAGGGTTAGCAAGACCAGGCCAGAACAATGGAAACATTCTCTCAGTAAATCTGTGTTTAAAAGTGTAGATGAGTCTCATATCACTGGAGTCAAAGAATGTCACCTCCCCCTGTCACTGGTGAGGTACATGCCCAGTACTAATCCCCATCCCTCAGGCCAATGATCCAGAATCCTGTTCCTGTGTTTTCAGTGATCTTCCCTTTCCTCTGGCAGGACTCTTTCATCACACTCACTTCCCACCTCGTTTTGTTCTTAACATCGACATCCCACCAGTGTTTACCCTTCGACAATCCCTCAGAGCCCAGCACTGTAAAACAGATCTCAAACCGCTCTGTGTTGTGAGGAAGCTGCTGTCTCTCTCTGCTGTCTCTCACACTTGTTAGATCCTCAGACAGTATCAGAGCAGGGTGCTGCTGTGCTGGGATCCAGAGTCACTGGAGCTTAGAGAAGAAACGAGAGACAGGATTAGAAATGAGAACATCTACCTGCACACTAAAGCATTGGAATACATTAGCACTACCCCCACACATGTGCATAGGGCCAGTGGCTTCTCCCTTCCATATTTACATTCATACCGGGAAAAATGAAATGTCAAAATGTCCGTTTGACTGAAATAATTATTAAATAATGTCAATAAAATAACTTGCTATTTTATTTTCTAACTAAATTACAGTAGAAATGATCTCTTGTCCCATGTGAATAGAACTTCAGTCTGAACAACACTCACACTCTCACAAGACTGCCTATAAAAGCAGCCTGCTTCAAATGCTGCATTGACTATTCTTAAAGTGACAGCACTCTATTTCTATTCACTGTAATTATACAGAAAGGAAATAACTAGAATAGAAATAGCAAGTGCATTTCTGTACTCCACAACAGTGTGGTTTATATACCTGTGGTCTGTTCTGCTATCCGTGTCTAGGACAGGGATTCTGTCTGAGATCGCACTGCTCCCTGTACTGTACTTTCACTGTTGCTGTCATTTCACTCTGTTCTGAGCATGTTGGCTGATGCATCTCCAGAACGTTCTCATTCCTTTAAATCAGTCAACAAGAACTGCAGCGACCGTGCAAGCAAACAGTTCAGGAACTTACTTTGAATCTCTCGAGACGTCATTACTGCTGACAGGTTCCAGGTCAATGATCGAATGCTGTGTCTGTGCACATTATTTTTCCTGGTATATTTGATGCTTTAAAAGCCTGTGTAATTCTGTTATATGCTGTGTTTTCAATGCTTTATTTCAGGATGTGTATTAGGATTGATTGGAGAAGCTGTATCTTGTTCATACACACATTGTGGATCGTGGTTATATGCACCACCCCCCACCCCCTCCTTTGTGATGCTCCCCACAGGACTCACTGTATTGAACAATCCCCAGCATCTTCTCCCACACTTTGTACTTCAGAGAGCCCAGGTGCTTGGCTGCATCTATCAGTGCTCCTGAAACACACTGTGGATCCTGCAGTGTGCACTCGGCTCTGCAATCATATGCAGGAGTTAGTGCTGCTCTGTGTTTGCATTCAATACAATACAAGAGAGGAAGACAGGCCAGATCTTACTTACCTGCTCTTTGTGTCTTTGTAGTTCTGAAACAAAGCAGAAAAAGAACTGGACTGAATACTTTTCAAACCAAAACTCTCCTGTTTACAATCTTATCTGAAGCAGCAGAGAGGAGCAGCAACTGGCTGTGGTTGAGACGGAAAGATTCTGGCTGGGGATCTCAAGCACAATAGAAAGAAAGAAACGCTGATGTACAGGTAAGTAAGCTGGGCTGAGTTGAGTGGGGGACGGAGGGGGGTGATGCTGGGACGCCAGAATCACCGTCAAGCCCTCTTGAGGTGTCGTGGGCTAGTCGACGAAACACTGAGGATGGAAGGTGCCCACTTGAAACCCCCAGAGATGTACCCTACTTAGCTCAATCCAGACGGTTGTCAATGCTGATGCGCTGGGGAGGCCGCACTGTGGTTGATCCCCGGAGCCAGCATCGCAGCCGTTGTGTGTGCTGATGCGCCAGGGAGGCAAAATAAGCTGATCCCTGGAGCCAGCATTACACTTCAGCCATTAACACCAGACAGAAGGATATCTACATCATCATATGGAAGGAAACGTAAATGGATGGAGACACATATGGATCACATTAGTTTACTGTAAAGCTACGTCTTAGTTGGTGCTTATCTTGGCGAGAGCCGAGTTCAAATCAGCATGAAGTTTTAACATCTACTCTCGTGTAATGGAAATCATTACACAATACAACACAATGTTATTTTTATATAATGCATATAGTGAAGTGATCAGTACCTGTAGGAATAAGATGTCTTCAGCTTCCATCTCCTCTTCTATCACTCTGATTGTGTCTGAAAGGGATGAGATTTCTCTTGTAAGTTTTTCAATCTTCTCTTTCATGATTCTTCCCTTTTGCTCCTCTTCCCTCCTCAGTGCAGCTATCCTGGCCTTTTCTTCATCTCGTAGAAACTGGTGAAGTTTCTCAAACTCCTCCTTTAACTGCCTCTCTGTTTGCTGAGCTTGTTTCTATACAAGAACACTTTAGAGTTAGTTTGGGTGTCCAGTGAAAATGGATGTTGTGTATTTTTTAGATCACTAATCTAGTTCTCTTACCTTGATGTGCTCTGCTGTTTCATCACATTCTCCTTTACATTTCTGAACATTAACAAGCTTGTCCTGCAAGGGCTTCAGTGCAGTCTGGAGTTCTCCCTGAAATGAAATGAAAAGGAATGTCGGATTGTGTCTGATGCATAGAACAGGTTTGACAAGTCTGCATTGAATAAGACATTTCCTGGTAGTGTTAGTATAGATAAAACCTGAAGCCAATAAGAGACTGCACTGTCCTCCCAGGGAAGCCGTTATTGGCCCAAGTTAAACAGTAAACTAGATCAACAAGAATGACCAACAGTGAAAGCAGAGAAGTTAAATGTGTCAATTTCAAAAAACAAAACTGGTTTATTACATGGAACACGAGGTTTAAACAAGAGCCTGAAGCACAACTAAAAGACAAGAACAGGAGAAAAGAAACAAACTGGTAAGACTGAATGAATTATGTAAAGATAGTAAAGTATGGAAATGACAACAGCACGCACACTCACTTACACACACACCTCCCTCCCTCCCTCACATACCCACCCTGACACACACACTCCCTCCCTCACATACCCACCCTCACACACACACACTCCCTCCCTCCTCCCTCACATACCCACCCTGACACACATACACTCCCTTCATCCCTCACATACCCACCCTCACACACACACTCCCTCCCTCACACACACACTCCCTCCCTCCCTCCCTCACATACCCACCCTGACACACATACACTCCCTTCATCCCTCACATACCCCACCCTCCCACACACACCTCCCTCCCTCCACCCACACATACCCTCCCTCCTCACATACCCACCCTTCACACACCCTCCCTCTCCTCCCCCCCCACCCACACACACTCCTCCTCCCTCCCTCCCTACCCACCCTGACACACTCTCCTTCATCCTCCCTACCCCCTCACACACACCTCCCACCCACACCCACCCACACTCCCTCCTCCTCCCTCCCTCACACCCACCTCCACACACCTCCTCCCCCTCCCTCACATACCCACCTCCACCCTCCCTCCCACCCTCCCTCCCCCTCCCCTCCACACACACCTCCCTCATACCCACCCTCCCTCCCTCCCTCACATACCCCACACACACACACACACACACACCCTCCTCCTCCCATCCTCACCCTCACCACCCTCCTCCCTCCCCTCCCTCACATACCCACCCTCACACACACACTCCCTCCCTCCTCCCATACCCACCCTCACACACACACTCCCTCCCTCCCTCATACCCACCCCACACACACACACACCCTCCCTCCTCCCTCACATACCCACCCCCTGACACACATACTCCCTTCATACCCACCCTCACATCCCCACCCTACCCACACACACACCCTCCCTCACTCACATACCCACCCCTCCTCCCCCCTCACATACCCACCCTCACACACACTCCCTCCCTCACATACCCACCCTCACACACACACTCCCCTCCCTCCCTCCCTCACATACCCACCCACACACACTCCCTCCCTCACATACCCACCCTCACACACACACACCCTCCCTCCCTCCCTCACATACCCTACCCTCACACACACACATTCCTCCCTCCCATACCCACCCCCTATTTACTCCCTCCCACCCCCCCTCCCTCCCTCCATACCCACCCACCCTCACACACACACACACACACACACCCTCCCTCCCATACCCACCCCCTCACACACACATCCCTCCCTCCCTCCCATACCCACCCTCACACACACACTCCCTCCCTCCCTCCCTCACATACCCACCCTCACACACACCCTCCCTCCCTCCCATACCCACCCTCACACACACTCCCTCCCTCCCTCCCATACCCACCCTCACACACTCCCTCCCTCCTCCCATACCCCCACCCTCACACACACACTCCTCTCCTCCTCCTACCCCCTCTCATACCCACCTCACACACATACACACCCTCCCTCCCATACCCACCCTCACACACACACCCTCCACCACACACCCTCCTTCACATACCCACCATCACATAGCCCCACACACACACACACACCCACACAAACACTCCTCCCTCCTCCCTCCCTCACCACCCACCCTACACACAAAGAAACACACTCCTACCCTCCCTCCCTATAATGATTTTTTTTAGAAAACCCACCCTGCAGACAAACAACACAACAGAAGGCAGAGGGTCCCTCCTAAAACAGTATATACCCACCCTGCTAGACACACACAAAAGTAACTGAGTCCCTCCCTACCCAATGGGGTGAGAGAACGAAGAAAAGGATTCTGGGAAACATACCAACCAAGGCAACATCACTTAAAGAGACCCTCCTCCCTCCTCACTTATCCACCCCTCACACACAAACTGGTATTTAAAAAGTCCTCCCTCCCTCACATGTTTACCCACCCACCCCTCACACACACACACGTCACACCCTCCTCACACACTTGGGTTTTTACCCACACACACCAAACAGAACCCTCCCTCCACCCTCACATACCCAGGACACACACACTCCCTCCCTCACATACCCACCCCACACACCTCCCTCCCTCACATACCCACCCCACACACACACCTCCCTCCCTCCTCCCTCACATACCCACCCTCACACGATTGCTAGTCAATCCTCCCTCCCTCCTCACATACCCACCCCTCACACACACACACACACACATATCCCTCCCATACCCATTTACCCACACACACACACACACTCCCTCCCTCCCATACCCAGTCCCTCACACACATGGTGGAATGTCTCCCTCCTCCCTCCCACACACACACCCTCCCTCACGAAGAGCATACCCACCCTCACACACACCTCCCTCCCTCCTCCCTCCATACCCACCCTCACAATCCCTGTACCTCCCCCTCCCTCCCTCCCTCACCCACACACACACACACTCCTCCCTACCAACCCCCCTCACATACCCACCCACCGTCACACACACACACACTCCCTCCTCACATACCCACCCCCTCACACACACACACACACCCTCCCTCCCTCCCTCCCTCACATACCCACCCTCGTGAAACAGGCTCAGTCCCCACACAATCCCTCCCTCCCTCCCTCACTTACCCCCCCCTCACACACAATCCCTCCCTCCCTCCCTCACATTCATCCTCTGCTGAGGTGGGGAGTAGACCACCCCACACACACACACTCCCTCCCTCCCTCACATACCCACCCACCGTCACACACACACACACTCCCTCCCTCACATACCCACCCACCCTCACACACACACACACACACTCTCCCTCCCTCCCTCCCTCACATACCCACCCTCACACACACAATCCTCCCCTCCCTCATCACATCCCCACACACACACACACTCATTCCCATACTCACCCTCACCTACACGCACATACCCACCATCACACACACTTCCTCACATACCTCCACACACACACACACACACACACACAAACACATACTCCCTCCCTTCCTCCCTCCCACACACACACACACATCTACACACACAAAGAAAACAAAAAGCACTACCCTACCTGACACAGCTATAATGATGTTTTTAGAAAAATAAACTGAAGCTGCAGACAAAACAAGCAGACAACAGAAGGCAGAGGGTAAAGAATAATGACTATAAAACAGTATATAGATTCAGTCATTTGTTAGGTAGCAAAAAGGATCTCTCAGCTGGGTGCTAGACACAGACACGAGGCAACAAAAGTAACTGAGTCAGTGCAGTAAAAACAGGTGTAGATTGACAGAGTGAGGATTGGAGGAGGAGAATCCAAATTACACCAATGGGGTGAGAGAACGAAAGAAAAGGATTCTGGGAAATCTAGTTTAAGGTTGGCCTGGCAAGGCAACTATCTTTACTTAAAGAGACAGGTGGGTGAATCTCACACCACATATGTGTCAGTGGGAGTGCTACAACTTATCAAAACCACCACAAGTCTTTATTGGTGTTTCACTCAAACTGGTATTTAAAAAGTAACAGTTTTTACAAACCTTATAATCCTGTGCAGCTTCCTGGACTGGAAGGATCTTGTGATTTTCATGTTTCTTTGACTTTGTACACACAACACAGACAGGCTCTTTATCATCCACACAGAGCAGCTTCAGTTTTTATTCATGCAGTCTGCAGAGTGTTCCAGTAGAAGCTGCAGGTTTCTGACTCTGTTCTTTTAAGAAGGACTCCACAATATTCCTGAGCCTGAAATCCACAGGAGGATTTCTTACTGAAGATCTTTTCCTGCACACTGGACACTCCCGATCTCCCTCCCCTCTCCAGTACTGATCCAGACATGCTTTACAGAAGCTGTGGTTACAATGAAGAGTTACAGGATCCTTGAAAATCTCACAGCACACAGCACAGGAAAGCTGTTCTGCCAGACGAGGAGTGTTTGCTGCCATTTCTTTACAGAGTCACTCCCTGTCTTACTCTCTAATGGTGCTGGGTGAAAGTTAAACAGTAAACAGTTTGAATTCCCCACCCCCAAGAGATCCTCTTCCCCTCCCAGTGCACACCTGTATTGTCCTGATTCAGAATCCTCAAGGGGGCAGCATTGCTCTGGCTTTGCACTCAAACTTCAGCTTTGTTCAAGGAGCTAATATTCAGGCAGGAGTCTATTTTTGATTTTGCAAAGCTGGTAAACACATTTTCATACACACACATAAAGTTACATGAAATATATACTGTATATCTAAATACAGACTGTATAAAGACTGTAAGTCATCCTGGTGAGGTGGGGGTGGGGGGGGGGGGGCTTCTGCCAAGATATAAACTATAGTAATGAAAGCTGTACCACGTGATTAGTGGAGTATTGTTTCTGCTGGTGTTTCTGAGAGGGGTGTATAAAGAACCACACTGACTGGCTGCAGTGATTGACACTCATTATTATTATGATTGCAATTGAAGAACAGCAACTGTAAGAAGAGTTTGTCTTGATTATTAATCTGCAAAATGGGAAGAAGAAATGAGGGAAACTGATTCACCTGGTGAGAGACGAGAGGAATTCTTAACATGACACTGATTTCAGGATTTATCTCCAATCAACAGCCAGCCATTAAAAGACTTTCAAAAATTCAAAGGAAAAAGATTGAAATTTAGATTCATTTAAACAACATGCATATTGACTACTGCAGAATCATTCTGTAGGCCTATATATATATATATGAATCAGTGCTTGGAAATTCTGGCCTGTGATTGGTTTAAAGGGGAGCATATCATTTGTAATATTGCCCTCACATCCAGGCTCCATTGGTAAATATATCAAATTCTGAACTGTGATTGGTTAATGTGGTCACTTAGTCCCGCCCCTTCTCAAACCCGAGTGAACACCATTCAACCTTCACCCAAACTGGTTTAATCTTTTTTTTTTTTTCTCTTTAAATTCTTTCATTTATTCATAGTGTGTGCTCACGTGGCCTTTGGACTGCCAATTTAAAAACCTGCTTTTCTTTATGAAGAAGTTATATTGTTGAAAACTATTGTTGTGACTTATGATCTTCTTTTGAACTCACTGAATACTCCAAGGGAAACCACCCTGAAGTGAAGTTACTAATTCCTTGTTCCTTAATTTCTGTTAATTATATATCTGATCCTCTCTGTCAGCTCTTCACTTAGCTCAGGAGAGCTGAAAGGTTTAGTGAGGTCCTCTACTTACACCAAAATTACAATACAGCATATTGTGTTGCTCCCAAGTGGTGCATCCAGCTAAGACACTTCACCAGTGCAGCGCCCCACAGCCCTAAAGGATATCACTGGTTTGAATCCAGGCTACGACATTGCCAACTGTGGCTGGGAGTTTCCAGGGGGCGGTGCACAATTGGCTGGGTAAGTCAGCTGGGTCTCGCCGCTGCACACCAGCGACTCCCGTGGATCCTGTGGGACGGTTGTTTTGTAACCTGACTGTGTTTCCACTGACAAGACAGGTCTGTTTGGCTTCACTGTCAGCTTGCAGAGTGTAAGAAAGAAAGCTTGACAAGGACTTAAAACAATTGGATATTAAGGGGGGGGGGGGTAAAAAATAATTGCCGATTCTAAATTAAAAAACAAATGATTATTTAATTTTGCTAATAAATTTGAGGATGAAGAACGTAGGTTACGTGTGGGTGTGTAATGTGTAATTCAGCAATTCAACAATGTAGCATGGAGCTAAACCGTTCAAAGCCTTATAGTTGAATACTACCTGACATTTTTCTGACCAAAATATGTCTTTAGATATCACTTCGTATTGTTATGAAGAAGAAGAAGAAGAAGAAGAAGAAGAAGAAGAAGAAGAAGGGAGAACCATTACTATAGTATATAGGAGGTGTATTGGTACAGTATCATTGGTATAGTATAGTATATAGGAGGTGTATTGGTACAGAATCATTGGTATAGTATATAGAAGGGGTATTGGTACAGTATCATTGCTATAGTATATAGGGGGGCATTGGTATTTTTTTATTTTATCAAAACAGACAATATTAACAGTAATTAAATCATGACAGCTAGTGATAAAAAACCGAGAGTCTTTTTTTACTTCAGTGCTTTATGCAGTAAAGGATTAAGAACCACAGTTATGATAATGAGGGTATAGCCTACGAGTGACGCCTTGTATCGGGTTATTTAGCGGTCGCGTTCAGAGGCACAACAGTACCTATACTTCAAGCCTTTTTACATGTACCGAGATTATTGTCCAACAGCAGAGAAATTCTCTGAGCAACATTTAAATGTGAACAATGTTAGAACTTTGTATATGTTGGCTACTTACTGATAATTATTGCCACTGGTTTTAAGCTGTTTTAAGCAGTGCACAATAATTGCCTCGCCGCAAGGCAATTTTAATTTTACTTCCGCATTTTTTTTTGCACTGCACCGGGGTGCCTGGGTGAATCACTGATTGAGGGGAACGGTAGTTTTACTATACTAAGCAAGGTCTTTTGTCCTCGCTGAAGACAGATTGTCACCTGTAGGGCAATTCACCTCCCTAACACTGTCTCTTCATAAACAATTCAATCTAGATATGTAATAGGCCTTTTATATTTAAATTACAACTGTAACAAGGTGTGGTCATCTATGACTGGTCATGATAAAAAAAGAGTATAATAACGGAAATGATGTGCTGTATTGCGTTTCTTGTTTGATCCGTGTATGGAGAAACAGGGTTCCTAATGTCCTCTATCATATTAAATGAATCTCCGTTGTAACTTTGCAACCAAGATTATGACTGACTTTATTTTTACTCATGCATTCCTCATTTAAACTTCTACACTCAGAAGCAATGCGTCATCCAAGTTCATTTCACACATCCCGATTAACACTCCTCCTAGACTAGCCTATATAATTTAACATTCGTAGCACCACTACTAGACTATGAGGTCTCCAAACCTGATGGCCTAGAAAAAAATAACGTTATGCAAATATACTGCACTGAACGAAATCCAATACCAACCTGTACTTTCATACACCTCCACGTGGGATGAACACATAACAGCAGCTTAATTCCAAACTGAAAAGAGAGTCTGACATTACCATCGTTTTTACTGTGCTTGTATAGTATAGGAAAAAATAACACTTTAGTTTTAAATTTGAAAACTAAAGACTGTATTAACAGTGATCAATTGACAGGACACCACAGGAGGACTTTGCCTTGGTATGCTGCTCATTAATATGTTTTTTAAGTATTTATTTCTAACTTAATAAAAGCTCTGAATGATTTACTTTTGCATCGAGATTGCTGTGTTTGGCTTTAGGGCAATGTGAAGGATTGCATTCCTTCTCTAAAAAAAAAAAAAAAAACATGGACATTTGTATTGTTATCCCTTGATTTGTAAAAGAAAATATATATAACAACCTGTAATGGTACATTTAGGTTTGGCAACGGGAAAGTAACTTGTTAATTCTGCTTTAGTGCTTCTGCGGTGGGCTCTGGAGCGGCATGTCCATGGGGAGAGGTTCACATCTCCCTGATGAGATGTGCACCGAGCCGGCGTGTAGGGAAGTAGCGAATCGGTAGTTTAAAAGAAGTACATTTTTAATTATCCCACTGGCTGCTTTAAAACACCTCTCAAAGTGACATAAAAAAACTGTTCTAAAAGTTACATATTTCTTGTTAAATTGAAGATATTTTTGTACAATCAAGACACAGTGCAGCCAAATCAACTTTAATATGATTGAAAAAAAAACCATTCACTACAAATAAAATAACATGTGAGTGCAGTGGAGGGGGAATGCAGATTGAATAAATGATTTAAAATGTCATATTGGTCGAAGGAAAGGAAGATGCACCGAAGGTATCTGCCATTTCGTTGTTAAAGTTTGGTTCCGTATTGAGAACGCGATCTGCCTGCACAAAAGAGAAAAGACCAATATAAGGCAATTAGAAGCTGATGTTCCATGTGCAGGGTACCTTATTATATAGTATTGTGGTTTTTTCAGGCCTGCATCAGGTTCTAAAAAGAAGGATCTGTTTGTAATCAGAGTTATATAGAATACGATTTTAAATTTACCTGTAGTGATACGGGCGTCCCATAGCGAATACGTGTGGCTAGGTGCTCACAGTTGTTGTCGAGTACTCCGTATTTTCCGGCGCCATCACGAAAAAAATGTTTTTTAACAGTTGCTTTCATCTCTTCTTCAGATTTTGGTTTATATTTCCAATCCAATTGATTGTTGACTTTGCCATCAGGCTTGAGCAGACCTTCCTTCACAGTGGCTCCTGCTTTACTGTTTGATCCACTTTCACCTAATTAAATATTTAACTGTCAAAGCCAAACTGTTTCCCCCATACCTAGATTGATCCAGTAAAAACCCAACTGGGTAATTGTATGTAAAAATAATAATGTGATATAACTAACAATTAAAAGTCGCCTGACCAGGTCTGGATAATAAACAAAATATACAAGAGACAAGCACATCCTGCACAGTATACTGTATACAGTTATCTAGATACCAGAATGTTTAAGAACTATTACACAACAGGCTATGAAACACATGTCTTATTGTTTAAATGCATTTTAAAATCCTTAATAAAATGCATGTTACTGCAATACACATTTCAGAATATGTACTCATGTTCAAAATATGTTGCTAGGTACTATTGTTTAATTCTTCATTATGTAGTTTTATACATTGCAGTGGTGCAGTGCAGTGCATTTACATTTTGTCTTGCCTATGACAATAGGAATGAGGACATGGGTGATAGAAGTAGCGCTTTGAGACAAGAATGTTTAGGTTATAAAAGAAAAGAATACTGATCACCGTTGCAGTTAAAATAACAAGTTGACGTTCGATAATCAACATTAGTTTCATATTCGCACTGCATCGCGCATACAGACCCTGAATACAATTATGCATGCGATTCACATGTAAAACAATGCTTTTGAAAGCTCTATAGTGGCTGAAAATAAGATAAATTACCCTTTTTCCCCCATTCCGGGTCTGTCAAATATCGACTATAACGGTGGTTTTTAATCCTTTACTGCATAAAGCAGTAGCTGAAACATAGACGTTAACAGATGTGCAGAATGAGTGTATCAGTGTTCTTGTAAAGTTTTTAAAAAGTATTTAAGAAGCACTTTTAGTAAGACAGAGGCTAGTCAGAGATAGGAAACCCTGATTTGAAGTTTCCACAGAGAATCACTGTACCTGTAAACTCGACAACCGTATCTTGTCCCTTTTCATTCTTCCCAGTGTACACCGCCCAGTGTCGGTACCCAGGACGAAAGTATGAAATGAGGTCTCCAAAATTCATGGCCTAGAAAAAAAAAACTTTAGGCAAATATACAGTACTAAACAAAATCCTATCAACTTGTACTTCCATGTAGGATGAACACATAATAGCAGGTTTATTCCAAACTGAAAATAAAGTCTTACATTACCATAGTTTTCACTGTGCTTGTATAGTATAGGAAAAACATAACATACCTTAGTTTTAAGTTTGAAAACTGAAGACTGTAGTAACAGTGATCAATTGACAGGACACCAGAGGAGAATTCCTCTGCTGCAACTTCTACAATGGCTTTGGAGTTCAACTAGTCCCGCTGCTCTTATACATATTAATATACATATTCATAAGGGTATGAGGAAGTGCCATCCCCTTTCCCCAGAATCGTAAAATTGCACATTCAAATTCTACCACTTGTTTACATCAAACATAATAGGCTGTGGTTATTATAATGAGCTGCTCATTTGCTTCCATTGGTCATATTTTCTTGGCTGTGGTTCAGTAGTTCTAAGGAAAGCTGTGGGTTATTACCCAACAATCATCTGCTTCCTTATCTTTGTTCACATGTTAATTTTTGGCGGACTGAGCTGCAGTAAGCGTGATTGCAACTACTTTACATATCAGACAGTCACAACATCCATCAAGCCTGTGCTAAAACAACTTAACATAGCTTTCTGTTTAAGGGCTTAAGGGATAAACATACTACAGAGTTTATTCACAGCGTTTTGTACTGTATACTGTAGTTACACAGACCAGTACGCGTACACGATGCATAAACCAAACAGGGGGAGCATTTTTTAAGAGAAACAGAATGGTGGTCGCTGACTGAGTCGCAATGGCAAAATGAACTAGAGACGTGCTGGTATTCAAATTTCAACGATGGGTTTAGGTTACATTTTAATGTGTATAGTTGCGCTGTCTAAGGATGCTGGGGCTGGCCCTTTGAGAAGCAAGACAGCTGAAGAAGTGGACAGCGCATTTCAAAGCGTCCAGCCTGCTGTGTCCTTTCTTGATATCTAGAGGTTGTCCAGCCAGTTTCACAAGAGAATCGGCATTGCAATTGCGATAAACAACTGTTGGGGAGTTCTTAGCACACGACATGTAGAATGTCATTTATCTGTCACGCAGAGCTGCTGGCTAAGACAGACTACGTTTAGTCCTGACGGTTGTTTTGAATATGAATGGCAGTGCACACATGCATTTAGTAGTACTGAAATATGTATTGAAAATCACTGCAAAGAGCTGTGTTGATCGACTTAAACAACTAGGCTAACAATCTTTGTTTTGCAGGCAGTGTTTTCAGGTTGTACAAGACCATGGATGTCATGAGTGGGAATTGTTAGAGGGGACTAAGAAAACACATAGAGATCAAGGCTTTTTTGAACTGAAAAAGATTCCGATGACAAAGCATTTGAAAACCATTTGAGTGTTACCATTAAAGTGCTTTATAGTGTGGGAATCTGGCGGCGAAATCTGTCTACAGGATTTTTTTCAGTACATTCACATGACTGTCCTTTCAGAAACTCTTTTTTGTCAATGTTCGGCAATGAACTACTGGAGAAAATGTGAATGTAGTAATTCAGTTATGCTAACTGAAATAAAAAAATAAAAAAACAATAAACACATTTTATTCAGGCCTACTTGGGGCACACACTGTAACACTCTTCACTTGTGTTGCCCCTTACACTTCACAGTTTTGTTCCTGGAAATCAAAGCCAAATGAAGATTAAGAAACAAGTTTGCTGTGTGTGTGTGTGTGTGTGTGTGTGTGTGTGTGTGTGTGTGTGTGTGTGTGTGTGTGTGTGTCACTGTGTGTGTGTGTGTGTGTGTGTGTGTGTGTGTCTGTGTCTGTGTGTGTGTGTGTGTGTGTGTGTGTGTGTGTGTGTGTGTGTGTGTGTGTGTGTCTGTGTGTGTGTGTGTGTGTGTGTGTCACTGTGTGTGTGTGTCTGTCACTGTGTGTGTGTGTGTGTGTGTGTGTGTCACTGTGTGTGTGTGTGTCACTGTGTGTCACTGTGTGTGTGTGTGTGTGTGTGTGTGTGTGTGTGTGTCTGTCACTGTGAGTGTGTGTGTGTGTCACTGTGTGTGTGTGTGTGTGTGTCACTGTGTGTGTCTGTCACTGTGTGTGTGTGTGTGTGTGTGTGTCACTGTGTGTGTGTGTGTGTGTGTGTGTGTCTGTCACTGTGTGTGTGTGTGTGTGTGTCACTGTGTGTGTGTGTGTGTGTGTGTGTGTCACTGTGTGTGTGTCTGTGTGTGTGTGTGTGTGTGTGTGTGTGTCACTGTGTGTGTGTGTCACTGTGTGTGTGTGTGTGTGTGTGTGTGTGTGTGTGTGTGTCTGTCACTGTGTGTGTGTGTGTGTGTGTGTCACTGTGTGTGTGTGTGTGTCACTGTGTGTGTGTGTCTGTCACTGTGTGTGTGTGTGTGTGTGTGTGTGTGTGTGTCTGTCACTGTGAGTGTGTGTGTGTGTGTGTGTGTGTGTGTGTGTGTGTCACTGTGTGTGTGTGTCTGTCACTGTGAGTGTGTGTGTGTGTGTGTGTGTCACTGTGTGTGTGTGTGTGTGTGTGTGTGTGTGTGTGTGTGTGTGTGTCACTGTGTGTGTGTCACTGTGTGTGTGTGTGTGTGTGTGTGTGTGTCACTGTGTGTGTGTGTGTGTGTGTGTGTCTGTCACTGTGTGTGTGTGTGTGTGTGTCACTGTGTGTGTGTGTGTGTGTGTGTGTGTGTGTGTGTGTGTCACTGTGTGTGTGTGTGTGTGTGTCACTGTGTGTGTGTGTGTGTGTGTGTGTGTGTGTGTGTGTGTCACTGTGTGTGTGTCACTGTGTGTGTGTGTCTGTCACTGTGAGTGTGTGTGTGTGTGTGTGTGTCACTGTGTGTGTGTGTGTGTGTGTGTCACTGTGTGTGTGTGTGTGTGTGTGTGTCTGTCACTGTGTGTGTGTGTGTGTGTGTGTGTGTGTGTGTGTGTGTGTGTGTGTCACTGTGTGTGTGTGTGTGTGTGTGTGTGTGTGTGTGTGTGTGTGTGTGTGTGTGTGTGTGTGTGTGTGTGTGTGTGTGTGTGTGTGTGTGTGTGTGTGTGTGTGTGTGTGTGTGTCTGTCACTGTGTGTGTGTGTGTGTGTGTGTGTTATATTTTTTAATTTTACAATTATTTTAGTCCAAGATGAAAACATTTACAAAGCGCTTAAATGAAGAAAATAATAAATACGTGTTTGCTGTTTATGTTATAGTATATCATTTTAGACAAGCTCAACTAGTTAAGATGCTAGCGACGACAACATTTTGAAATGAGAAAAAGCCAAAACAAAATAAATGTGTTATTTTAGCCACAATGAAAATAGCTAAACTTTAAAGATGCTAGTTGGGCCCCTCATTAGCTGGGTTGGGTGTTTTTGAGAATTTCCAGTTTGTGACGGTAAGCTAAGAAAATGTGGTGTTTTAAGATGCCAAAGTGGCCAACCGACCTCGTGGTGTTCACATTATTGTCCTTTTAGAAATGCTTTTGTGTCAATGTTCTGCAAACAACTACTGTGTAGTATTCAAAAATGTGATGCTAGTAATTCAGTTATGCTAAATGAAATCTTTAAAAAACAATAAACATGTTAATTTAAAAAAATAATCTGATTTAGTCATCAGAAAACATTGCTTACAAAACATTTAAAGTATTTACAAACAGGTACTTAGCCACATACTGTAAAACTGTTCACTTGTATTGTGCTTACACGTTACAGGATTGTTATTTATATGCAACACAAACATAGTTTGGGGTGTGTGAGCACATATTTTACATTTTGTATGGGTACATTTTGTCTACAAACACTCATTATCCAATATATATAAAGGGCAGCTGGCTCTTTGAGCATATATATAACAACACAAACAAATACTTTACGCAGATGTTAAGCATTTTCTTTGCAAAGAATAATTTGTGAAGGTATCCTAAATTCACTTTTAGGATTTTTTCTTGGTTTACAAATTGTGTGTAAAAACAAGGGGGTGAGGGGTTCTTCTTTAACTTGTCATCTCTCGTGGCTCTCTAACTTACACCCTCCCTATCTGGGGTGTAATGCTGTCACTTGTTAACCACGTTCTTCAAAATAAGGTATGTAGACTCTTTGACAGTGGGGCTCCCCTCAAAGTTCCTGAAAATAAAAATCCAAAGTTTGAATGCACTGAAATGAAGGAAAATAAATATCTCCCTCAGCTGGGAGGTAGTACCACCATTTCATTTTTTACCAGGGAATTATAACACGACTGAAGTAAAATAGAGAAACTAGGTACCAAAGTCACCTCCATAGATAATGTGCTTAATTTACATGACCAACGTGTATCTAATGCTCATTATAGTTAAGTAGAAAACACATGCAGTAGACAGAACACAAATATTCACTGGCAAATTGAAACCTTTTATTTCTTGTTGGCTCTAACAATGATAGGGAAGCACTTTTAGCGACCAGGGGCATTGAGACACAGCCAATTAAGATGTATGATACGGTTTATAAACTAACTAATATAATGTATTACGATCACCTTTCAACCCTTTCTAGGCTGTTTTTAGAGATGTAATTTCATCTAAAAATAAGATACAAGCATTCTTCTTAGTGACTCACGACCAAATCCCAATATACCAACTCATAATAATAATACTTTACATTTAGCACTTTTTCTCATTTGCTTGTCTTCTACCATAATCGTTTTAATGTCAGCTAGAAACGAAGTCGCTACACACACAGTACAAAAGTAAATGTCTGACATCCATACAAGCTTGGGGTAGTTCTAGAGCCTAGGGGCTTAAGTTTGAAATAAAGAAGACCCCTGGTTCAAATGTCACTGGAGAAGTTTGTTTGTGGCATAGTCAAGTAATTTGTTTCAGTATTTCCAGCAGGTTCTAGGATACATCTTGGAATGATTTTGAAAAGGACAGAGAGAGATTAACAGATGGACACTTTTAGGCTGCAAGCCCATTGTGACCAAACATTCCCTCGCCCCTGTATGTGGAAAACAACACATTTATTTAAGTGCCGGGGGCGTCCTGAAGCCTGACGCTTGTCACAACCTGAGCAATTAAGATAACAGAGAACTCTGTTGGTGAGCAGAGACACCAAAAACCAAGGATAAATGAACCACCCTAAAACTTAACACATAGATATTTTGAATGCCACTTAACCATAGCACTAGGTCAAATGCATTGATTCAAATACACAAGGTTAACATTTTTAAATGGTGTGGTTAACAGACGCATGATACTGAAGAAAATGTGTCTGTCAGAAAATATAAAATGTAGGGATATCGCAGATTCAAATAACAAGTGTCAACCGTGTAAACATGCTGTTTATCATTTATGAATAAACTTGTTTTGCTATGAAACTAATATGAACTATGAATGTGCCTAAAGGAATTGCAACAAACTGTGATAAGAAAAAGCAGAGTCTATTTTCTTGTTCCAAATGGACCGACAGTCTTTTTTATTTTAAATGTCTTGCATGGAAACTGCTTTGTTTCACAGGCTCAGTTGTTACATCAACTTACCGGCACAAGATGTTTTCTATTTTCATTCTATTTTTTTTATTTTATTACAGCAAAACCTGGAACAAGTGTGACAACCGGTTAGTATTTATTTTGTCAAAAATGTAAACTAGTTTATCTTTGACAGATATTTACACATCCCTACATTTATAATAAAGAATGAACAGTTAAGGGTTTGGAATGAACTTCTCTTCATGTTGCACAGGATATTTGAGTTAATAATCTCAAGAGTGCGATGTAGGGCAGAGGCATTGACAGACATGTTAACACATGGACGCTACAGCGTTTGACAGCTAACCAGTTTGTGTAGGCATAGCGGATGAAGTGAACAAACTCTAATATCTCGACAAACGCAGGACATTGTTTACAGCTGGGAAAGAAACCCCTAGACACGACTGAAACTGTAACCATCCCCCGCTAGAAACGCCCCGTGACATATTTTGCTCTAATGTATGGTGCCACAGTTGCAATAAAAGGCATAATATTCTGATTGTATAGATGTACTGTCTAAGTATCCCTTTGAGAAGAGTGAAAGTTGTACTTGCCTGAACATATTTAGCCAGGGCCGTGTTCCTAAAAAACTGCAAACAGATCAGAACTTTATAAAATGTTTTAAAACAAATGCAAACTGTACATTTTATGACAAACAATTATGTTGAAGCTAGCGTTGAACTATTTAACTGAAGTATAAAATAAAAAATGTGGTGCTATGTGACGAGTCAAAGGGGTTTCGGTCTGTAATTCAGCCTCCCGACAGTAGAAGGCATCAAACCAACTCGGGACTTCCCTTACCAAGGTCTCGTGACCATGACAAAAGTCATCTTTATGAGGGGCGGCACCTTGGTGAGGGGCGGAAGTGCGAGTATGTAAATTCCAGCCACTGGAGTCAAGTGAGTTACAAGGACACTTGTCAGTTTGGAATTGGTGTTCCACTGACTACCGGGGCGGGGCTTTGCATACTAAAGGGAACGTGCTACTGTGTTCGGGGTTGGTCCAACAAAGTATAGGCGGAGAAAAGGCTGGAGGGAGTAAAGCAGTGTCAGGTTTTTTTGGTTTATTTTGTTATCACGGACGGAAGCTCTAGTAACGTTGTTCTTTTCTGTTTTGATCCTTTTTTGTTCACCATATCACGAAGAGGACTAAGAAGCTTCCGTTCCTTTCTTTTTGTTACTCCAGCACTCCCTCCCTCACATCCTTCTTTTTTTGTTTTTGCGTGTAAATATTAATAAATTAAAATTTTATTTTACACGTAAATTACTGTCTGGAAATTCCATTATTACTCACACGCCTCACATGCTACTTTACAGGAAGAAACATGTTCAGGTATATAGATGTTTTGTCAGACTTTACACACAATTATAACCACAGCTACTGTCACAGCCTATAGCAGGCCAAGTGACAGCTGATAAAATAATGTTTCTCTTCTTTAAAAAAATACGTTCTATTGAAAGATTTACGGTCGCCTACGCCACATTGTCTTGTTTTAAGGTCAAGGTCCTTCCAAAAAAGTAAATTATAATTCTCTTCTTAACCAGGTTCTTTCTTTTATTCCCCAGGAGTTAACACACACAGCACAGATAAGTATTTTAGATTTTTAAAAGTAGCTTTATTCACTATTTAGGCTAGATAATTTCTCAATATAACAATCTAATTTATCCAGCACTCACAAGGAGAAGCCTGAATAATGCAACCAAATACACAAAAAACAATAGGTGATTATACACCCCAACCCCTCAGTCCCAAACTGATAGTCCAAGGCATGACCGGATGGCCATACATCGTCCACTCCCTGGTCCAGACCTCCTTTTAGGGCCCCTGTCCCGATGCCTGTTTGGGCCTCCCTCCCAATAGGGCACTGCACTTCAGCTGAAGGCCTCAGGAGAGATCCCACGATAAACCTGGGAGGGACAAGCAAGAACAACCTTCAGGGAAGGAACACAAAGTAAATCACTATATTTACTATGGTAGTCCAGCGCATGCTGGTTTACTTACCTGCTGGCACTGGCTTGACCCATGTCTCTCTCCTTATTCTGCCCCAAGCCCCGCGGTAATATGCTGCTGTCTCACAGGTCGTAGTTACTGCTCCCACGCGCTGTCCATCCGGTCCCCGCTCTACTGCGCAGACCCAGCGAGTATCCAGAATTCAGAGTAGGTGCTACCGCTCACAGACTGGAACTGTCCACTGGCAGGGCTCTAATCCACACCCCCAGTTGTACTGATCCAATATAAGTACTCGGAACTTCAAGCAATAGGAGTAGTAGCAACAATTCAAGTAAATTAAATTTAATAACAATAAAAGAAAAAAACGCTAAAACACAAGCTCGAGCAAATTATATATATATATATAAAACTATACTTTCCTGCTTGCAGACATAGCCTTTAAAATCCTCACGGTAATCCCATACAACAACCACCAGAGTTTAAAAAGAGGAAGGTACACAGACAATAAAAACATTAAAAAGAAAAACAGTTGCATAGAACAAGGTCTCTAAAAATATTTGTGTTCTAGTATACTGGATAAATACTCTTCTCCTGTAGGAAAGCCGACAGTATACAGAGTTCACAGTGAAGCTGCCAGATTAACACCAAAACGTAAACAACGAACACAAAGGTTATTGTCAGTACCTCGTTTCAATTATCTTCAAATCACCAAAATGAAACTGACACTATCCATGCAAAAAAAAAAAATCCCAGCTGCTCGCTGTAACTAATCTCGTTCTCTTTGTTTTGTTTTAACTTCCCTGGCTTCTCTCTCTTTCCTATTCGGTTCTTCCTAGTTCCACACTCCCTTCTCTTAGTTCCTCACCCTTTTTTATACCCCATAGCCCTTCAAATTCCAGGTGTCTATAGGTACTTCCCAATTGTCTGGGGCGGGACCTGAGGTCTGTGTGCAAAGTGCTCGTGATAAACAAAACAAAAAAAAAACGATAGGTTGCGGATACAACCCTGGTTCCCTGAAAGAGAAAATAACCAGCAAGTATGGGACATTGCCGTCAGGCAGTAGGGATTGGCTGAGCTTTTTTATAGTAAAGCTGCCGATAGGCCTCCACGAGCTGCCGTGTAAAGCCGTAAGCCCCCTGGAAGCTTACTATACGCAACGCGCGGAGAGTCACTTCCTCTTTTGCCCTTCAGGCCGTGAAGGCTTCCAGAGCGACCTCGCGGCTTGATGGTTATTTTCTCTTTCAGGGAACCAGGGTTGCATCCGCAACCTATCGTTCCCTTTCAAGTCAAAAATAACCATCAAAGTATGGGAACAGTGTACCCAAGCCGTTGCGAGGGAGGATTCTCGGCAGTAGGACAGACTTACATCATAACGCAGCTGCGTAGGCAAAACATCTACGCATATGCAGAGCCGTGCCTCAGCGTCTACGCTCGCAATGACACCTGTCCTAAGGTGGAATAATCAACACCATATTGACAATACTCACTTTGATCGCCAACTAGGGCGTCATAGAGTGTAACACTGATGCTCCAAATGATGGAGCAGAGGATTCCAAAACATTTAACCGGTAGAACCTCGTAAAAGTATGTGGTGTAACTCAACTGGCTGCAGTGCAAATATCAGACACCGGCACCCCTCTAAAGAGGGCCCAGGATGTCACCATACCCCTAGTGGAATGTGCCTTCAACTGCCCTGGTGGCGGAAGGCCCGTTGACTCATATGCTAACTTAATAGCATCCACTATCCAATGGGAAAGGTGTTGCTTAGACAACGGCTGACCCAACGATCTAGAACCATGGCATATGAACTGTTCTGTTTGCCTCACAGTCACCGTATGGTCAATATAACACCTCAATGCCCGCACAGAGCAGGGCTTGTGTAACCGCTCTTCCTCTGGGGAAGAGAAAGGAGGAGGATGGAACGCCATCAACTCGACTGGTTGGTTCATATGAAACAAGGATATGACCTTGGGTAAGAAGGCCAAGTTTGGACGCATGGAGACCGTCTCCTGCGAAACGAGTACATGATGAATGCACTGATAGTGCATGTAACTCGCCCACGCGTTTAGCTGATAACACTGATCGCAGAAACGCAGTTTTTATAGACACGAGCTTCATATCCACACTGTGGAGAGGCTCGAACGGTGCCTTGGTAAGGGCTTCTAGCACCACATCAAGGCTCCACGATGGTAAACTGGTCGTCCTTGGAGGTCGCAAGTGTCTTGCGCCCTTTAGGAACTGAGATGCCAGAAAATGGCAGCCTGGTGATAAACCGTCAATACGTACATGCCAATATGCAATATTACTGCCATAGGGCAGGATATTGGGTCATGTCCCTCAGCCAGACACCAACTTTGAAACAATTGCCACTTATACGTATACTGTGACCTAGTAGAGGGCGCTCTCGCACTCTGAATGGTCGAAATAACTGCTGTCGAATGCCCAAGGCTGACAGGCACTCCCGCTCAGGGGTCAGACCCATAGCTGCATGAGCTTGGGGTTCGGGTGCCATAGCCTTGGGCTTAGGACAACAGGTCTGCTCGCAGAGGGAGCTCCCTCGGGCGCCCATGCAACAACTGCACCAGACTCGGGAACCATATTCTCAGAGGCCACGAGGAGTGATCAGAATCACTGTCGCTTGCTCTACCCTGACCTTCTCTAGAAGGCGGGGAACATCTGAACCGGTGGAAATGCATATAGGAGCCCGCCGTCCTTCTTGGGCAGTAGGAAGTATTTGGAATAGAACCCCTGGTCGGTCAGAGCAGGGTCTACTAGTTGAATGGCACGCTTTTTGAGCAGTGCCTGTATTTCCACATTCAGAGCTGAGGACTGAACTGAGTCCTTCACTGCAGTTACCACCACCCCCCGAAAGGGGGTGGGGGGTTGACTGGAACTGAAGGGTGTACCTGGTGAGTATAGTTTTGTGCACCCAGATGTCGTCGGTGCAATGTTACCAGAACTGGAGCTGTGGGACTGTATAGGGGTGGGTCAACAGCTGCCTGGGTTTCTCAGGGCTG